>OY015313.1:56870264-57037700 GCA_955612985.1 Cheilosia scutellata | reverse complement strand
AACACACTTAGTAGGAGAGCCAGTGACATTTTTTAGTGATGATTTAGTTAAGGTCTATTTTTTGAGAGAATGTTGTGGGCGACTTGACTAAGTGTCATCCGTGAGGATGGACCCCGGTAGCGGTATGGGAGGGAGGCAGAACGCCCTTAAGTTGTAAAAAAAAGTGCACAAAATTATTATTTAGTTAAGGCTGAAATTTTGTTTAGTGTTCGTCTGGCAGTACACAAATATGACTATAATATTGGCAGATCGATTGGCCGGTATTAACAGGGTGGCAGATGACTCCAAACGCGTCGTGTGAGCAACAAAATTTTTATGATTTAGTTAAGCTTAATTTTTTAATATGTTGTTAGGGCAATCATTTCAAGTATACATTTTCATTGGCAGAACAATATGTCGGCATTAACCCCCTGGCAGAACGATTCAAACATCTCTTATGCGCACCTTCATATCGTGTCCTCTGCCCCAGAATTATTATTGTTATGAATGATCCAAATGTACATAGTTGGTAATTTTTTTCATTTATTTGAAATCTTTTGATTGGTAACATTATTTTCCTTGAAGGTGACATTTTAGCGCTCATTCAGTATTAATAACGAGTCACGATATGGCAATCAAACATTATGAATATAGAGCAATATAACGAAGTAGGTATCTACGTGAATTGAATGAATATTTTTGATAGATACAAGTTGTGTTTTTTGTTTTTAGTGAATTAAATAGTAGAACTTAAACAAATTTTCAATATTTATCAGTAATAGCAGGTACTAGTAGTTATTCAGTGTCATCTGTTTGCAGCCAATCATAATTATCGTCATCATCGTCTGCTGAATCGAGATCGCTCGATGCTCGGGAATCCATGTCTGCAAAATTTATACAAATTGATTAGAAAAATGAGGTATTTTTAATTTTTTATTTACTGTTAAATCAGCATACCTGATTCACTGTCACTCTTGTGACCTAAGTCACTTTCATTGGAACTTTCAGTAAGTACATCTCCAATACATTGCGGTAACTGATCTCCTTGGAACCAGACAAATTCATACTTGCTATCATTAATACACCCAGCCATGGTGTCCTGGAGATTTTTCAGTAGGCTGATCCAAATTTGCATTCAGCCAGATACTGGCAATGTATGAAGTTCGGAGTAGTTGTTGTTGCAATTCAACAGAGCATGGAGGCAAGTTTGATGCGTCATAATTGCGGATATTTCTTACAAATGCATCTTTGGTATTAGTTGCTTTATAAGCTTCGTTGAAGAACCCTAACCGAGCTTCATTAACAGTGTCTACATTTCTAACTCCATACATTCGGCAGATAAATTCTTCTAAAACAGGAAACACTGCAGAAGTATCCATCTCATTATTGCCAAGGTCTTCAAATGCTTTTTGGTAACCATCGAACGCTTTCAATAATTTAAACGGTTTATTTTTTCCTCTACGGAAAAATGAAGGATTATAGTCACACCCCGTAAGGGCGTGGAAGCCAGGCAGAGCTCTTGATAGAGGTCTTCCTAATTTTTCATATAGTTTCGTCACGTTAATATATCGTTGTGAATTACCAACACCCACTTCCATCCATATGTTATGTGATTCATTAAGATGCACCATATTACCCAATAAGATTATTAAGACATCTGTGTCTGAACATAGGATCAGAATATGGCTAGGGTCATCAATTTTTGCCGCATGATATATAATTTTTGTGTCTGCCTCTTCATGAGATTGACAGGACAGATGATAATTCACAGTGCGCATAACTTTGTCATTTTCAGTTTTGAAGCTGTAGCAAAAATCAAAATTCACATTGATAGTTTTGTTTCCTATATAGGAAGCAAATTCATCACTTGCCCAATGGTGTATTAGAAACTGAACTAAGGCTTCCTTGAAATTATCATTTTGTACCTACTCTTCGATCTCCCAGAATCTCTTAAGTTGTGCATCTAGAGAACTGAAATGGCCTGTTCTTTCACTAATCTTTCCAGAATGATGGAAGCATACACATTCTGCACCTATTAATGCGATTCATCCATATAAACCATCGATATTAACTGTACTCAGTACTGCCAGCTCTGTACAAACTCAGGTCAACAAGAGATGTTTGAATCGTTCTGCCAGGGGGTTAATGCCGACATATTGTTCTGCCAATGAAAATGTATACTTGAAATGATTGCCCTAACAACATATTAAAAAATTAAGCTTAACTAAATCATAAAAATTTTGTTGCTCACACGACGCGTTTGGAGTCATCTGCCACCCTGTTAATACCGGCCAATCGATCTGCCAATATTATAGTCATATTTGTGTACTGCCAGACGAACACTAAACAAAATTTCAGCCTTAACTAAATAATAATTTTGTGCACTTTTTTTTACAACTTAAGGGCGTTCTGCCTCCCTCCCATACCGCTACCGGGGTCCATCCTCACGGATGACACTTAGTCAAGTCGCCCACAACATTCTCTCAAAAAATAGACCTTAACTAAATCATCACTAAAAAATGTCACTGGCTCTCCTACTATTACGAGTTACGAGTAAAATGAAAGCTCAACTGAATACCGGACTGACGTCAAAATGCACTTCCCTTTTTACCTGAACTGGTAAATGATCATCTAAATGGGGCTCAGGAATCTATCAATGCATCATAACTGAATTTTCTGTGAGGCTTAGGGGACATTTCCCCACTTCACTAACTTCACTTGTGGTTGATAACTACTTTCAATATCCAGTCCTGCCGGGGAAAGGTCTTCCAACTTATTTACATAATAAGGACTAGTATATACATTGGAGAGCATGACATGAGAACAAAATATCAGGAAACTTATCTGATACTCGCTGTCATTGCATTCGGGCACTCCTCGTCGTATATTTTTCAATGAATGATTATAAATTCCACTTTCTCTTTCTGTACACGTACTTTTCTCATCCAGAAGATAATTTTTTTTGTCTAGAATTAATGTTTCCACTTTAAAGCCTAAAATCGATACCAATTAGGTATACTTACTGGCACATGCTAATTTAAGAAGTAGATACTAAAAATTACACAACTGCTTCTGGACAATTATAAAGCCATTTATTTCGAATTTTATTAAATATTTTTTTTACTTTCAAAATGAGGTGCGAATATGATTACGACGATGGTAATGCTGTGCGCCGAGCTCCTTTCTCCTTGGTAGTTTCTCTGTGTCGTCGGCTGCTTCAAAATGCAGTTGATTTGTTTTAGTGTAAATGATGATACACATTTTGAATTTACAAAAAGACAGGTTCTCACTAATAGGCACCAGCAGCAATTATTTTCCATCTTTTCCATTTGGAGATACTGATATTGATGGTGTGTGTTGTCTGTGCGCTTTCGATAGATATTCGTCTGTATTTACAACCTGTATTGGACATTGGCAATGAAAGTTTATCAAAAGTGAAAACTTATCTGAAAGTTATTATTATTGGTAATAATTGCAGCGTTTAGTTCCAGTTTTACACTTACACTTTTTTTTTTTTTTTCTTTTTATGCTATAAGCTAAATTTCATTTGAACTTTTACGATCATTTTCCAATTTCTTCATCTATATGTAGTACCATATAAAACTATGCGATGCGTATATTTAATAGGTGATCAAATCTGTAATCACTTATTAAAGTCGAATATAAGGTAAAACATCGCAGTACCTACTAATAGTATTTTACTATTGTGGCTGGTGTATCTTTTCGTGAATAATTGCATTTTCTCATTTCGATGCATGACTAATAGACGCATGTCTGATATATAAGTGAATGTTCGCATTTTATTAAGTTTTATGCGTTTTACTATACACTTACTGGTTGTATAATATTATAGCATACCGAAACGCATGGGTTCATATTAAAAAAAAAAAAAGCTGAAAATATCCGGATGTGGTGCAGTCAGCAGTGAGTCTTATATAAGGTTACAAGGCTTTCAATTTATTGAATAAAAACTGGATGGTTTACTATCCTTTCGAGTTAGTCCAAGATGTAGACAGCAATTAGAAGAGTTAACCAGCACATACGATATGACTTCATAATTGTTGTGAGGAAACCGCCATGTTAATAACGCCTTACCACAATGTTTCGCAAAACCAGCAACTGGACGTAAATAGTGTTGTAATTATTGTAATGTGGACAGTAGCTAATCAGGAAGTTAGTTCGGTTTTGATCAGCCATGAGTTTCGATTAAAAAAGGTTCAAAGGCATTTTTGTATATTTAAAAAATTTCTTTTGCATAAAGATATTGAAGTCCCTTTAATTAATTCAATTTTCTAGTTTAACAGAAATACTGCGAAAAATGTTGGTATGTATAGGAGACCAACAAGTTTTTTCTTGGATCTTATTTTTTATATATTTCTTACGTGCATCGGAAGAAACCAAATAGGAATACAAATTACCTCAGCACATATTCCAAAGAATCGAAAACAAATTGACCAACTTAGGGCGCAAGCTAAGTAAATCGTCACTCGAGCTGTGTACTGCAGGAGTTTTCAAAACGCCTTGAACGTGCACAATAATATTTGAAAACTATTCAGAATCTTGCATATGTTCTTTGTATTAGAAACAGATTTTTCTTACGTCTATAGGTCTATGCTGAAGATGTTGGTGCACTTTCGACCGGCTCACGATTAGCGGTGCGTATTAGACATGATCACGATCAATGGCTTGTGTAAGAATTTTGAAGAAAGGGCTTTCGTTCAATTATTTTGAAGATGTTATTGTTTCCTTACACTAGCCTTACAAATCTGACAGGTAATTTTTAATTAGCACTGCAAGGAATATCATTGTAGTCATCATGGATTGTAATCCCATTTGGTATTGGTACTAAACATGCTACCACAAAAATGTTGAAGTCGCTGAGACCTTTGTGGAATAGCAGGTGTTAGTTTGCCAATAATGGATGGGCCATGTACAAGTTACTTTTTAAAAATGCAATAAAATGAACAAAATTATTTTTTTTCCATTTATTATGGCTTTATTTGTAAGAGCAAACATACCCAACCCATTAATTATGGAACACAACGTCGTTCAAGTGGCTGCCTCGGCTGGCTTCGCAGTAGCGCATTCTGTCACTCCAATTTTCCAATACCTTGTTAATGGTTTCGGCTTTCGGGCTGTAGCTCACGGATTGCTTGGATGATGTTGGCCTTAAGTGTTTGAATCTTTTTCGGATTGTTGGCATAACATCGGTGCTTCAACCCCCAAAAAAGTCCAAAGGGGTCAAATCGCAGCTCCGAGGCGGTCAATTGACATCGCCAAGACGGCTGATAACACAATTTGGGAATTTGGTGCACAAAAGATCGATTGTGGCATGGCGTGACATCCTGCATGAACCAGAGGTCGTCCAAATCCATGTCTTCAATGTCAATAAAAAAAAAGTTTGTTAACATGGCTCTGTAACGCCCACCGTTGATCGGCTGTTCCCATCAGCCTCATTTTTGAGAAAAAATGGTCCAATGAATTGAGTCTCATACTCTCGGCTACATCAGCCAGATTTTCGTCTGTGCTCTCGGTGCGTACGAAGACGGTGACCATGTGTTTCCACTAGCATACCAGTCTCACGAACTTTTTGCACAAACTTGCGTACAGCAGGCGCCAAAACTTCTTTTCAAAAAACGCACTGCATTGGGATACACAGCACTTACTTTGGAAATAAGTTTTCAATATTTCCCAACGTTATTCAAGCTTACGCGACTCATTTCGTTCCGCGGAGGTATGATACTGACTTTATGTCAAGAAGCAGGAAAGCAGGTGTCAGTGTCAAAATAACCTATGATTTAAAAAGAAACCACTATAGATGGCCGACCCTGGCGTGTGCTACGAAAATGAGTCTTATGGATCTACACAACAATGTTCCGCCAATACCCTTATATGCATCAGTTGTTTGGTAGAAAAAGCTCTTACGTAATTTTTGATTTTGTGCGCCACTCATCTGATTTGCACGTGTGGCTAGTACATTAAGGCGGCTCTCAGATTGAGGTAATAAGCAACTAAGCAACTAGCAACTGCCAATAAGCAATACGCAACTTTATTTTAACCTATTCTCACATCGAAGCAATAGTATTGCCTGACATTTCTAGCTATTAGGGATATTTTCCCACAACTTATACGAATTTTGTATTGAAAACAGAATCTACCGACATATTTTCCAAAACTTTATAGAACGTAGTATGCGCAAATGTGTCAATAATCACAAATGTTGCTAATAGGAAGCAATATTATGTTGCTTTTCAACATGCGCTGTGTATCGCTAGCGATAATAATTTAAGCAATCAGCAACATTTTTCGTTCGAGAGATATTGAGTTGCTTTGATGTGAGACCTCTTATTTAATTGAATGTAAAATAACTGTGAGCGATAATATTGCGTGTTTCTTATTGCCAATTGCTTGTTGATTGTTGCCTCAATGTGAGAGCCGACTTATACTATGATATTGATACATATCCCTTTCGATCAAGATAATCAGCCCTATCGAGGCATCCGATCGGAACGGAATTTTTTCCGCTACGCATACTGCGTCGGAGACTGAAATTACATTCGATTTATCAATACTTCACTGCAAATCGTAGTAAACAAATTCCGCAACCAATCCCTGTCGGAGCATATCGGAAGAAAATTCTTACGAAGCTGTCAAAAATATACCTCGATAGGGCAGAATATTCGTTACCATGATTAGGGGTTTTTTTTGTGTTGGGGTCGATTAACCGCTTTTTAAAATACCGATTCCAAAAAATCGATCGACAGAATACCGAAAAAAAATATAGATTAAGAAAATTCTCGACTGATAAAAATATCGACAGAGAATGGGTTGGCCACTTTTAACCGAATCTCAAAACATTGTATCCAAATTCTCGAAAAAAATGTCGAAAAAAAAATCACGAAAGACAAAATCTCGAAAATAATGTGAAAACGTTAAGTTTTCGAGATTTTGTCTTTCGGTACTTTCAAGAATTCTGTGTATTTTAAGAGAAAAGTATTCCAAAAACAAATATTTTATTCGCGAATTCATGAGAATTACGGAGAGGGAACATTTTCTTGATTCTCACAGATTTAAGTACCTAAAACCAGGACCAGACGTGTAACGTGTGGTGTGTTGCCAGACAATAGTATAGCGCAATCGGACCAGGACTTAGGACACAACACACTACACTGCGACACAATACACGAGACAAAAATGTTTCTACACAATATGAAATAATACTTAGCAGTGATAGCGATACACTCCAACAACACTCCATGCGTTAGAAGTGTGGTTCGGGGGATCATGGCGTAATCTCGAATGACAAAAATTTTGAAGGGTAAAAATCTCGAAATTTTTTTTTTTTAATATCGAATGCAAAAATTGCGAATGTACAAAAATGTCGAAAGTCTATAGGTATCCCGAAAAAAATCTCGAAAATAAAAAGTAAATTCGAGATTTTTTGTTTTTGCACCCACCCCATATCCAAACAGTAAACCCAAGCAGGGAGGTTGCAGAGGGGCATGTTGTATCGTATCGTATCTCGTATCTCACTTTTTAACACCATTTTAAAATTGATTGATTGATTTTTGTTATTCGAGATTATGCTTTCTACATTTTTTTTTTCGAGATTTTTTTTTTCGAGATATCGGGGTAGACCCAGTGCAATCGATCACACCCAATGGACATGAAAAAGTAAATGTTGTGTGCCACATTTCTTTTGCTTCTATTATTATCGACAAGATCCCCTCCACCGTCCACATTTTTCTAAATGGGTGTCCCATAATTCACGCAAAATTTAATTTTGATAGAAAATACAGATTTTTAATTAGAAAGCTTAAATTTTGTATTGGCAAGTACGAGTACGTACTATTTTATTGAAATTTTCTATGACTGTTTCGCATAAATGTGGCCGTATTTCATTAATACACCTCCCAGTCCCAATTTCCTCTTCCAAGGCGTTGGTGGTCGTGGCCTTGTTTGC
Organism: Cheilosia scutellata; assembly: GCA_955612985.1. Classification (NCBI taxonomy): domain Eukaryota; kingdom Metazoa; phylum Arthropoda; class Insecta; order Diptera; family Syrphidae; genus Cheilosia; species Cheilosia scutellata. Next base: position 57,029,758 of record OY015313.1, on the reverse strand, counting down.
ATAGACGTTTAACTTCAAAAAACCCCAAAGCAAGCAAGCATTTTCGAAAAAGAATGGTCCGATAATGCCTCCAGCCCAAAATCCGCAGCAAACAGTCACGCGTTTTGGATGCATTTGTTTCTCAACAATAACTCGTGGATTTTCTGATCCCAAAATGCAACAATTTTGACTATTAACGAAGCCAACAAGATGAAAATGAGCTTCATCACTGAAGATGATTTTATTTTCTTTATTCAATTATTCTCTTCACAGTTGATGGTTTTAAATCACTATGACGGCCATATTTTGTTCGAAAATTGCGGACTGTAGCTGACAAACCATTATTTTTTAAAATTTTGCTCAACAATGAAAATGCGTTATTGGCCACGTTCCAATGACCGCTAGACGTCTAGCACATAATATCCCTGATGAAGGAACGCTGGTGGTAGAGATCTAGCGGCAGCGGCAAAGTGACATTAGAACCAATTTGAGTTCGTATTATTTCATCTTCATGAGAGTCAAAAATGTATTTTGTGCCATCATGCCGCATATTTATTATTACACTATAATGTAAATACTCAAATACATTGTATATTAATTCCATAGAAGTTGGAATTCCCATTTTACACCAAATTGGAAATATTTGACTTCTGCACTTTCACTTTTATTTTGACAGTTCGTTATTTTTTTCAATCTAGCAGTTCATTTTGCGCTAGATTGAAAAATTTCCCAGAAAAGGATATTTCACAAAATGTGCTAGAGCTCCAGCGCAAATGCTGAAATGTCAGTTTTTTTTATATGGAGTTTGTCATGCCGCTAGTCATCTAGCGGTCAATGGAATGCGGCCATTCTTTCGTATTGCGCTCCATTTTTACTATTCCCGAACTGTCAGCTGTCACATTGTTAGCTTTTTAACCGTTGGCATCACTGTACTACGACCCAAACGCAAAATAGTTGGTCTATTTTTGAATAAACAGATTAATCTTTTTTCATACTTAGATTTATTGTGATTGTAAATATTTATTTATTTAAAAATGTGTGTCATGTAATACAGTAATTATTTTTAGTAAATTAGGCCAAATAAAACAAAATTTAAAAAAGCCACCGTTACGATTTTCTCTATTATCTCAAACAAAGATAGGTGCATAAGAGTTGGTCTACTCTCTTTTGAATGCAAAATTCTTGGTCTATTACTATTTAAATAGTGTTTTAGGGAACCGTTATGAAAAAAATGGCATAAACCCTATTTGCTGCTCAATGATCTCTGTTTTTATGCAAGTAGGCATCAGTTTCGTGTTCACCATGGCGAGTGGCGTTGCATTATTACTAGTCCTAGAAGAATCGATAATTAAGGCATTTAAAACGGGATTGTCGAGTTATAAAATTGCTCAGAACGCTCATAAGTATGCAGAACATTATTACAAAATTCAAAAAATTGGAAAATGTTGAGACAAGTAAGAAAACTGCGCGTCCACCGATAGCAATACCTCGTTATTGCCGGGTTTTAAAGAAAATAATAAAAGAAAATCGGCGCAAAACTGCTGCAGCAATAACTTTCCAATGGAGAGAACAAATTCAAAAAAGCATTTCGATCGACCCTCGTAAGCGGGCGATGAAAGAAATGGCATATAAATTTTATAAGGTTTTTTGAATTTTACAAAACATAAAGCTTCTCAATTCATTAAAAACACAGGCAAAAGAAAAACTACTTTGATACCTAAGCAGAAGAAAAAACGACTTGAGTGGGCCAAACAACGCAAAAACTGGACTTTAAGTCAATGGCGGTCTGTTATTTGGAGTGATTAGTCCAGATTCGAAGTCTGCGTTGGTGACGAACGCATACGTGTGGTAAGAAATTCAAAAGAAGCCTTTCACAAAGACTGCCTTTATGGGGTATGGGGATGCACGTCTGGGCGTGGCATGGGCAATTTACATTTTGTCAATGGACTGGTCAATGGTGCCAAGTACCAAGACATTTTAGAAGAAGAGCTTCTTTCATCAATAACCCGTCTTCAACTAAGTGAGGGAGACTATATTTCCCAACAGGACGGTGCTTCTTGCCATACTGCTAGATCGACAATGGCGTGGTTATCTGCTGAAGGAATTGCTTTAGTATAATGACCTTTCAGCAGCCCTGACCTTTCACCAATCGAAACCGTTTGGCATAAAATGAAGCAAAAACTGCGACAAGAACCAGCTCGGACACTTCCAAAATTAAGGGCCAAGATAACAAATATCTGGGAAACTTTCGGCTCTTAAGAGTGTCAAAAATTAGTTGACACGATACCACGGCGCTTAGAAGCTGATATCAATGCCAGAGGTGCAGTAATACAGTGGTAAAATGAAAATAAAGACTGGTAGACTAACTATTTTGCGTCGTAAAAAGTCTTGAATAAGTTATTTAATTTTATAAGCTCACTCCATAACATTATTTCAATGAAGTCGCCTTCTCTTCATCACCTTGATCTATTAAGAATAAATAAATCTTTATATAATCAACAAAAAATTGTGGTCTAGTTGGAAAGAATTCAAGAATCAGCACATGTTTCTATTTTATCTTCGGTAGACCAACTATTTTGCGTTTGGGCTCGTATAAAATGGCGCAAAATTAAAATGTTTCGTGAATTATGGGACAACTTTTAAATATTCATTCTACAGAGAAAAAAGTTTGATTGATACCAAAGCACAGCTTCGCTGTATGAAATACTACTTTTTCCTGCTGCATCTTTATAATTGGCCACTTAGCCCGATGCTGTTGCACCTCAAGGGGTAAAACAAAGCCAACTTGATAAGTAAGCGCGGCACTTGTAAAGTCGTAATGAGAATGGTCAATAAACGTGGGATAGTATATGTATATTATATCCATCATTATGTGGAATCAGAAATGCAATTTGTATGCGTTATGCTAATTAAAGCTGATTAAAAACGCGCTCCACACTGCGAGCTGTTTTATTAGGTCAAGACGTATATACAGTTACTATAATTTGTGCTTGAAATACAAGCAAATATTTACCACCCTCAACTATCATGATTCTCTGCACTTTACTTAACTGCATCGGAACAAACGTCAAGTGAAAGATAAACGAACCACGATCTGGCGAGGAGGTATCCAATCTGTAGTTTATACTTTTGTTTTCTTTTCCTGCTTCTATGCTCACGATTTGGTGCTGTTTATGTTAACATCACATTAAAGTGTTGGTATGACACACTTTCACGAATGACAGTCTTAATAGACATGAGTATATACATCATTTCACTGGAAATATTCTTTTATCAAAACATTACCTTTCAGAATGTTTTGTATTCATAATTCAAAGAACATCTCAGCAAAATTATAATTGTCATTTAACTTTCTTTTAGCAATCAATCTAAATAATTACGCCTGAAGTATGACTGCCAAACTCGATGACACCGGCCAAGCATTGATCAATAAATTAATGTAATTTTTTGTTTATCTGCTTTTAATATTATTATTATGTGTATTTCCATCGAAATCGAACTTGCACTTTCCGTGTATCTAACTTATTTGAAATGCCTTTGCCTATAAATCAATGACCAATATTTCTAGAAATTAATTAATTCTGTTCTACTTTTTGGGTAGAATTTACATAATTCCGTTTTGTTTTCATTCTAACGTTTCCAACTAGCTTTCTGTTCTAATTTATGCTTTTACTTTTACTTAAGTATAACTTTCTTTTCTATAAATATTTGAATATAGGCTTATCACTATCATCGCCCTTTATATAGGATAGACCTAGACATAAATAAATCTGTGGACACAAATTTATGTATAATCTTTGTACCTGAAGATTCGTTTTGAACAATACCAACAATAAAAATTTCATTTCATAATAACCTCAACAAATATTTTTTTTGTGTTGGGAATTCGCCGGAAGGAAAATTCATCGAAAGACATTGCAGAGCTATTACGCGAGGGATGCGAGGGACTTTAACCCGATCTAAAAAAAACTCCCGAGGGGACTGACTTTCGTCATCCCGAATTGGATTGCGCCTAGTCGTTCGACTAATCGGCATTTTATTTTTGATTCATTTTAAAAAATTTACTGGATAAATCCGCCATTTGTCGGATTTCTATACTTTTTTGATTGAAAATATTACCTACTTTCTTGGTCTTAGCTAATTCTTATAGATCAAGAGGTTTTACCCGCCTTAATCTCCTGATTACATTGGCAGTATTTAAAAGTTCTGTTATTTCTAAGTTAACATGGTTAAGAAGTCTACTTCTGTGCCTTTGGGCAACTTTTTTAACTTCTTCCTCAACCATTTCAATGTTTAGGTCTCTATGTAGATCTGCGTTGCGTATGTACCAAGGTGCATTGACTATGTTCCTTAGTACTTTATTTTGGAAAACTTGAATTTTTTGCAAATTTGTTTGACATGAGCAATGAGCATGCCCACAACTGGAGCCCATAGGTCCATAGGTCCTGGTTTTAAAACTTGCTTGTATAGCAATAATTTATTGTAATTTGACAGAGATGAATATCTCCCTATAAGCCAATACATTTTACAGTTTAGCATCTAGAGTCATACCTAGATATTTGGCTGTATTTGAGTATTCCACTACATTGTTGTTTATGTATACTACTGGAATATATGGTACGTTTTTAAACGTAAAATTAATATGGACTGACTTAAGGTCATTTAATCTAATCTGCCATTTTTTTGTCCAATCTGAGATATTGTCTATTGCCCTTTGAAGCTTTTTTGTTGCTACTTGTCATCTGCAAAAGTAGCTATAGTGGTTTCCCCATTTACAGGCAAATCGCTAGTGAATAGAAGAACTGGGCCTAGCACGCTGCCTTGTGGTACACCAGCTTTAATTTCTCTTAAAGTTGAGTACTCTGCCTCTTGTTTAATTCTGAAGAATCGGTCTGTATATGACTCCAGAATTGTCGAATATTGCTTTGGCTGTTGAATTTGTAGTTTGTGGATCAGACTTTTGTGCCAGACTTTATCGAAAGCTTGTGCTATATAAAGAAATATTGTAGAGCACACTTTTTTCTCTTCAAATGCTTTTTCGATTTTATCTGTGATTCTGTGCACCTGATCGATTGCAGAGTGCTTATTTCTAAATCCAAATTGGTGATCTAGGACTAGCGATTTTTCGTCAATTATTTTTTGCAGGCGTTTTACTAGCATTTTCTCGAATAACTTTGACAACATTGATAGTAGATATAGATATTGGACGATATGTCATTATTACCTCCGCGACTTTCCACATGCTTGGAACATACTCAACTTAAATGCAGAATTTTTAATCTGCGCTAGTTTTTTCAGACATTTTCTTGGAAATTGTTTCAAAATTTCTCCTGTTAAATCATACCTTGGGGGCTTTTTTATATTTATGCCTTCTTTAATTTCTTTGGCAAGTTCTTTAGCTGTTACCGACCGAATAGGTGTATCTTCTTCGCACCTTATACTTCAAGTCCTTGATAACCTTTATCTTCATAAGATTTAAATACGACTTCAAGATACTCTGCAAAAGTGTTTGCCTTTTCTTGGTTGCTTTTCCAGTTACCTTCTCTAGTTTTTACTGGGGGAATATGAGCTATTGGCCTGTTCATCCTCTTTGCTGCCTTTCAGAGGGAGTAGTCAGTACTGGCATCATTTGTAAGGCTGTTGAGGTAAGTTTTTGAAGATTCGTTATTGAATTCACTAATAGATTTTCTAAGCTTGTTATTTAAGTTGTTAAGTGTAGTCTTGTCGCGTGGCGCCCTTGTCTGTTGCCAACGTATTCTAGCTTTCCTCTTTTCTGTAATAATTTATTCACATATTTCGCGAGGATAAGAGTTTTGTTTGATCTTTTTTGTGGTTTTGGGAGTTGCAGCCCACGCAGCTTTTTGTATACTGAGTGTTAATATTTGGACTGCTTTTTCTAGTTGATCTTTTGTTTGAATAGCTGTTGATAGTTGAATACTTTCTTCCAACTTCTGTCTGAAATAGTTCCAGTCAGTCAGCCTATTAACTAGTTCTGGGCTATGTTCTTTTATTATTATTTTATCGCCAAGTGTAAGAAGTATAGAGGAATGATCTGATTGAAGATCTGGCCCTACTTCTACACTTATTTTATTCGAAGATATATTATTGGATATGAAGTCAGCAAGATCTGGGATTTTATTCCTATCTGTCAATAGGTAGGTTTTCCCGTTGAGTGATATTTGCCGCCATTTTCTTTAAATGCTTCATATAATTCTCGGCCTCTAGTATTTGTTAATCTAGATCCCCAATATTTATTCTTAGCGTTAAAATCTCCTTCTTTGATTAATCTATTGTGAAATATGCGGAAAAGACTTTTAAAAACATTTTTCTTTATTATATAGCTATAGGAGAACAATATACTGATGCAACTGATATATGCCCATTGTCTGTTTCTATATTTATGGATATTCCTTGGATTGCACATGATTGAAATTTTTCTTCTATATTGTGTTTAATTGTATTCTTTATTAACACTGCAGCCCCTCCTTTTGCACAGTTATGAGGATGTGGGGAGTGATATAATTCGTATCCTTGCAGTTTAAAGTCAGTTTTTAATTTAAAGTGAGTCTCTGAAATCAGACATAATATCTATCTGGTTTATGTCAAAAGTCAGTTGCATCTCGTTCTTTCGACTCTCGATACCATTAGCATTCCATTCAAGAATTTTTATTTTATTCATCATATCTTTCTTATCGGTACAGCTCTTTTATTGCTGTTCTGTTTCTCTAGCAACGATATTCTATCTAAAATCGTTTTGTTGGATTTTTCCATGTAATCAATCCTCAACAAATATGATATATTTTTACCTGCTCTTAAATGGGGAAGTATTGCTTTCGGGATAATGTTCGATCTCGAGATTTTAATCAGAAATATGACATTTCTATGACAGGTGGAGTTGACGCAGAAAAATGATTGGATTTGCTTTAGTCGGCTCTCACATTGAGGCAACAATCAATAAGCAACTGGCAATAGGAAACACGCAAAATTATCGCTCACAATTAATTTACTTTGAATTAAATTAGAGGTCTCACATCAAAGCTACTAAATATCGTTCGAACGAAAAATGTTGCTGATTGCTTATTGGCAGTTGCTATAGTAACTATAGTTGCTTATTGCTTGTTGCCTCAATCTGAGAGCCGCCTTAAACTTTGTAACAGAGGGTTGTGGGAGACACACTTCGAAAATAGTCAAGGATTATTAGTCAGCTTATTCTGGATCCTAGCCCTAGGTCGCTGCAACACAGAAGGAAACGAATTCTCAAAAAAGTGGGAAAATTACGAGAAATCAATAAGCTGACGTCAACCCACCCTTGGGTACCCTTAAAAAAATTATCAAAATAAACAACCAAAAACAACCACTCCGAAAATGGGCAGACGCAACCTGAATCGTCCGCCATCTTCTTAGAAAGCATAACAAAGAACTAGGACTTTCAATCTGTAATGAGTAATGGGAATTCCGTAGGGAAAAAATGCTTTAGGTGGATAGGATTTTTTCATCTATTCCATTTATTGAGGAATCAAACAAGGATCACAATGGGTCCACTGAGGTGCCTAGAGTCTTGTTACGGTTCTCACAACCCTGCGCCTCATTAATCTAATCTGGTGAGCCAAAAGTTTATAACGTTTCGGGTCATACGTCCAAAAGGGTGTAGGCCATAAGTCCGCAATAAATTCTCGACATGTACTACCTAGACAATATCATCTACGTTGCTTTAAGCAACAGTTTGCATAAAATAAAATTGCATACCTACGATTTTATTTCTGTCTCCCTTGTTTCCCTCCAAACAAATTTTAAAATGTTTACAAGTCTGAAGAAGTATGTCTCGTTAGAAATTCCTAAAATGTATAAATCGGTAGAATCCGACAAAACGTCACGATCAACAGCTATAACTTTGAGGTAGTGAGGGACTTTGTCTAGTGTCTTCACTCGGTTCTGCTATAAATTCTGACAAAAACATCTCAGAAGAAATTAAACGAAGAATAACTCTTGCCCACCGCTGTTTCTTTGGACTAAGAAGGCAATTGAGTAGTAGAGCCCTATTCCGAACAACTAAGGAGATTCTGTATAAGACCTTGATCATTCCAGTCCTGCTTTATGGCGCTGAAGCTTGGACTATATATAAAGCGGATGAAGATATCCTCGGTCGCTTCGAGAGAAATATTCTTCGTAACATTTTCGGTCCCGTTTGCGGAGACGGGCTTTGGTGAAGGAGATTCAACGAACTATACGAGCTGTATAGCGACATCGACCTGGTCAACAAACTGGGAGTAAGTTGTTTAAAATACCTAGAACATGTAGAGTGGATTTTTGAAACCTCGCCAGCAAGTCTGCCGTTTCATTTGGACAATTGCCAGCAAGCTGAACCCAGCCGCACTTTTATATCGCCAAGTTGGTACACATGATTTCCTTTGTGCATGGACACACGATCATGGACATGGCTTTCATTCAAACAAGGCGTTATTGCAATGAAATAAAATAAAAGTTGGCAGGTACAGGAATAGTGAATGTCGTCGGAAATTTACCTTTTCGTGGTAATTTTGAGAGTCAAAAACCATTGCATGGGAAAAAGGGGAAAATATCGGCTCCAGTGCAATTCCGTGAGAAATTTGGTCAATAAAGAAGAACCTATATTCATAAAAATGTCAACTTTAGATTATAACAAATTATCTATTTTTAGCATTTTAGTTTCAAATAATAATAAACAGAAATTGTGTTTAGTTCAAAATTCTTTATTCATATCGTTCGTTTTTATTCTACGTGATCTGGCCCCCGTAATACTCCCACAAGAGTTCCGATATGTGATCTGCTGACATTTAACAGGATCTTTGTCCTGCGCCGACTTATCTGTGGCCATGTCTGTTTTGTATGGTTGCAGCTGTCAAGATCATGCCATCTTTCGTTAGCATGTTGTAGCGCTAATGAAAAGATGTTGTATCTTGACATTTGCAATACCTACATTCATCTAGGATTTAGCCAGGGTCTCATATGAATTTACATGTTTTATTTTTTATTTTTTGTAAAAATTCATTAATACAGTACCTACATACCGGATTGGGGGCAGTTATTTCCACGATAGTTTCCTTCTAATTGAGAAGATGAATCTATATCTATAGACACAGAATGGATGTTTGACCATCTCATTTAAATACATTCCATTGACCTATCTTCGTCTTTTCTATTTGCATTTACTGAAACTCGCTCTGGAATTCCACTGATGATGGGAAATTGGTTGCAAATTTCAAGTAGCTTCTTCTTCGTCTTACTGTGGAATTTGCAATTTATGTTAGTCCGTTTCTTTAGTCCAACCAACCAATCAATAGAATAAAGAATCTCTTTTTAATATGTACCTACGTGTGCATAACTTATCAGTACGGCATAAAATGATTGCTTGCGGCTCGGACTCCAGAAAGCGTGCATTTTAATTTTATAGACTAACATTGATGACTATAGGTAAATCTCATCCAACTCAAAAGCTTTAATTATGGACTTTATGGACGCTGGTTCTACATCCATCGGCTGTGCACAATTATAATTGTTACTGTTGTAACTGTAGATAAAATTATTGAAGAAAGAGTTTATAGTTTTTTAATTAAATACTCTTAAGCTTGTAGGTGTAGACCAGACTGTTAGGTAGTCAGTTTATTTGACTTGGTACCTACGAGTACTAGGGCATATTCGGCTTTTTACGAATTTAATAACCCAGATAAAAATAACAATGGGAGAAGATACAGAGAACAAACAAAATGTGGAACCTTTCGGTCAGATCCAATAAAGGCATCAAGACTATCCTAAAATATTTTTGTTTTATAGCTCTATGAGGTTAAGTTTTAGTCCTCGTGGTTTATCGCCAATAGGGGTGGGTTGTTTTTATCAAAAAACAATTTCTATTACAGATTTTTGCTTTCAAATTTTAAAAGGTAAAAGCATGTTTTCGAGATATGGAGTTTTTTTAAGTGCATAAATACATACCAAACCTACCTACTTTTTTTTTTAGTGATGCACGGCACAACATAGAGACCGATTTTTTAACCAAAAATTGAGTAAAGCCACCTTATCAAACAAATTACAGTTACATATTAGGGTGCTCCTTATTTTTCGACTTTTGAATTATCCCCGGGGCACTTTCTCATTTGACTATATACATACCTCTAAATATAAAATAATTTTTTTTTTTTTTTTTTTTTTTTTTGTTAAGATTTAGAGGTCGCTACCAGCTGTCAAAATTTTTACAAAAAGCGTTGAAGGACAGCTTAAATGATGGGTTAATTAATGTTTCATTTAGGTGTTTATAATATTACATTTTACATGCAAGTGAAACTCGCATAGACAATCGGTTCTTATCCCTTCCGACCCTTGACCTCTCTTTTGTACCGACGCGTCGAGATTAAGACCGTTCACACAATTAAAAACATAAGCATAGGAAAAAGTACCCTAATACTAACAAGTCAACCCTTCTATCCTAAAAATAAATGATTCAAATATCTACATAATATTTTAATTCATAACAACAACAATAATTTTGTAATATTTTTTATGTCCTGGCTATAAAAATGAAAGAATCTAACAAATACAGATTTTGAGTTTTTATTTAAAATACAAACCTTGGTAGCGACCTCTAAATGTCACTTAAAAAATTCGAAAGAAATACTGAAATAGTTTCTTATGGTATATAATCAAATTACGTGGTGCCCCGCGAAATTAAAGAAAAAAATTGTTTTTCTTAGGAATAAGGACCACCCTATTACATAATATTACATAGTTTTATGGAAATCAATATTTTGGTTGGATTTTTATCCTTTTTCATAAACGAATCATATATATATAACTACTCGTAGGTATAACAATTTTCGTCTACATCGATGAAGGTGTTTTTATTCAAAGTATAATGTCATTTTTACTTTACATGCAAAACTGTTATACTCAATTTTGGTTTTGCATGTAAAAGTAAAAGTGAGCTAGCTATAGATTCCCAAAAAATACGCCCATTGTCTGACTATTGTCTATATCCGAGAGTACCTAAAACTGTCCTGAAAAAAACTTATCAATTCAGCCGTTTGGACTCAGCATAAAATTGTAGGTCCTTCCAAAAGGAATGGTTGTGAGAAGCTAGGCCTAAGGTCCTTTTGCGCCAACTATATTTTATATAATATCATTGCATATCTTGTTTTATCGTTCTTTAGCCAAGTTTAATGTGACATTCTCGATTATGCTCTTAGCTGCGTTGAAAGTTGGGAATATTTATCTGGCAGCTAATAGTATGTTCATTTCAGAGCCGCATCTGTCCAGTGTATCTGCTGCCTTTCCCTCGCTAAGACTATTTGAGCAGCTTTCTTAACCGCATAAATCTCTCCCTGAAAAACGGTCTACTGATTTGCCAATCTGTATGACTTACATTCTTCGTCTTTGAGCCATCTGTGAAGATGGGTAGGGTATACCTTTTATAACATTACTCGGGGAGAGCCAGTCCTGCCTGTCCGGTACATAGACTTTAACGATTCTGGCTTCCAGATTTTGTGCACCTGCACACATCTTAGGCTGCTGTTATAGCTATCAGGAAAATGCATCCGTAAAAAAATTGTTTCACTTTAAAATGTTGCTTTTGAATTATAAAACTAATTCGTCAAAAAAAAATTAAGCAATTGATCTTTAAATTTTCTAAAAAAGGAATTTCTTTATTTTTCCGTACGAAAAACTTTTTCTGTTCAACTTCTCAACCAGTTTCACGAAGTATTCCACTGAATTCCTATATCAGTTTTCAGTTTTGTTCTGTTTCGTGTTTTTACGGATGGATTTTTCTGAAGGCTGTAACTGAAGCCTTACCAGATCCGTAATAGATTTACCCCCGTATTAATAAATACCGCATAGTGGCAAATTAGCTCTAAAACATCTTTTAAGTCGTAAATATTATTTATAAACATATCTTAGTTTTCACTGACATGTTTTAAGGAGCGGATAACTTAATTCAACGAATTCGGCGTATAGAGAGTGGTTAACTTGCACAGACAGTTAACTTGCTATACACATATTACAAATACACGTATACCAACAAAAAGTTCGATTGGACGCGAGAAATTTAAAAGCTGGAAGAGAATTTCAGAGAGAATCTAAAATTCGCAAACGAAAATGCTCTGAGCATGATAGTGTCAGCTGATGGAATATGACAGATTTACAACCATGTTATTGTTTAGTACAGTTTGGACGCAGTGCTGCCGTGCGTTTAGTGATAAAGAGTGGATAGCTAATATGGATATAAGATGTATTTATGAATAATAAAAGTTATCAAACGAATAAGTCCACTATCCGTATGGTAGCTAAAAAATGTTTTAAAGAGCGGATAGGGCTTTTTTATTAATTCCGCTGTTAGTTTTTAAGGTTCCGTTTCCATATGGAGGAACATTATTGCTTACGCTACGATGTCTGTCCGAATAAAATGAGGAAATGTTGTACCTAGGTCTATCTCAAGAACTAATTGACTTAGAAGAATGGAATTTGCACACAGTGTCTGGTATAACCTCTAGTTAATCGACAAATACCAATATTAACAATACATCGGCTAGTTTTGGAGTTATTCTTAATTTTGTGGAAAAAATATGTACATTCGCACAAAAAACTGTTTATTTTAAGATTTACAAAAAATACATGCAAGCCTTTCTTGTAGATCATCTTCGTAGCTATATATATGTGCTGAAGACTGTTATGTCGAAAAGTTAATATTTTAGAAGATATTTACAAAAAAACGCAATCACCACATAAAATACGCCACAATTGGAACTTCCATTCCAATCCCAATGCATACCCATCTCATACAACACGAACACCATTGTCAATGTTACCACACCCACACGGCCATACGCATACCACACCATGCGCAAGCAAACCGAGAGAATTACACCGAAAAGGGTGTGGCTGTGGGCTGTGGGTGGCTTGTGTGTTGATCGCTCTCGATGCATTATGTTTATGCGTTGTTGGATTGCATGGGGAGATTTCGTGTTGGATATGAATGGAATGTCGTGGCTGGCAGTGGTGTGGTCTGAAAAAATTATTTTTGTTGGATAGGAGTAGGAGGCGGATCTTAAGTGAAAGACATAATTCATTATAGGATTTTTGCATGATGTGCTTGAGGAGAAATACCTTTTCTGAGGCTTGATGGGAGAGCATGGTGAATATTTTTTGTTGTGCCTTGTGCGTTGTGGATCTCGGTCTCGCTCTCGGTCTCGGTCGATGTCATGGACTCATGGTCACGGAGGATGGAGCGATGGAGGGTTGTGCTCTGGCCTCTCTATCCCCACGATCATCGCATTGTTTCATATTCGTTGTATCGTGTACGAGTATGCTTTTTTGTTGCACGTGTGCTCTCTCTGTTCATTTGCATTATGTATTACGAGTTGGGTAGGGGCCGATGATTTTGCAATGAAATATCTTGCTCGCATTTTTAAGGGTTAGGTAGGTCAGTAAAGGTATGTAGGTATATAGGTAGGTACTACATAGTTAGTTTTCGAAGATCCAAGTAGGCATAGGTCGAAACTGACGAGTGACGACCACCGACGTTAGGGAACAATACCTTAACTATGCATGCATATTATTATGAACTAATGTACGGAACCTTCGGTGCGCGAGTGACACTTGCACTTTTTTTTTTGAATTTGTTGAAAATTGTACGATTATGCCTATGCCTATAATAATCAGCATGTAAAGAGCGAAATTATAACAATTCTAGTATGTTTTTCGGTGGTTAAGCCATTCGTATTTAAAATGACAAACCTTAAACTGAACAAATCACAGGATGACATTCAAGTTTTACTGTCAGCTGTTAAAATTAGACAGCTATAGCTATATTTCCTGAACCACGAAATGGATACGCATTTATCTACAACTCCTTGCGAATGTGCACAAGTAAAACACGTAGGTAAATATGTGACAGACAAAACAATTCGTACTCATTCTAACGACTAATCCGAGTTTTCTGTTAAACTCTTTTGTTTTGAAAAAAAAAATCATTTTTGAATCCTTTGGCTTTTGAATGACATAAAAATCGTCCATTGTGCCATTAGGTATTTCTAATTTATTTAAACTATGCACAACAAATAGGGTATGTCTTTAAATATCTACTTTTCCTTAGTTTTTCTATAATTCTTTAATTTGAAAAAAAAAAAAAAAAAAAAAAAAATCCACATTTGCACCTTAAGTAAACGCGAAAGTTCATCAATGCGTTGCAAGCATAAAGCGTGAAGCACTTATTATGGTGAAGAAGAAAACAAACAATTAGTTGGTACCTACCTACTGTGGATTTTGATTTAGCATTAGGTATTATGCGCACACTTTTTTCCAGTTCATATTGATTCGTTGAAAACCCAGTCAAAAGAAAATTTACAATAACATGGTTTTATTATAAAAAGATACATGCGTTACTAAATGTATAGCAAAAACTGTGTGAACGGCCTTTTCTTACAATTAAGTTTGTATTATGTCTTGATGTGCTTGCATTACATACGAATACGAGCAAAACCAAATGAGTACGATTTTGTAAAGAAAGTTGTGGTAGGTAGTAGGTACTCGGATGTATGTTCATGTTAATTTTGTTTGGGTTTTCATTTTACACGATTTTCTTTAGTTGCACTTGTACCAAATGTTGGAAAATTTTGTAGCTACATTTTCACCTACTTCCACATATCTGATGAACTTGAAAATTTGCATACCTTTATGGTAACTGTTGACAGTTGAATAATGCAGGTTTAAGTAACTAGGTATGTAGTTTCCTGCTTATAGAACGAAAATTGACTCCTTTTATTCCATTTTCTAAAACTGTGAAAGACTTCGCGGGCTTCACGAGATGTTACTTTCATCTGTCATCATAAACTGTCAACTTTTCTGCAGATGCTAAGTGATGCTTTTTCCATATTTAAGCCCTGAACAAAACAAACGCGTAAATTTTTTTTTTTTTTCAATTTCTATCTCTCCGAAAGTATGTATGTATGTATGTAATAGAGACATTAGCACATGCCTCGGCCCTCATTGAAGCTAAGCTCCGGGTATCGTAGAATAGCGCCAATGCAAGTGGACAAACTAAACCCGTAAATAAGCTGATTGAATAATTACAGAGACGTAAATATTCAAGGTTCTTACATATACCCGTATTTATCAGGAACATAGGATGTGGAGCTCCCATTTATTGTAAATCTTGAAATTACTTCGAGTTCTAAATCTCTTCCGTTTTGATGTTGTTGTTGATTTCCCAATGTCTGAAAATACAAAAAAAATCTTTTAAAATCGTTAATGCTTAAGGAGAAGTTGATTCCTCCAAATAGAAGTTGCTTCTTAAGGTGTATAGTTCACCATATTGGGAATATTGACTCGTTAGATCCAGTTTGATTTAATGGTCAGATAGCTTCGCTATATGAGAGCTCTGCATTTTTAGAAAGTAAACTTTGGCTCCGCGAGGCACTTTTAAAGCGTCTGTTTGCGAAACCGCTGAGCTTAACATATCCACCTTGCTGAATCTGTAGTCCAGCCAAACTCTAGCCAATTGCAGAGCATCCCGATTTCTCGGACACCACACTACAGGTGACAACTACGGTGTATGTGTCGGAATCGGAAGTGGGCAAATCCTCATCTCCTTTTCTGACACGGTCTTGAAGTTTGGATGGGGTCCACATGAAACCAAGAAGTTGTGGTCGTGTGCTCTATAGCACAAGGGTTGTTGACCATCCCAGTGGTTGCACGATCTGTTTGCTCTTCTGGTTGCCCAACAGCAAGGCCAGAGGTTGATGCGATTACAGAGGCATCAGTCTAAGTTTTTATTTATTTGATTCGAAATATTGATCCCACGAGTATCCGGGAAAGAAACATCACTCAACCCATGCCGGAGCACAGGAACGAAGGACAATGTCTATCTCTCCGAAAGTTTGAAAAATATCGGAAAGTGCTTATTTCCTTTATTTCTCGGCCTGCAGCCAGATATTTGAACTTGTTTTTTTAAGGTCTCTTTTTCTGATTCTAGATTTCTTAATTTTCATATTGTTCTTGGTCTTCCAATTTGCCAAAGGAGTGATTCTCGGATTTATCAATTCTCAACATCCAACAGTTTATGACTCATTTTACGCTACAATTCTTGGTCTTATATAATTTTCATCTAACGAACCTTAGGATGTGTCACAGACAGCGGATAATAGAAAACTAACGTTCTTATAATTTTTATTACCTAGTACTCCTAGATGTTCCTGATACACATACACTATACAGCCATGGATTTCATGTTGTATTCTAGAATTTCTACTTAGTCCGTTTTTAGTGAACTAAAGGCAGGGTACCAAAGACAGCGTTACCTATCTTTATTCAGCGTCTAGGTCTGTTTCGCCATAAAGACTGATGTAAGTCTTTTCAGACAGTTAAACATCTCGGTCTTCTCAATTGACATTTTCTTCAGAGTAATACGGTGATTTGTGGAGCGACCAATGAGCATTAATTTTGTCTTTATGTCTTTCGTCCTTTTTTAGTTAAAGTGGCTCTCGATGAGAGAAACACTTAGGCCGTTATTCGGCCCATTGTGCAAACCACTGGGATTTGGGGAGCTGTTTCTTTGCTGGCTACTCATGTAAACCATTTGCTGCCGGTTATAAAGCTAAGAATGTTAGCGGCGATGGTTTTACTTACATCACTGAGATCGTCGAGAAAATGGTTTCCTAAGTGGGCCTTAGATTGGCCAGGGCAGGGCAACTGCAAAGAAAGTGAGTGACGGACTTGTCCTCCTCTTTGTCTCTACAGCTTCTGCAGAAGTCATTGTAAGGCAGACCGAGCCTTTGCGCGTGTCTGCCTAATATGCAGTGCCCGGAGATCACATTAATGACTTTCGAGATGCTGGATCTTTTAAGTCGAAGAAGTCCTTGGATTGCTTTGCGTCCAGAGCTGGCCTAAATGTTTCCATCTGAACCCTGCTCTGCTTTCTGCGTCCGCGTGAATTATTTGTTTAGCGCGGGAAAGTGGTGCATACACGTTGTGCAGACTTATACTGTCCACGTCAGAGGAGCCTCGCCTTGCTAGTTCGCTGCACAGTTCCCTCTGGGATGTCACAGTGACTAGGAACCCAGCAGAGGGTGAAGTTGTACTGTCCAGCTATCTCGTTGAGAGATACGCGGCAATCATCCACTGCCTTGGATCTTTTCGCTGGATATTAGGGATTTGATTGCAGCCTGGCTATCAATGTATATGACGATATCCTTTTGTGATACTGTATTAATCGACAGCCACGCTGTGGCTTGACGAATAGCTGTAATTTCGGCTTGGGAGACACTGCAGTGTTTCGGAAGACAGAAGGAGAGGCCCAGGTTCAATTCTTCTGAAAAGACTCCGGCGCCCACTCCCTCTGGTGTCTTAGAACCGTCTGTGAATATTGACAGTGATTTATGTAGGACATTTTGTGAATCCCATTGGTTTCTGTCCGGTATTTCATGAGTGAAGCCTCTATCGAAGTTGATTTTCGTAGGCAGATAGTCGGTAGTAGTGGGCAGAGGGATCGTCTGTAGAAGGATGCTGGCGTGCCCAGACGGTTGCCCTCTGCAGTGTTTCCCTTCCCTTAATCTGATCGCCACGTTGGTGGCATATTCTTTACTGACGATGTCTAGTCGATGTTTCGTCCTTAAACCGACCAAATCTGTATTCTCCACAGCAGTGAGTGACTTGACAGATATCATCTGACAGTACAAATGTTAAGCCTTTCAGACAATTTCCATTGGATCCCATGTCCCTATTGCACACAGAACGAAACAACTTGTTGGATTCATTTATAATAGGAAGTATTTTTGGCCGGGATTCAGAATTTTGGTTGTTGCTTATGCAGTCATCATGCAATATGCACTGTTGCACTGTCAGCACTTTGTAGTTGAACATCTAATAGCCTTTCATTAAAATTCGCTGTAAATGAATGACGTCTAATTGCGTTACAAGTCGTCTCGTCTGTTCGATATTCCGGGGTCCTTTGCAACATCTTCAGCCATAGCAGCAATATTCTCAGCAAAACTGCAGCTCCGGGCCCCGGGGCTGGCCAGACCTGGCAGCATCTCGTGTTGTCCCATACTCTTCTAGGTGAGCGGCTAAGCGTTTGCCCAGTTAGTGTCGGAAGACCAGGAAATCTGAGCCGTAATTCACGCTGCGGCAACACCACCGACGAATTATTAATAAAAAAATCGAAACAATTATTCCGCGTTCTTTGGGAGTATATAGCGATTCATGCCTTTTTGACGTCTATTTTGTATCTTTTTACTTCACAAAATTGTAAAAATTATATCATCTTCCCATAGGGTGATTAATATGTCTTCTCGAAACCCACTCGTTAAAAGTCTACAAACTCTATAAATTAAATACACTTTTTCGCCCCACATCGCACCAATGAATGGATTGATTTTCAATTTCCTTGAGCGACAGTAATCTAAATTTGAGTGCGGTAGTAAAATAACGACGCATGTTAGGCTCACCAGGAGTTGAGCCCATGATAGGTCTTATTTGGAAATGTAATCCATGCCAGCACAGCACAAGCTAATGTGCAATACACAAGTTAATACAACATTATTTCGTGATCCTTAGCCATGGCCATATTTGCCCTTTATGCTTTTCAGTCAAGCTAACGTTGTCATTAAGGTCATCCCATTTATGACAACTCTCGGAATATGCTCTGAGCAGTCAATAATGGCGGTATTCAGGATTTTCGAATGCTTGCTGCAATAAATGTTCAGAAAATGACACTGCGCACTGCTCCTCGCTTTGCCATCAACATTTTGTAGATAAAACAAGTAAAAGTTTTATCATCGGCCTGGCCGATGCTTTCAATACCCTCCACTGCATACAAGTCATGCAAAATGTTAGGCATGTGAGTTAGTTCGTACAAATGGGTCTAATATTTGTTTTATATGAGAGGTATCAGAACCTCTCGACTGATATAGCCCAATATCAATACCAACCTGACGACGCCGACGGTAAAAAAAAGGTCCTCTCACAAAATTTCGTTCGTCTAGGTCGATTCGTTTAGACGCTATCGTGTTTTCAGCAGATAGACAGACGGATGGATATGGCTAAATCGATTTAGAATGTGATCCTGGATTCAGAATATATATATGTATCTACTTTATGGGGTCTCCGGTGACTCTTTCTTGGCGTTACAAATGTAATGGCAAAGTAAGTATACCTTCCTGTGGACGTTGAGGGTATAAAAATGGAAATTGTGACTCACTCACTGACTCATCAACGCACAGCTCCAACCCTTTGCTCAAGAAAGCTGGCGGTATGGGATTTAATTAAATGTATTTAATTATCTTCTTTATATATATAATTCTTATGTACGTGTTTGTAACCGAACTTCTCCTAAACTGCAGGACCGATTTTAATGGAATTTAATGTAGATTCACAATTGGACCCGCCAGGTGGCGCTGCGATCCAATTCCACAAAATTTCAAATAATAAACACTCATCAATTGTGACTCGGTAAATTGATTTCCACGCCACCTACCAAGATTTTTACGTACCCGAATCACAGGATAAAATTTGTGACAGTTGATTTCATCACAGAAGTTCCTACTGAAATTATAAATTGGAAGCGCGCGCAAAACATTCTATTTTAAATTTATTGTATAGACATTAACAAATTTGATATCAAAATGCCTCTACAAAATGTCAAAGTATATAAAACAAGTAAAATATTTGTGAAAAACTAAGAGATGTGAATAAAATCATGCCTTAAAAAATTGTAAACAAAGCACTCGAAGTTACCAATTATAGAAAAATTTTTTTATCGTGTTATCTGTTGCCCTTTAGGATTTAATATAACTCATATTTGGATTTAATTTTCTCCACACGCAGTACAAGATTGCGGCAGGATTTTAGTTGAGAATGCTTAGTCCAAAAGGAAATAATATAAGAAGATATCCTTGTGAAAGAGGTGTTAAAATTTGTTCTTTTTCAAGTGGCGGCTACAAATAAGAAAATTCTTTCGATTGTTCCGATCATTATGAACTTTTTTGGGAATTCGGTGCATAGGATGTACATTATTTGGATTCCTGTACGATGTGCAATATTTAACTCCACAGAGTTCCCCAGTTTTTAATGTATAGTTTCATCTGCCATCATTCTTGCACTTGACCACAAAATCTATTCAACATAGCTTTTATTTGACCGCAACATATTTAAAAGAATCAAAATCTATTTATTAGTTGGTTTTTATAAATTCCTTTTCTTAAATTCACTACTAAATTTGGTAAATAACAGTCTCTACTTTTTAAATTAAATTTTTTAATTTTTCGAAACACAAATTTTCATACGATTTGACAGTTAATGGAGTGACTTATCCTGTGATTGGGGTTCCGCCGAAATCCGCTAGACGCGGTATGACCGAGTGTCAATAAAAAAAAATTTAAAAAGCAAGAATTGACGGATAATGAAAATGTACGAGCAGGCAACACAACGTCTGCCGGACCCGCTAGTTTACTTAATAAATATCAATATATAATTATAAATTGTTATTAATATAGATAAGAGCAATTAGCAGCAAAGGCTTTCGAGCTCTAGGATTATATTAAATATATGGAAAAATTTGGATAGTTAAATATTTCGTTTATTTTAAAAATATTGCTTCGTTTAGGTTCTCTCAAGAGTTCGATGAGGTTAGGGTTGTGGATGATTTGGTGACTCGATAAAAGCAGGGGGTTAGGATGTGCGTTATAGTAATGGAGTTGAAACAGTTGGGGCAGGTAGGTGTAAGTGTAAGTCTCTGTGTATTTGCCTGCTAAGAAATATGTTTTGTCCCGTAGATATAGTGTCTGCTATAGTATGATCTGTGTTAAGATGCCAGCAATTCACTAACAAATTGATCATACAATTTTTTAACTATTTTCTCCAATAGGGCGTTAAACATATTTTTCCAGAGATACTAACTGCTTCTTAGTTACTTTCTTAGGTAGTGCGATATATAAATATAAAAGAGGAAACTAACTGACTGTAAATAAATCTCTGTGTATCAAATCCTGAAAGCTATGCAAGCAAAGCCACGGGCAAAAGCTAGTATATCTAGTAAGAACATCGTTTCTAACTTCAAATTTTAACAATATCCCTTCGATAAGCATAGGCCTATCAAAATTATTGTGAAATCATTTTCTAGACTTGTCACTTTCCAAAAGCAGCAAGCAATTTACTTTAACTTCATGTCCACCGGAAACCGTATATGAGTCAATATTTTGCATTATTAAATTCAAAAGAATAAACCACCGAACCGGCAAACTGTAATTTTCCAGCGACTCCACCCTATTGACTTAAATTCATTGTGGTAATGGGCCAAGGTTCATTTTCCAATATTGCGTATCCGTATACCTTTGCAAAATTATATTTACATATTTATAATATTATTTATTTCTCCGCATAATTTCAATTGTTACGTGTAGAATTTAAAATAAATATAAATTATTATGCATCTTCCCCCAAAACTCATGGTTCAACAATTTCATTCTAACAAAGGTATCCCAACATTATGCTCTACTATTGTGTAACTCGGGCTTAAATAATTCTATTTTCTGGTGACAAGTGCGCTGCGCACCAGTCAATGTTAGCCTGGCTCATGATATGATGAACCCTAATTATCGGCCATAGTCGACCTTAAACCATGCCCATCCAACCGAAACGGCGTTGCTCACAATGGCTGACTAACCCCTCGTATCGTCCAACCACTATAGTGAGTGGTGTTGGCCAGACTAAGTAGTAAGTAAAAGCATAAATAAAAGAGACAAAAGCCAATGACTTTTTTTTATTGTTGTTGTTGTTGTTGTGCTCACCGAAATGAAAATATTCAAAGAGTTCATCAGCTTGGTTCTCACTTGCCTTCCCTCCCAGTGGCATTTTGGCATTTTTAGATACCGAATGCATCTCGTCTCGTGGGAATGCGAGCTACATTAGTTTAGTTTACAATGACTTTAACCGATTTGTACACTCACTGCTACTATTCCGTTTTAAAATGTTTAATAATTTATCTGTGTGTATTTTGAATGATAATAAAGATAAACCGGCCCCCATACGAAATAGAGCAGTTTCACCAAACAACCGAAAAAGCAAAGACGAAGATGGCAAACAAGAAGAACCATTGCAAGGTTCTTACAAAATTTCCTCAGCCGACTTGACCGCCTCATGGATATTACGTTACAGTGATTCAGAAACAAACTTTCACCCGTGGCTTCAGGCCGAAAGAAAAAAGTTCGCTCACTTTGATTTGCTGCCGTGGCGAAGACAAAAAAATCGCCTAGATTTGGCAAATACCACAGATTGTGGCGGGGATCCAAAGTCACGACGCGATATCGAAAGAAGTATCTCTTGGTTGCATAGATTAGAGATACGAAAGAACAAGCGCCGACTCAAGCAACTGGAATCGGAAGAGAAGCAACAGTTTATTCGGGTTCGGTTAATATTTTCTATTGAACTGCGACACAAAAGAATGGAAGTGCTTCGGAAATGCAACTATGAACCGCGAGTGTTTAAAAGAAGTGCGAACAATCAGTGTTTTGATTATGATGATGTTCTTGTGAGTGGTAGTGGCTATTTTAGTCAAAGAAGTGCAAGTAGTACTAATAGCAATGACAGAAAGTATGTGTCTTCGAGGAAGACAACATATGGTGTATCTAATTCGAAATCGAAATCGAAATCACGTCGAAATGGTTTGAGAACGGCAGCCGTGCGTAAAATTAAAAGTGTTCCATGCGAAAAGTGTAAAGATACTGCGCTACGTTTAAGGTAAATAATCTATATAAATAAGTGGGAATGAATATTGTGTAAAATGTTTATGACATTTTAAAATTTTAGTGGGAAATAATATTGTTACCGAAATTCCAGTGAAGCCAAAACGTGGATACGTGTACATTCTAATACCTACATCCTAGATGCTATAGTTCGAATGGAAATTTTAAAATAATAATACGATAAATAATGCCAGTAATATTACGACATGAACAAAAATGTATTTATTTGGGACTTCAATTGGATAAATATAGTCCTTCTCAACCAATATGCCCCTAAGCTCAATGCTTATGTAGTTGTCTTTGGGTGCATATTGCATATTGGCTGAGTTAAAATTGCGCTTCAAGCCCGGTGTATTCAGCTAGGTCATGTTTGCATTTTGGTGCTCTGAAATCGTTGGATTTCGCTGTTTAATTCTTCGCTTTCTCTCTAAGGCCCTAACAATCTTCAGTTGCATCGCAGTCTCCACGTCCGCTGCCCTTTTAACATTTCACCAAGAATGTTTTCTGGCATTGGTGGTCGCTATCGTCGAGTTTTCTACGTATTATATTTTTTCCATAGAAGGAACCTTGGACTTTGGAAAACAAAACGTGTTAACGTGGACAGTAGGCAGTCACTCCCAAGTCCCTCGTGACATCTGTCAATCATGACTGGATTTTTTTATGAGTTGGTATGTCCACTCCACCTGCCTTTGTCTAAAGTGTTCTAAGTTCCAGCGTTCTTGCCAATCAGTCAGGCTTTTGTTCTACGAGTATACAGGCGGTTTTTTCTAGTCTCATTTCCCCTTTGTCTTGGGTTGTTGTTACATACTTAGGTGGCGCTAAAAGTCCTGGATGGACCTGGGTCTTAACCAACCATCCTCTCCAGTTAGCCCGATCTTTAACTTGGCCCCAATGAAAAATGGTCCCAAACTAAGAATGAAAAATCACCCCAAAATTGGGGCTGTTTTTCATAATGAAATAATACCCCAATTTCAATTATGAAATAAGGCTCCACTGCGATGAAATAAGGCCCCAAATCTGACAGTTGAGTAAACCCAAGCAGGGGGGTTGCATACGTTTTCGTTCTTTTGGGGTCTTATTTCATAATTAAATTTTACCCCAAACTGAAAAATGAAAAAAAGCCCCAAAATATGAATTGTCACCCCAATTCGCAGAATTTTACCCAATATTTTGTTGTTTTTGCCTTTCATGTACATTTTTGGGGTGATTTATCATTTTCAGTTTGGGGCCAAATTTCATGTAGCCAGACCTCCTTCAACTTCTGCGCGCCACCTAAGGCGAGATCTTCCTCTACTGCGTTGTCTCTCCGGTTTGGAATCGAAGACTCTTCGGAGCCGGAGCGTTGGTGTACATTCGCTCTACGTCTTAGACGACTGATGCGTACTTTCCTGAGCAGGTCGCTGTTAAATATCCCTCTCCAAAGCCCGTCAATACACAAACGGGATCGAAAATTACTCGAAGAATTTTGCTACCGAAACGTCCAAGGAGATCTTCATCCGCCTTTGCTAACGTCCATGCCTTTGCGCCAAAGAGCAAGACTGCAGGATGATGAGGCATGAGGGTCTTATATAGAGTCTCCTTCGTGTTTCTTCTCAAGTCCTTTCTAGTGAGTTGATGCCTTCTTAGGCGAAAGAATCAGCCGTTGGCATGTGCAATTATTCGTTTGATTTGATTTCGTTGTTGTTCTAGAGGCGGAATATCTATTGGCAGCATTCTTCGTACGACGCACGCAGGCTGCATCTTTGGAAGTAATACATGAAATGCGTAGCTAACTACTAACGCACTTCGATAAACAGTTTTTATGAGTAATTTGCCTATTTTAGAGACGATGGCCAAATTAAAGAGGAGTACAAAATTATCGATGTTTCCACTCTTGCCAACAATAAAGCCTGCCACTATTTGTTGGTCCTCCTACGTTGGGCATCGCACCAGTACAGCACTTGCCCTTGGAACTTTCAGACTAACAAACTTTATGTGCGGGTTTGATGTTGTTTCATATAGTGTTCTGCCGACTGAGGACGGTGAAGAAAGCCAAGAATTGCCCTTATTGTCATATAGCAAAACTTCTTGACGCACCAGCTTGACTTAATCAGCTTTTATAAGTTCGGGCAGGATGATATGCAGCTGAAATCTTAGTTTGGCTTAAATAATTAGCTTGTGGATGTACACAGCCGTAGTGCGTCCAATTCTCACATATGGATCACTAGTATGGTGGCCTGCAAAGAACAGCAAGTATAGGTACCACGGGGGCAATAAGGTCGGCCCCAACAGATGCCCTTACTGTGCTCTTGCATCTTCTACCTCTTGACCTACACACAAAATATACCGCATTATGCAGTGCTATAAGACTCAAGGAGTCGGGATGCTGGACTGCAAAGTCGTATGGCAATAGCAACATCCTGGATTCGCTACCAAACGGCATGGTCAGTCTCCAACCGACTACATAACACCCAAATTAAACTTCACCAAAGGCTTCTACGTTGTTTTCCCAACAAGGGATCAGTGGAAGAGGGACGAAGTAGTGAAGGGCTTCGACACGGTCATATAGGGGCCGGTGTCTACTCGGAATCACCTCAAATATCAATTTCAGTACGCTTACCGGACTTTGCCAGCGTTTTCCAGGCGGAATTACTGGCCATCCGAGAAGCTTGTACGCAACTAGGGCGTGACACAACGCTTAAACAAAGCATTGCTATCCTTATAGATAGCCAAGCTGCCATCAAAGCCATCGACTCGGCTACCATATCCTCTAAACTGGTGTAGGATTGCCGGAACGAACTTGCCTGTCTGAGCGAGCGCTTCAGGGTCACACTTCTCTGGGTTCCAGGGCATAGTGACATAACAGGCAATTAGCGCGCGGATGAGCTGGCCAGGAAGGGCTCAGCACTACACGCCTCGCTCTCAACGAGGGTCCACATTCCGCTAGGAGCGGTAAAGGGACAAATACATTCGCATTTTCTGCTGATAGCCAATTTCCGATGGTCGGGGTTGGCAAACTGCGTCATATCAAGGAAGATATGGCCTAAATACAACCAAAACAGAACAAATAACCTACTAAACAGAACCCGCCCAGATATTGCCAGAATCACGGCAATAATCACGGGGCACTGGCCAATTGGAGACCATGCGGCCAAGCTAGGTATCCCATACAACCCGCATTGCCGCAGTTGCGGTAATACAAATGAAAAAGAAACTCTCTCTCATTTCCTCTGCAAATGTCCAGCCCTAGCGAGAGCCAGACTGCGCGCACTAAACCATTCTTTGACGACCTTATCGACATCTCGAGCAAAGGGTACACGATCTTATCCGTTTTCTCAATTCCACAGGTTGGCTATAGGCACCAACCGGACCACATCCTAAACAATCACCAAAAATAGGTCACACGAGTCGTGGTAACAAAACTGCACATCTTAGTGCTAATTGGGTTCAAGGTGAACCGCCACTGCTACCTACCTACCTACCTAAATAATTAGCTGTCCCCATAAGCGGTTAAAAGTTTATAATTAGTATACATTCTGCAATCGCTTGTAAAACTTTTCCTCTTATAATAACACTACTATACTTACACAACGCATGCAGACGTCACAATAAATTGTTTATTAATTTTTCCATTCATTAGTTTTCAAAGCCTCGCCTATCCATTTCAAGGGCCGCGGGTGTAGGATGCTTATGTTGATCCTCCGCATAACTCTTCCTTTTTTTTCCGCCAGCGATTCTAAATCATAGAAGGTGATACCTAAGGGTAGAGGAGAGATTATGGACTTGATCCACATCTCATCCAAGGCCTATCTAAAGGACACCCGCCTGATGGCACGGGGAAATGCGCATAACATGGCCAAACCACCGAAGCATGGATTGTTTCGTCCGGAGAAGCAACAAGGCAACGAAGTAATCTAATTTCGCTAGCTTTTGTCCGCAATAGTTTTGCTTCGGAAAAGTTGCATCCTTTCATCGGTCTCCACCTGTTTTAAAAGGACTCCATTAACATACACAATGCATTGAACACTGAGCAGCCGTTTTGGAGGCGACCATCAATTTATATTTATTTAAATTTACTTTCATCCTAGTTTCAATTCAAAACAAGCGGCTACAAACCCGCTAAGTTCAGTCTAAGAGGACAAGTATGACCAAGTCATCAGAGAAGAGAACTTGTCTTAGATATCCCAATTTGAACTATTTAACGCTGCCCTGAAATATCCAATCCATTCCATATGTAAAGAGTTTTCCATAATTCACGCAAAATGTATTTTTGATAGAAAAAATACTGATTTTTAATTAGAAAGCTTACATTTTTTATTGATTCATAGAGTATACAGATTGGGGTTATGTATGGAATAGCACATCGGATAAATGGCCGTCACGACTTTGCTGGCAAGTACGTACTCTTTTATATGACCATTTCGCATAAATGTGACATTAATACACCTCCCAATTTCCTCTTTCAAGGCGTTGGTGGTCGTGGGCTTGTTTGCATAGACCTTTTGACTTCAAAAAACCTTAAAGAAAAAAGTCCAATGGCGTTAAGTCGCAAGATCTGGATGGCCAATTCTGATAGCAAAAACGGCCGATTACACGATTAGGAAATGGTTCATGCAGTATAATTGAATTGTGTCTCTGGCTGTATGGCATGTGGCACCGTCTTGTTGAAACCTGGTCACATCCATATCTTGTAATTTAGGCACTAAAAACTGGGTTATCATGACACGATAACGAACACCATTCATTGTTACTGCCTAAGCAGCTGCATTTTCAAAGAAGAATGGTCCGATAATGCCTCCAGGCCAAAACGCGTTCTAGATGCATTTGTTTTTCAACAATTACTCATTGGTTTTCTGAACCCCAAATGCGACAATTTTGACGATTAACGAAGCCATCAAGGTAAAAATGAGCTTCATCACTGAAGATGATTTTGTTCGATCAAACCTTCATTATTTTTAAAATGTTATTCAATAATGAAAATGCGTTGTTCTTTCGTATAAGTCGGCTCTCACATTGAGGCAACAATCAATAAGCAATTGGCAATAGGAAACAAGCAAAATTATCGCTTACAATTATTTTACTTTGAATTAAATTAGAGGTCTCACATCAAAGCTACAAATTACTAAATATCGTTCGAACGAAAAATGTTGCTGATTGCTTATTGGCAGTTGCTATAGCAACTATAGTTGCTTATTGCTTGTTAACTCAATCTGACAGCCGCCTGACGCTCTATTTTTACTAACTGTCAGCTGTCACATTGTTACATTTTTTTCGTTTGCATCACTGTACTATATTAAATGGCGCAAAATTCAAATATGGCGTGAATTATGGGACACCTTTTATGTATTGACACAAAAGTGACGAAGTCCAATTCCCACGGTGGGAGGTATTGATTTAGTGCCGGCTGTTTACCAGAAATCTGCTGTATAGTGATATAGAGTTTGTGTAAAGAGATCGAATGGCTCTCAGGAGACAGCCACCAATTTCATACTTCTGCAGTACTCTATACTCTATAGTACTAGCGGTATCAGGCTCGGTCGTATGCTTTTTGCAAGTCTACAAAGCTAGTGTAAACAGGTGTAGCATACCCCAAGCTTTCTCAAGTACCATTCTAAAAGTGAATAACTGGTCATTTGTTCTTCTGTCGGTACAAAATTCGCACTGCTCATCCCCCAAATTGACTTGATCACAATTCTGAAACGCTTTGCCAGTGAAACTTAAAAATGATATACAGTGAGCATCAAAAGTGAGTGAACACCGGTGCTCTTTTGAGTTTTCTTTAGGGCCTTGAAATAGATCTAAAAAACCAACAATCAGTAAAAGTTTAATAAGGAAATAACAATAACAAAACACATTTCATTTTGTCAGCAAAAAATACATTACAGCAGTTTGAAATCAAATTGTTTTTAAACATCAAAGACAAATGAAAACCGCAGTGGTGTTCACTTACTTTTGAAGCTCACTGTATGTACCTCTAAATTTGAAGCAATGCCTTGTAGCCCCTTTCTTTAAACGGGTACTATCACCCCAGTTTGCCAATTGCTGTATATTCCGCCGCATTCCCATCAGAGCACTTTAATGACACGAGAGAGCCACTTAACCCCTTCTGCACTTAGGTCCGTGAGTATTTCTGGCTTTAAGCGAATTGATAGCAGAATGCACCTCCTCTACCATGAGATTATTTTCCGCCCTGCTCGATGCCCTATTTTGGATTGAACAGCTCAGAAAAGTGCACGCCCTATCTGCGAAAGATATACTTTGTACAAGAAGTGTACCTACCTTCTTTGGATTTAACTTCTTAAACTGCTTAACCTCTAAACGACTAATAGTCCTCCAGAACGGCTTTTATTTTGTAAATCTGTGATCACGCTCTAACTTTTCGCCAAACTATTTACTTCCAATATTGTTTTGGCTTAACAGTCAATCTGCAAGTTCTTCGCGCCCTCATGTACTGGTCCCCCAACACCAAGTGAATCCACATCTTAAAGGCCTTCCTCTTTCACTGATGGCTTCTTCAACTCCGGATGCAGTTATTTCCTCAACAGCAGATCTTGCACAAGCCCGCTTGTGTATGACTGACGTTGACGTTGAAAACAACTGTCATTCTTCCTCTTCATTCAATCGAACATTTTAGTAATTTGTTCAAACTTTTCAGATTACTGCTGTGCTGGGTAAATTCCACTTGTATTCCAGAAAACCAGGTGGTGATCTGTTGACATTTCAGCAACACGCTAACCTGATGACAAACCATTTTTTTACTTCGCTAAAGACTTCGACGGTACCACTTGTATGGATACCTTTGTGTGGAAAGAAGGTCAGATAATAATGCACTTTTGCACAGCACAATGCACAAGTCCACATCTTCTCACCGTTCGCCTTCTGATTGTGGTCACCCTTCCTCACAATCACTGTCACGCTGCGCCATGTCGTTAGATCAACAATTCAACATCCACGTGAGCATTGCCGCATTCAAATTAAAAGGGAAATGCGATATTTTGTATCTATGTGTATCTATGTGTATCTACATTATGTAGTGTATCTATAGTCTGTGTCTGCTTTCTCTCAATGAAACTTATCGTGAAGCTCGTTTTAAGCTTTTGAATATCATCAAAAATATAATGTATGTAGCATATTCTCGGGCTCAATAAAATAAATAAAATTCACTCTCATTTCGACCTAAAAGTATGCAATGTCGATTTGTGCTTTGTGCTAAAATTAGTGTTGCAATTGCATTAGAAGAATTATTTATTCCAATTGTATTAAAATTGTATTAAATAGTAAAAATTGGATCGCGAAATCAACAAACTAAAAAACCGTCGAATAAATAGATGATTGGAATGAACAATGTTATAACCATATAAACATCTCAAGTAAATAAATGAAAACCAAACAAATATAACCTGGAAATAATGACAATTGAATTACAAACATATTAACCTTTCACGTATCTCACTCTGTCGCGCGACAGAATTAATAACACCAAATTTAAAAATGGGAGATTTTGTATCGTGGGGATTTTCTCTCAGGGTCTTTTGGAATAAGGGATTCCATCACAGGGGATTATGGAATAGGGGATTTTCGAAAGGGGATTTTGGAAAAGAGATTTTGGAAAAGGAGATATCATCACCAACCCATGTATCACACCAAAAACATAAATGTAAAAAAAAGAGCCAAGTTCTCTTATATAGAACAGCAAAAATTAACTAGTCACGAAAAGTAATGAGATCTAAATGTTAAAAAAAAAATTGATAGGTTTACTTGGCAAGTTTTCAAATTCTAATATATTGTATAATATAGTGAAGTTATAAACGAAAAACTTGCCAAGTAAACCTACCAATTTTTTTTTAACATTTAACGATTTAACCTTCTTATAAACTAAGAACTTGGCGTACATTTAGATCTCATTACTTTTCGTGGCTGACTAGTTACGCACCGAATTTGTGCTGTTCTAAGAGAACTTGGCTCTTTTTTTTACATTTATGTTTTTGGTGTGATTTCACTACTTTTTGCTAAGTTTTTTTTTATTAGATTTCACAAACAACGTTGAAACGTCTTCGCTTTTTAATACATCAATACAGACACAAACTACCATCACTTTGGCTTTCTTTCTTATAAACTATTCATTAAAATTATATTCAGCAGATAGATTGACTTCTATTCATATTTTAAGTGGGCAGATTCCACGCCCCTTAAATGGACAATTTTTAATTTTTTAAATTTCTCCTTTCGTACAATGTATGTCCTACAGCTGTACCGAATTTCAACATTCTACGGCAACTGAAAGTGTCCCAAATAAATAATAACTGATTTTCAAAAGTGGGCGGATACCACGCCTCCGGATGGGAGAATATAAAATTTTCGATTTTTTTCTTTCTGTACACTGCAAGTCCTACCGCTCTACCAAATTTCAACATTCTACGGCAATGAGAAGTGGTCTAAATAAATAATAACCAATTTTCAAAAGTGGGCGTATGCCCCCTGAATGGAAAATCTCAAGTTTTGGACTTTTCCCAGTGCTACCACAGGATTTAGCATTCTGCCAAATTTCACGATTCTAAGATGGCCGGAAGTGCTTCATAATTTTGATGATCATCTAAGTGAGTGAGTGAGTGAGTTAGTCAGTTACGGTTTTTGAAGTCCTGTATTTTGAGAATCACTAATGCTATAAAGATGAAATTGTGAGGTGTACCATTTTATTGAGTTTGTTAAATGTTTTAAGTTTGAAGTTGTTGGCTCAATCGGTTCCGAAGTTAGAGGGGGGTCGAAAACAGCCTGAGTTTGTTCCTGTAAAAAGGGGAAATGCCTTTACTAGAGAACTTGGCTTTGATGAAGTCCGCGAAAGGGTTAAAATATAAAAAATTTAAATATAA
Organism: Cheilosia scutellata; assembly: GCA_955612985.1. Lineage (NCBI taxonomy): Eukaryota > Metazoa > Arthropoda > Insecta > Diptera > Syrphidae > Cheilosia > Cheilosia scutellata. The sequence continues at coordinate 56,998,170 of OY015313.1, read as the reverse complement.
AATCCATGGGGCATTTGTTTCTCCATAACCAAATTATGCAATAATGTCTAGCGAACCGAAGTAGATTGCCGCTTGGCGTTGACTTCAAAAAACCCCAAAGAAAAAAGTCCAATAAATCGCAAGATCTGGTTGGCCAAGTATGTACAAGAAGCAAGGTCGCTGACTTCTTTCGTTTTTTGAAATGCGAAAGTGGTTTTCGCTTCGTTTTTTTTTTTTTTTACAGAATCCCAATATTTCATATAATGAACAATTCACTACCAAATTCAGATCAATACCAAAATAGAGAAGTGATGAACTCGTACAAATTTCTTAATTCCCTTTTACAAATCCATGCCCCTGTTTTACTAGCGGGAAAAAGTAACTCGTTTGCGGCACAGTTTATGGAATTCAATTTCGCACAGCTATTTCCGCCAACCATTGCTTTGATCTTATAAATACCACTGAAAGGTAGCACATGCACTGCCATCGCTGGGTAAAAATTGATCATAACCAAATCAGCACCCTTTGTAATAATCTCCTCCTGCATTTGCACACCGCAGGTAGCAAAAAAAAAAAAAAAAAAAAAAGTTCACTGTGGGGGAAGCATTTGATTTTACCATCCACAGTCAGCCATTCCTAATCCCAAAACTCTGGCAAGGAAAATGGCTAATGAAATAGGAATACCTTTTTTCCTTCCTTCCAACCAATTCCTCCAAGGTCATTGATTATAGTAACCGAATTTTTTGTTTTCTATTTCTAGAACTTTTGGCTGCCCCGGAAATTTAAATACCACAGATAAAATGCATTCACATCAGTTTGATAAATATGACTCAGTGCACTCGGGGAGCATTTCTTCAATCGAAAGGCCCAACGGAGGTGCTCTAGCCTTACATTATGCAGCCGCAAGAGGATGCTTGGACTGTGTTCGATTGCTAGTAGAGGCTACTTCTGAAATTTGGTAAGTTCACAATACTAGGCTATTTTCTCATTCCGCGTTGGTGTTGACTCACTTTTGACGCTCACTGTATATTCTTTATAGTAAAGATGTTTTGTCTTTCTTTCGTTAATCGTGAGATGGGACAACTACATTTCGTCCCTAAGATGCAGGTTCAGTACTCTCTTTCTTAAAATAAAATATATAGGTGGCGCAACAGGCGGTAGACACCCTAGGTCTAGCTTCTCGCAACCATTCGTTTGTGGGAGTTTCTATTTTTGGGACGAATGGAAGGGACCTACAATTTTATGCCGAGTCCGAACGGCAAACCATCGATTGCTCTACGGTTCACTATCAAGTGACTTTATTTTTAGTAATTTAACATTTTATATAGTGTGACTTCATTTTCAGTGTTTCACATTATAAGTCAAGTGTTGGCATCGCACAGTGCCGATACTACAGATACCACTGCCCGCAGTCGTGCAGCAGTGGGTATCGTTTCGTTACAACTCCTCCTAAATGGCTGCACTGATTTTGATGAAATTTGGATGTGTTTGCGTAAGTCCCTGATAGGTGGTTTCAAGTCTTTCTTCAGGATCAATTTATCAATGTTAAGCTTTTTTTTCTATTCGACAATTAACTGCTAACCATGCATTGCTCATATGTACGTTAGTTTTTTTCTCACTTAATTTTGTCTGACAAAAAACGACTTTTACTACAACTTCTGTTGATCGTACGTAAAAATGTTGCTTAACATAATTTTTAGGAAATTTATCAAGGATTAAAATTTCATAAAAAAAATTAAAATTTATTAAGTCAAAATTTTGAGAAAAAGGCATTTTAAGTAAAAAAATGTAACAGCTAATTTTCAAAAGTTTGAGTTTAAGTAGCCATAACTTTTTTGTAGCTGCCCAGATGTAACTGAAGTGTTTTAGACTTTTATGCGCTACTTAACTGTCTTTTCAAAATGCTGAAAATTATTGTACCTATAATAGTTTAGAAGTTATAGCGTTTTAAGTGGTAACACCTCCAAATTAGAGGTCACCTACTTTGATGGACTATAACGGCAACTACGATGAAAATAGATCCCCCTTCCATACAATTTTTTGTTCGGCAGAACTTCAGGAATCTTCCCTTAAAGGATTATACTTCTTAACTGGGACACCCTGTAGATATACTTTATGGGGTCTCCGGTGACTCCGTCTTGGCCTTACAAAAATGTAATGGCAAAGTGAATTGAATATACCTTCCTGTGGAGGGTATAAAAACACCTATTCATGGTCACGAATATATTGATCGAAAGTTATATCATAGCATTAATGTACAAGCCACACGTGCAAATCAGATGAGGGTTTACAAGCGTAGATCCATCATAACCAGGATCTGTCACGATTCACGATTTGGAGCAACTCGGAATTTATAACATTGCAAGGAATGATTTTCAGATGTTGAATGCTTTACTTTTAGGATATGGGTATGACGGATATGGCATCGAACCTGGACTAATGGTCCTCTGAGAAATGCTAATACACCACAAGAGTGTACTTATAATAATTAATTCACAATGGAGTGTGTAACAATTGAAAAATGTTTTGGTCATCTAAAGATTTCCGATGCTTCAATATAAAGTTCGGATATCCATAGAAAAAGTTTCAAAAATGATCATAAGCATAGTCACATTGTCCTTCCTTAGAGACTCAGACAAGTTTGAAAATAAAATGGCTAAAATTAAACTAAAATCTTTTTTATTCATATAAAAAAGGAGTAGGTATAGGTACGTACTCGGAGTTTAAACTCGGGTATTATTTATAGCACCCAAAGAGTTGTAGAGCTTTTAAATGTCATATACAAAACGTTATATTTTTCAAAATAGATAACTACTGCAATAAAAATATTTGCTTTATGTTTGGATAAGAAAAATATCTTCTGAGCACCCTATGGCGTATACGTACTATTTTGGTGCCGTCGAGACTTGGAATTTTCATTGAATATTATTTTCATATTTAATGGTTGTATCTTCTGGATTTTTTGTAGTTCTTGAATTACATTGGTCCCAAACATAAAAACTCACACAAACGAATGTAGTATGTGAAAAGCTAATGGTCATGTTGCGCCAACTATTTATTTTATTTTCTTGAATTAGAATGAATTAAGTATGTATGTATGTATGTTTTGAAAATTGTTAATAGCCATATACTCGTATATAGAAATATTAGGGCTCACAATGCTTTATACACTGTGGGTCATTTGAATAGGGACAACCGCTTCAACATTTGTTTTACTCAAAATCTACGGTTCTTTATTTTAAAGATCTAAACTTAGTTTCCTGTATAAGTATGATAGATTACTTTATTGTTCACACTTTACGAGGAAAATAAGAGAGTTAAAAGCAGTTATATCTCGATAACTTTATTTTATTCACTAATAAACTCTACATTAAAAAACAGTTGCTATTCGGTCTTCAATTATGAAAGTGTTGTCATAAGTCATAATTCAAATTTTGTAAAATGTTCACATTAATATTAAAGTTTTTGTGAACATGAGGAAAGCCATTGAATGTCGTAGAAATGGAAAAAATCTACGATTTCAAAGACGGTCTAATTTTACATGAAATTACCCGAAAAATTTAAAAAAGTCAATCCGTTGTGTATATCTATAAAAAAGAAATAAATAGTTGGCGCAACAGGCGTGTAGCCCCTAGGCCTATCTTCTTACAACCATTCGTTTGTGTGAGTTGTTATGTTTGGGACGAATGGAAGGGACCTACAATTTTATGCCCGAGTCCGATCGGCTGAATTGAGATGTTTTTTTTTCAGGACAGTTATACTCTCGGATGTTTGTCAGACGTTTGCGAGAGGTGACGCAGTGGAAAAAACCTTAAGGTGTAATTTGTGTTTTCCGGGGATCGAACCTGGGATCCCTCGCACAGCAGTCCAGCACACTAACCACTGCGCTACTGCGCCCATAAAAATATGTATATCTATAAAAAAAATAAATAGCTGGCGCAACAGGTGTGTAGCCCCTAGGCCTATCTTCTCACAACCATTCGTTTGTGTGAGTTGTTATATTTGGGACTAATATGGAAGGGACCTACAATTTTATGCCCGAGTCCGATCGGCTGAATTGAGATGTTTTTTTTTTCAGGACAGTTATACTCTCGGATGTTTGTCAGACGTTTGCGAGAGGTGACGCAGTGGAAAAAACCGTAAGGTGTAATTTGTGTTTTTCCGGGGATCGAACAGTAGTCCAATATACTAACCACTGAGCCACTGCGCCCACCCTCTTTTATTGCAAAATAAAATTGAATGCAACACACGTACGTTTCCAGAATTTCCATCTAACCCTATTGGCCGTTGTACAATGTACATCCTTCTGCCTTTTAAAAATATTCCTAGCGCTATACTAAAAGTTTTCAATAATTTTTTTCTTTTGACGAACTCCATAATAAAGGTACTTGCATTTTATACTTCTGAGTCTACAAACAAATGCTACCGTTTATACAACTTTTCATTGAGTTGTAAACCGGTGAGTTGTATAGAAAAAGTTATTGAGAAGGTGTCGTTTTCTGTTTTTTTTTTTGAGATATTGTCTTTTGGTACTTTCAAGAATTTTGTATATTTTAAGATAAAAATATTGGTTCCAAAAACAAATATTTCTTTCATATATAAGGTTCGCGAATTCATGAGAATCACGGAGAAGGAACATTTTCCTGATTCTCACAGATTTATGTACCTACCTAAAGCAAGGACCAGACTTGTAACGTGTGGTGTGTTGCCTTACAGTAGTATAGCGCAATCGGACCATAAGGACTTAGGAAACAACACACGAGACAAAATATTTCTACACAATATGAAATACTTAGCAGTGATAGCGACACAGCACAGCAACAACCCACGCGTTAGAAATGTGGTTCGGGCTTAAACCGATTCCCTAAGAACGGAGTGAACATAGGAGAGATAGTAGTAGGGGAAGTGGATTTAATAAAATCTCATCGATTCTCCTGAGTTACACTTAACCGTCCAGAGATTCGATGGAGCCTATCACAAACAGTGCTTAATTTCTACATTGAGTTAAACTAAGTGAATTACCATCCTTTTAAGGGCGACAAACAACATTTTTATGGTATTAGAAATCGATTTCACCAAAATGAAATGTTTTGCAAAATCTCGAAATTGTTCGACATTTTTCAGAATTTTTTTTTCGAGATTTTGGTTTTCGACAATTTTTTGCTTTTGAGATTTTTTTTTTCGATTAACTTTTTTCGGTGATCTTCCAAAAATCTCGATATTTTTTTTCCGACATTTTGTCGATTCGAGATTTTTTGTCGGTGAAAAGTGGTGTTCCCAATCGGTTTATAGCGTAAAATGGCAAAGAGCAGGGGCCTGTACCACGAAACAACAATTATTGCGCAATGGGAACATTTTAACATATTGCTCCGATAAATTGCTACTGTTTAACAATATATACTTGCTGTTTCGTGGTACTGGTCCCAGTGGCCTATTTCACTAACTTACAAATGTGTATTTACAAGCATTTTTTTACAATTTTCTTAGAAAAAGAGACATTTGGTTTCACCATATTTATTTTAAAAGCAAAATTTACTTGCAAAAACAAATTTGTAAGTTGGTCAAATAGGCTACTAGTTTTTGCCTAAGAGCCTAAGCTTGGTACAGGAGAACTTTATGTCTTAACAAAAAATAGCAGTTACATTGCGACATTGATTATTTTGCTGCAAATAAACTTAACGTCTGTAGGTACATAGCCTAAAATTTCGCCCGCGGAGCTGCTGGGAAACCGATAGGGTTGGTTAGGTTAAATAGGGGTATGATATAGAAATGTATCATATGGCACTAGGCACCATAAAGGCATATAAACTACTAGCTGACCCGTGCTCGCCTTGCGTCGCTCGCTTTTAGCAAACAAACAAACTTATATTTGGTCCGTTTCAAAGGTTCCGACACACAACGCTATCCACCAGATAAAAGCTGCTGATATTTATACCCGGTACCACACTGTGGTGAGGGTATATTCACTTTGTCATTCCGTTTGTAACGCCCATAAGGAGGCGTTGTAGGTATGACAAACTATATATATTATTGATCAGCATCACTTTCTTAGTCGATCTAGCGATGTCCGTCTGTCTGTCCGTCTGTCTGTCTGTCTGTCCGTCTGTCCGCACGATTACGGCCGCTATCGACTTGAAATTTGGTACGTAAGCTTTTATCCACCAAACTGAGGCTAAGTTCGAAGATGAGCAAGATCGGATGAAAACTACTACTAGCTCCCATACAAAAATATCAGATTTATATAGCTTTTTATGTTAAAAATTAGATTTAAATAGCTACAGTAAAGATAGCAAGTTTAAACTTTGCACATATTGTTTTAATAATATTTAAAAAATGTTGACAAAAAATGAGCTTGGTCGAATAAAAACTACCCATACCTCCCATACAAATATATATTTTTTTTTTTATTACTAAAATATTTTTATTTTTTTTTTTTTACAATAATATAGTACCGAGTATTTGAGCTTCGGCATAGTCGAAGATAATTGTCTTACTGTTTTTTTTTGTTTCATCGTCAAAGTCTCTGTTAAACTAACTTGGGAAAATATTGATCAGCCACTAAGTTTGTTTCAATACACCATGTCACTTGTTTTGTCTTTGTTTGTTTCGTGTTTTCCAATATTTTTAGTTCTTTTCGGAAAGCCAAAAGAATAAAGACCTTTGATAAATAAACGAAAGAAAAAATTGAGGCAGCAAAAATCCAAAAAAGAATTCTAACAGAAGAGCCCTCCTCCACCTCCGGATACTTCGTTTGGCTGAGATATTTTTTACTCAGGGCCCCCAACCAGGCTGACTTGACTATTGGCACTGGTCGTATAAGTTAAGCTCTCCAGGAGTTTAAGAGTTTTTGGGAAGTTCTCAGTTCGTTGTCCATTAAAACAGCCTGTCTGTCATAGGTGACCCTATACTGGCGACTAAAGCCGTTGACGGCATAGCCTGTTGAATTATTACAACTTAAGCCTTTACACCAACAACGTACAGAAAAGGACGCAATGGAAAGGTGAACGCCCGGCCTCTTCGTGGTAGGAAGGTTTAGTAGAAAAGTGAATAAAATTTTCCTTTCATAGTCGCGTTTTCGGCCGTTTTAGTAAGTCGGAATCGAATTCTGAAATCTTCATTGTCGAGTATTTCTAAACAATTTGGCCATGGGCGAAATACTACGGGTCGTGTAATATTCTTCAATATTATATAAATTCTTCACAAATAAATCCATGTTAGACACCTGTGACTGCTGTCTACGCTTGTCAATGAAAAAATGCTCTGAAACTATATTTTTTCGAGAAACTTCAAATAAATATGTATTTTATTTATCTTCCGGATAAAGGATTTAACAGCCGCTTGAACCGGCTGATACTCTATCCGAGACTATATATGTCAGATATCACTATCCAAAACCTTTGAAACCAAAAGTTGAAGTTTAGCTGACATATAAGTTCCGGATAGTCTGTCCAAGACTGTATCAGCTAGTCTTGAAACTGGCCCTTAGAGTCTTGTTATTATCCGGAAGAAGAAGGTATTGATTAGATCTTGAACCCACGCGCGATATTGCCACATATAGTGGCCCGTGGGAGAAAACACTTTCCCGAAGGACTACCCCAATCTATATTACAATAAATAAAATAAAATATGGCACGTTTTTACGTTTTTTATTTGCTTGTAATATAACAACAGAAGATGAAACATTTAGTAAATATATATCAGGAAAGTGTATACGTTTTTTGGTTGTATATAAAAAAAAACGATTTATTAAGACCTTGTGCATTTTCCTGTTGAAAAAAGAAGAATTAAGTCCACTAAACAGACAGACCAACAGACAGAATTTCGATGATTGACATAATGTAACGACTTACCGGAAAAGTATATCACGCGTTTGGATAACTTCTGTTTTTCACTTTACTGCAGTTTATATGCTAAATAAACGTTAAATATATTGCCTTGAAAGTTTCAACATAATAATTAACTGTAGTTGTAAAAAATATGGCATGAATAACGAACGCAATGTACCTCTCATTTTTTCTACCAAGCGCTATGCACCGTACGTCCTACTCGCACATAGGCCATATCACATCATGCTTGCGATTTACGCCCACCACACCACCCCAAAGCAGAGCAACAACAGAAAATTATTTGTTTAGCATTGATTTCGCATTTTATCAACTATGGTCTGATATTTAACTTATTGTTTCTCAGCTTCTGGATGGAGTAGAAAGATGAATGATAGCTAGCTCAAAAAACTCGGGGAAGAATTTTCTAAAATACATTTAAACGCTTTTTTGTATTGATTGAGATTTATGAATATTATGGCAAGTTGAATGAAGCAAAGTCAAAATAAATGGAATGGAATGGCATATGTATAGCGTACAAAAGGAAATTTGTTTTTTCTGCATAATTAAAGGATTAAAACGCAATTATATGTATATAGTCTACTGCACTCAGAGTTAGTTAATGAATATTTTAGTGAAGGTTTCATCAAAATCCGTTCAGTAGTTTCTGAGAACACTGCGAACATAATTTTATCAGTTACGTCTTTATTATAATAGTATAGATATAGATAAAGGCCCATAAACTATAAATATTAGATTGTGAATGTATATTGCAATACAATTTTAAAACCGCATCATTCGGACGATGCATGCCCTTACCCGGTACTTAATCCTCGAGCTGATAAAATGTGTATCGAAATTTTAAAACTTATTTAACTCAGCATTGATTGGCATTGGTGACGACCTACTGTCTCACGACCATCTTGATTACCAACAATATTTAAAATTAATTTTATCCCTCGACATTGGCACCTTGAACTCTTCAATTATGTAAATAAATTCATTTAGATTAAATATTCAATCTTATATCGGATATTCGATTAATCTACAAAAGTACATATTTTATTCAATCTATAAATTCAATAAAAAAATCTTTTATACCAGATGGTCCAGTGAGAAGGTTGATCCTATTTTTCAAGCAATGCATATGCAATGATGAAATTTACCTTACTGGCGGATATTGTCTTCCGCTTCATGTTTATTCAACCAGCCCAAGACACAAACTTTGAGTGTGTCGTCTCCTTATACATATATGTAGGTATCTCCATTTCTTGTGAATAATTTAACTAATTACTACATTAACATACCTATTAGCCAACTACTCACAGAACCTAGTTTCATTGTAACATTTAATATACAATCCATTTCAATCCTGTCGCAAGAATCTAACCCGCCTAGGTGCCTACCTACTAATAAACATGTATCCATCTATCCAATATGAATAGAAATTGCAAACTTAAACACAATTCCGCTTACAACACGATTTCATGCCACAAAAAATCATGCACCCCACTGGCAAGCAAGCACTCGTAAAATTATAGACATTCAGTCCTCTCGGCCCGGCTCTATAGCAACCAACAATCATCGAAATGTTAACTAAGTATCGCAAAAATCCTCTGCTAAATAGAGTTTCATGTATGCACAGTGCACACACGATATCTTAGTCGCCGTCGCTGCTACCAACTTTTACCTACTGACTTACAATACTGCCAATATTGACTGTCCGCGCGCAAGAAACCAGAAAGCCAAATGAGGAATACCAAGCGAACGAGTTCGTACGTCTTCTTAGCGCCAAAGAAGAGACCCGCTTTCCGCTAACTTTGAATTGTATCTATTCGTCATCGGTTCCCTGAAGTGTTCGGTTCGATGGTCAGTGCTATTTCGCTATCAAAAAACTGCACCACCAAACAAAATATAGGGCTAGGGACCATACCTGTCACTGCAGTATCTAATACAAAATACGTAATCGCAAAAGTGCATCCGTGAGATAGATCCACTAGTGGGTGGTTTGTGTATTGTGTTCCATGACCAATTGATTTGTGTTTTTTTTTTTTTTTTTTGTTCTTTCTGGTCACTGGGTTTTCATTTAAATTCAAACAATTATAGAAAAAAATAAGGAGAGAAGAAAAAAATCGAAGACAAACTGTAAAATCAAAACTATACACCGGTAAATGCCGTGAGCCAAGAAATTTCGCTCCATTTTCACATAGATACTCATTCAACTTGTTTTTCTTCTTCGTATAGAAAATAGTGCACTTCGCGCAGTGCAAACACCAACGATAAGTAAAGTGCAGTGCAGTGGATAATGAAGTGTTACTTAAATTCAAGCTATCGACCGATTTTCACAATTTCACCGCCGCAGTTGTCCGTTTAGATTTCATCGGCAAAGAAGTGTGTCCAGAATGTTAACCGTGTATAGAATCTAAATCTAAAGGATCACCTAAAGTCAATGTGAACCTCCTAAAGTGGATTTCAAAATAAATCTATACCGCAGTTAATGTGAACTAAAAAAAAAAAAAAAACACAAACGAAATCTGCTTTGATATAGTTTACGTTTTCGTTTTCGTTTTCTTTGTCTTGTTATAAAGAGAAAATAAAGGTGGGTTATGCTAATGTCTTTGTTTCAAATGTTTAACCACACAATTCACAAGTGTCTCAAAAGTGCTGAGTTATACAGAAAAAATAAATCACATACAACCACAGAGTCACCACTGTATCCCAAAATCCCGACTACACTAAGACGGGAACGCACTATTGCACAAGTCGAGCTCAATTAAAATCAAATAAAGCCAATAAAAAATACAAACAAATATTTTTATTCATGTTTAGCTATTTTTCGACGATAAATGTTAAAAAGGGATTGCTCGGCAAAATGACAAGTTTGACGTCATATCGGCGCAGCAAGATGAAAACGTCTTCATCAAACAGTGATATTCGTTCGATTATTAATGAGTTTGGTGAAAGTAATGATGCGAAACTAAAGGACGCATCCGATGGATTAGCCTTAGTCAATGACGTCGTCGCAGATGCAACACTAGGCAATAAAGAACAAACAGACGAGAACAATAAGATTGTTGTACGCAAAGAGCGGAATAATAGACGAAGTGTTGTAAGGTAATAATTTTTTTTTTTTTTGTTTTTGTCGCCATTTTCTTTAAAATCATTTACATTCACTCTGTCGTTTCCCTTTCTTTCCCTTTTCGTTTGGTGCTTCTTCTAGCACGTCGTCGTCGAAGTTGGTCCGGGCCGTCTTCATGATGTAACACTGATAAACTTTTAAAGTGAGAGTTGTTTATTGTCGCTTTTGGAACAATCAAAAAGTGAAGAAAATTATATCGGAAAGTTGAATCCGAGGCACGTATGTGATTAGTAAAGATGAAATCTTTTGTTTCGCCAACGAACAGCGTTATATCATCATTTAGATTATAGTCGGTGGCGGCGCGCATGCATATTTTAAAATTTAAATGCTCCCCAATCAATTTATGCGCTGGGTAAAAGTTTAAACATATTATAACTGTTTGGACGATTAATTTACCAATTTGAATTGGGCCGGACCTTCATCATAAATGGACGTTCTTTTTTTTTACCTTTGCAATGCAGACCATTAGGGGTTTATGGTGGTCATTATATTCTTCTTCTTGTGAGTTGTTTCTAATAATGACATAATACATTATATTGGGCTATTTGTCACAGCTGAGTTTTCTTCAACTTACTGCAATTTAATTTATAATGATGAAACGCAATGTCAATAGTGACAAGTTACCCTACTCCCTATAATGAAGCAATACATACTATTGAATATTGTTTTCGAACCTATTGCAGTTGTTATCTAGTTTATATCCCAAAGATATGGAGAGAAGTTAAAGTTGTCTTCATACCCAAAGCAGGTGAATGCTAAATAACTTTTGCGAGGAGTCTCAAATAATCCCAAATAACAAATTTGGCTTTAAAAAGGGCCACTCTACGGAGCATGCGTCATTGGTACTACACAACAAAATTGTTCAGAACCTGAGAAACAAGAAATGTACCGTAGGTTTTGATATAGATCTGGAAAAAGCCTTTGACTCAGTCTGGCACAATGGCTTGCTCTATAAGCTAATTAGGCTTAATTCTCCAAGATACTTAATTTTTATAATTTTAAGCTTCCTCAGAGATAGATTTAGCTCTGTCATCATAGGCTCTGAGTACACGAACTGTTTCCCAATCTTGTCAGGTGTGGCCCAAGGATCAATTCTAGGACCACTCCTGTTTAATATCTATATTCATGACTTTCCTTTTCAAAACACAATGCAAGATGATCCTAGTGTTATCCTGTGCGCAGATGACTCTATGATATTAGCAAGTGACATAAGACCACAGGTTGCACTAAATAAGATTAAAGAAAATATACCAATTCTTTTAACTTATCTTAAAACGTGGAAATTAAAAATGAACACTGATAAATGTGGCATAACATCAGTGTAAACATTTATCATGATAGTAAGTCTCTAAAACTACAAATGGTGTCAAATACCTCGGTATTACTTTCCATAAAAGACTTAGCTTTAATATACATGCCCGAGAAATGTTGAAAAAAGCAAAAATGGTCACATCAATACTTAAGCCAATGCTATTCCACACAAGTGGAATTAAGCATTGGCTTAATTCTTAAATCTTAAGCCAAACACTAAGATTTTAATGTATAAGACTTTGGTGAGACCAATATTAACTTATGGATTTTGGTTTACAATTTCAGCCACTGTCGCCGAAGAGCTTCAGATTTTTGAAAGGAAAATCTTAAGATTCTGTTGCGGTAAATTTAGGAGACCAAACAAAAAATGGTTTTCCAATAAAACGCTATATTCGGAAAATAAAATCAAACCTTTAATGACATACCAAACCGAACTACTTGTTAAAAAATTAGAGCGTGTACGTGAACATCCTAACCCGCTTGTTAAATGTTTAATGGACTCAAATATTAATGATAGTGCAGAGGAACATTATTCCCTTTCACCATTTAACCTTTTAAATCCTAGATCTTTACCCTCGCTTAGACGAAACGAAAATCGAAACCTTTCCGTTCCCTTTTACGAAAAAGCATCCCCTCGATAACTTTTTCTTCTTTTTTCCGGTAGCTTACAGAACTTTTTTCTAACCACTACAGCTTTTGCTCTGCTTTTGAACATATTTAAGCAGATCATAAGCTAAAGTGAATAACTATAGGTATACACACATACATTTAAAATTGTTAATTACTTACACACTATGTTAAGAATTACTGACCTAATCAGCCCTATCGAGGTATCCGATCGGAACGGAATTTTTTCCCCTACGCATACTCCGTCGGAGACTGAAATTACATTCGATTTATCAATACTTCACTGCAAATCGTAGTAAACAAATTCCGCAACTAATTCCTGTCGGAGCATATCGGAAGAAAATTCATACGAAGCTGTCAAAAATATCGGTAAAAACGCACTTGATCGCACTGAAATGCCAGTGTGCCTTGCATATTTGTCGAAAAGAAGTTCCGAAAAGCTGTTCGGAAGAATACCTCAAACAAACAAAAATCCTCCGATTCGTATTTGTATGAAATCGGAGAATTTTCCGATCGGATACCTCGATAGGGCTGAATATGTCTTATAAAGACTTAAAAAGTAGTTAAAAAAATATATAATACCTTATATTTTTTTTTCTTTTTTGTTTCTAGGCATATATTTTAGTTTTAAGTGCTCTTTGAAGCAACGTTGAAGTTATGCTTACATTAAAACAGATTAAATTGTTAAAAATCAATTTTTATTAGATATTATATTAGTCGTAGCTACAAAAAACATTTGCTTTACACAAACAATGTATTGATTATAAAGAAATAAGTCTCAATAAAAACTAATTGTAATTGTTGTGTAATTGCAGGTGAATGCTCCCACACAAATCCTACAGATTTCAGATCTATTAGTCTATCATCATTCCTTTTAAAAACACTAGAACGACGATTGATATCCACTTACGCAACAGTATCGATGAAAAACTACTGTCAGGGTCAAAGCATGCATACTGCAAAGGTAAATCAGTGGAGACGGCATTACACACTTTAGTACGTAATATCGAATAATCCCTGTTCCATAAGGAGTATACGATGGTTGCCTTCCTTGTCTATAGAAGGTGCTTTTAACAACGTCAATACATCAGCGATTGCAGATGCGCTTTCATTTCTGAATGTCGACAGCTCACTTGGCGAACTGATTAATCTACTGCTCAATGGTCGGATTATCAACTCAAAGCTGGGTGTGGTGTCCGCAAGAAGATCTGTTAGTAGAGGCACTCCGCAAGGTGGTGTTCTATCCCCCCTTCTTTGGAAATAGGTGGTTAATGAACTACTGATAATCCTGGAAGGTGAAGGATTCACGGCGATCGTTTATGCAGATGACGATGCTATAGCCGTCTCAGGAAAGCGTTTAAATACTCTAAAAGAACTCCTACAAAATGCTCTAAATAAGCTAGCCAGTTGGGCGAGTCGTTGTGGTTTAGGTATGAATATAAAATTCCGACAGTCGACTTTCCCTCACTAAATGGTATCAACCTAACTTTCTCTGACAAAGCAAAATATCTGGGCCTTATCCTAAATAGGAAGCTTAGTTGGAAACTCAACATCCAAGAAAGAGTCAAGAAGGCTACAGTAGCACTCTTCTCTTGCAAAAAAGCTATTGGGAACAAATGGGGTCTACAACCTCGAATAACCCACTGGCTCTATATCTCAGTTATAATACCGATACTCACCTATGGGATAATTATTTGGTGGACAGCCTTGGAGAAGGCCATAAACCGCGACCATCTAGGCAAGGTCCAGCGCACTATTCTATTCTGAAGAAATTCAAAATCTCAACCGAAAACACTAACTACACCACCCCTCCTTTAAATTTTGACAAGAACTTTCTCGTCACTATCCCCTCCAGAGCAACCTGGGATGAGGATACTTTTCCCTCGACTGCCGATCGTCTCTTACGGAGATGGCCGAACAGTCAAACATTCACCTAATTTGGGTGCCGGGGCATAGAGACATTCCAGGGAATTGTAAGGCCGATGAACTCGCTAAAATAGGAACAACTCAACCCATTCTGCCGGATAAAGGCACCCTAGGGATACCAATCGCTACTTGGAAACAAAAAATGGAGGTGAATGCTATCGAGAGTACAAATCTTAGGTGGACAAGTGGCACAAAACAAATTTGGCCTAAGCTGGATTTGAAACGCTCTAAGAAATTGATCTCTCTCAACAGATTGCATATCGGCACTATAATAGGTGTCATTACTGGACACTGCCTGATAGGTAAGCATGCCGCAAGGCTAGGCCTTTTCGCAAACGACTTTTGAAGAAGCTGTATGGATGAGGAAGAGGAGGAAACTATCCTTCACCTTCTTTGTGCCTGCTTAGCTCTCTCCCGTAGAAGGAAGCTTCACTTAGGAGCCCTCCATTACAACGACTTGGGCGACCTGACAAACACAGACATCAGAAGGCTTCTACGCTTTATAAAGAGCTCAAAATGGTTCAACTAGTAGGGAGATCTTACATGATCCTTTTCGTGGTACATATCACAATGGACCAATGCTGGTCTAAGTGTGTTGGCGTTTTCAGCTGACAGCCACTTTCAACCAACCAACCATTGCAGTTGTTCGAAAAGCAAAAGTTTCTATGGACTCCAAACGAAAACAGAAAAAATGGCCTTCGAATATGTGCGCAATTTTATACAGAAAATATTCATATACTTGTATGTCATTCGTCATTCGTCATGTTGGATTCAAGGTTAAAATTAATGCATAATATTTGGTACATATGTATATCCAATATCGAATTTAATATTCTGAGCATCGACACAATGGCCAATATAAATTTTTTTCTTGTCAAATTTGTTATAGTTAAATTGTTATTAAGTTTCTCAAAATCATAAAAAAAAGAAAGTTACACATAATTTGAGGAGGGAATTTGATTAATTATTCGGAGGTATTGATAAACATGTTGCCGAAATGAAATACATACAGTGACGGCAAAAACATTCCGGATTCTATAATATTTTCATTATATTAGGTAGGTTTATTGTAAAGGTATTATATTTTAAAGGTAACTATAAAGGTTTCTAATGGAATTCTTCAAATAATTAATTGTATTAAGTTACAGGATTTCTCCTTGATGTTAAGAAAAATATTACATATATCAAGAAAAAATCCGGAATGTTTTTGCCGTCACTGTACGTTTTGTTATTTTTATTTCGTTATCAAACCTTCTATATTAGACGGTGTAGACCTTTTTCAAGACCCTACAAGCGAAATGGTGTTTACTTCCTTTTAACACAGACTGTAAATATGACGCCCAAGGAAATAACGCCCAAATCGATTTGGAAATAACGCCCTAAAACATCTCGTACAATTTGTTGTTGCAAAATTGTTCGTCATTTTTGGTGTTATTTCCTTTCCAGGGTTCGTTTTTATGACAGGCAGTAAAGCCCAAATTAATAAGTGGAAATGCATAAACAGTAGAATAAATATGGGGGGGGGGGGGGGGGGCTGTTGCCGCCCTGCTTGGGTTTTGTGTTTCATTTTGGAGTAGGTGGAGTTTGTACTGCAAAAAAACCTTCAATATATAGAGCAGTATTGTTATCAATATAGGATGTTCTTCAACTCATCTTCAGACACCGCACTGACTTAAAATTATCCATTCGAAATCCCCACACGCAGTGATAAAAGTGCGATGTCGAACAAATTCCAAGCATCCTATGACACGAATTACTACTGTTTGTCCTTTGTAGGTTTGCAGAATCCTTATCTGATCTGATACCAAACTGATATCTGCAAAATGCAGACTTCTTGTGCACGGCAAAACACAATGACCACCATCGACCCGACTTCAACTGCAAAATGCAGACTTCAACTTGGAGAATTTTGTGTCGGGACTTGGACCTATATCTGTTCAAGATTCAACTGATCCAGGAGCTCAAAGTTAATGATAATGACCATAGAAAAATCATCTTTAGCGACGAGGTGCATTTTTGGATGAATTGCTATGTTAAAAAGGCAAATTTCCATATATGGGATGACGGCCACCTAAGGTGGCAATGCATCCAAAAAAATACTCGATATTTATCTTTTTCTTTGATAGCAAGTACCCCAGAACAAAAAATCCATGGTTGTTAGCTCAGATCTAGTCTTTTTTACCATTTTTGTCTGACAAAAAGTGGCTTTTACTATAACTTCTGTTGATCGTACGTAAAAAAGTTGCTTAACATAATTTTTAGGAAATTTCTCAAGGATAAAAATTTCATAAAAAAAATTAAAATTTATAAAGTCAGAAAAAGTCATTTTAAGTTAAAAATTGTAACAAAAATTTTCAAAATTTTGAGTTTAAGGAGCCAGAACTTTTTTGTAGCTGCCCAGATGTAGCCGAAGTGCTTAAGACTTGTATGCGCTACTAAATTGTCTTTTTAAAATGTATAAAACTTTTTGTAGCTATAATAGTTTAGAAGTTATAGCGATTTTAGTCGTAACACCTAAAATTAGAGGTCACCTACTTTGATGGGCTATAACGGGAAATACGATGAAAATAGACCCCCCCTGCCATACAATTTTTTGTTCGGCAGAGCTCCAGGAATCACCCCTTAAAGGATTATACTTCTTAACTGGGACACCCTGTATAGTCTGTAAGTCGAATAATTAATAAAGCTTTAACTTGAACAAATTTTATGAGACAATCGATACCCTTTTTTAATTTGAATCTTCTTCTGAATTTGCAACTTTTAGTTCATTCTAATTATAAGTGATTTTTGCGCAAGTTTCAAAGTCCTTTTTTTGGAATAAAAATTCTTGCCAAAAGTGGGAGTGTCACTTGCGCACCGTAGGTTCCATCCCTACATTATTATGTAGTGTTTTTTTTTTAAGTTCCCTGCCCAATTGGCTGACACTGCGACCTAAAAAGATCTATTCAGCCCTATTACGAATTCCATCGTAATCGAAAATACGCTACGTATCCCGAAAAATACATCATGGAATCCGTTCGTAGTGGAAAATCTGCTACGAATTTCTAAATTCGTAAAATCAGGTATCTCAGAATCCGAATGAAACGGAAAATTGACCTCTTTCTCTACGACAAGTAATTTGTGTCGGCGATACAATTGGTTCTTAATAATATTTGTTGCTTTAATAGGGCAAACACAACTACCTAATAAGGCACATATCGAAATTATTGAACATGAAAGCACACCCAGGTCAAACTCATTCCAGCTGCTCTAATACATTTTTTAATGCCGTTTTATTGAGTCGGAAATTTCTTTCAAACCTATAAAGTCAAAGGGATCACAAGAGACAAGAGTCGCGAAGTATTTTTCTCTGAATTTTCAGATTTCGCTTTCTCTATTCGACCAGCAATTATTGAGAAGGCAATTGAATCCATTTTTAAACAATTTATATTTTTAATTTGTTGTTAAAAAATAAGAATTGTTTAATTATTTGAAAGTTTACTCAAAAATAACTTCAATAATTTTCACACATGAGACATGACCGATGTTTGGCACAAAACAGCTGATTTCGAAAATGAGAATGAGAGCGGTTAATGAGGCAATGCTTCTGTGGATTCCATTCGGATTTTGTGAAGTAAATTTTTCGTAGTTCGTATCGTAGCTTTCATCCGGGGATTTCTTACGAATGGATTCTGTGATAGGGCTGATTGTATTGAAGTTGAAGAGGAATGAAGATAATCTAAGAGACGGATGACCTCCGTGAAGGCCAATAAATCCTTAGTAGCAGAGTTCCTTAGCACTGCTGGTAAACATATCTCCTTGTTAAAGACACGTTTTCTTAACCAATGAAGTGACGGATGGCTGAATTCTGTCTCCGGACATAAATTCATTTTGTTAAGATAATATCTCAAGCCACAAATAGCCTGGGAGAAATCGCACCAGCTTTCTGATATTTTCCTTATTTATGTTGATGATTTCCTTGTAGGTTTAATAGTAAGGTTTAATTAAATTAAATTTTCCCATTGGTTTAGATGAAGTTATTGTTCCCAATCGTTATTTAGACCTAAAGCAGTAGCCCAATTGATTGAGTAAGGTTCTGGTCCATAGAACGCACAACCCCCTAAAAATGCGAACAAGAATTTTCTTTGCATATCTCCCACCCCGATTAGCAATATTAGGTACAAATACAAAGAGCAGTCATTAGAAAAAAAATGCATGCATAAAACACAAATGAATGAATGAAACAACCGAGAGGAATTTTGAACAGATAGACTGATGGACCGACATTGTAGTGAAAGTAATAAGGTTCCGTTTTTCCCTTTGTGTACCTACCGAACCTTAAAAAGGATAAAAAAAACTTTTGAGGGGGATACGTTTATTCACTTTAACCCTCTAACAAATCCGTCAATATACATAATTCTGCCTTGGTTTTATTAATTAAGGATTTCTTACATATACTCGTAGTATAATGTACCGATATGTATTTAAAATGTTCCTCAATTAGACAGAAGTGATGAAATGTTAGTTGTAAAGAGGGCAATGATTATACTACATACGTTAGTACATAGTTTTCGTCCATTATATTTTTTTCATGTCGGAAGTATTCGCTGAAAATGCATGGTCGGGAAAAAATACTCCCATCTCTGTGAGATTGTTTCCGCCCTCGATGGTGCAACGAGTGCTCTCCATCGTCATTTTGCAGAAATTGACGAGTTTGGTAGATATGCCAAAAATAGATAGATATAGGTCTATACGCTAGTAAAAGTGGAAAATTATTCCAATGTATTTGCTGATGTTCTTCGCTAAAACTACACATGGCGCACTAGGCTATCTGTTCTTCGATAATAACTCGGATTTTAACAATATCATTGACGTCTTTAACACCACAAGTTGGTCTTGAATGCCACTTCTATATTTATCTTTTCATTTACAGGCGTCTCGTGCCTCGTGAGTTGCGATCTCTAAATGATGCTTTTGTTGTTGTGTTTGAACCGACCCAAAATGAAAATTAGATTAATTATGACCAACGAATAGAAGAAAATCCGTATCTATCTGAACAAATACAAGAAAATATTTCACAATTTAATATAGAACCGAAAATCAAGAGGAATATAAAAGTACCAACATAGCTCTCAATAATTATTAAAGTCCTCAAACAGTGGAAATTATCCTAAAAGTATGCAATTTAATCTAGAAAACTCTTTCGAATGAAGTAAATTTTCGTTTTCGAGTAATTTCATATTGTGAGTTTCGTTAAATTTTTTACAAAATCCTACCCTGGGGCCAGATTATGTAAGACGAAAATGATCGAACGCTATCGTTTCGACCATAGCAGTCTCTGTCTGTTGCCACAGATATGATAGAGACAGGTTTAGTGAAAACGAAAGCGGTTTTCGTTTCGTTTTTTAAAGAATCCCATAGGTATCCCACCCCTGACTTCTCGATTAGCTTACTTTCTCACAATATTTATTACTTATTAAAAAAGTCAAAGCAATAAATAATTTTTGGGGTCTGATTTTACTCGGGCTATATCTCATTATATAATAAAGCCATTGAAAAATTAAAATTTACTCTAAATGGTTCTACTGCATTCATATTTTGGGGTTTTTTTTTTAATTTTTTATTTGGGACTTTATTTCTGGAGTTTTCGAATGCTTTGCCTAACTCTATCATTCCTTTTAAGCAAAATTTACAGAAATTTAAAACCAATATGGGAATCTTCTATCACGATTTCTATCCAAACCTCTTTACCGTGTGTGTAATATAAAAAAGGCCCGTTGAGTAGACGTATACCTTCAGCTACCCAGCCTTTACACAAATTTTCCCAAAACTTGGGCCATATTTAATAAACATTGGCAGTTGCCAATTTTACAAATTTGTAGCACTTTTACTAACAAATTTTCATTTCACAAAATACATATTGTCAAGTGACATAAATGTCAGTTAACAACGACGAATTTGTCATAATCGATTATGACAAACATATTATAGATCTTACTTATCATTAAGTGATTCTTTGCTGTGGGACTTGTTTTGGTTTAGTTGTCCATACATTTTTTTATTTTATTTTTTCTGTTCCATAAAAAAAGTGTCAATACAAACTTGTCAGAAATTTCATAACAATTTTCGGGAGAATTCCTGACAATTTTCTTACGAAAGCAAAGCTTGACAATTTTCGACAGTTTTACAAAATTGTCTAAATATTTAAGAAACAGAAATGAGTTCTTCTCATTTTTGTACTGCGTATGTTACCCATTGAAGTTCATGAGATTATCAAAATAATTGACTGAAGTTCAAATATAACCGACAAATTCGCGGTAGATTTATCCCAACTGCGGATTTACCTCTTTTTTTCTGTGGTGAATTGTTAAAATATATGTGTGCGTATCAACCGGCCTTCCTGCTTCCTGTACTCTTTATTCTAAGCAGCCGGCGGACATGCGATAATAAAGCCATCCTTTAAGGGAAGATTTCTGAAGTTCTGCCGAACAAAAAATTGTATGGCAGGGGGGTCTATTTTCATCATATTTCCCGTTATAGCCCAACAAGGTAGGTGACTTCTAATTTGGAGGTGTTACCACTTAAAACGCTATAACTTCTAAACTATTATAGCTACAAAAATAGTTTTATACATTTTGAAAAGATAATTTAGTAGCGCATACAAGTCTTAAGCACGGCTACATCTGGGCATCTACAAAAAAGTTATGGCTCCTTAAATTCCTTAAAATTTGTTGTTACAATTTTTTACTTAAAATGCCTTTTTCTCAAAATTTTGACTTTATAAATTTTCATTTTTTTATGAAATGTTTATCCTTGAGAAATTTACTACAAAACTATTTTAAACAACTTTTTTACGTACGATTAACAGAAGTTGTAGAATATATAAAATATTTTGGTATATTTGTTTTTAAAATTGAAATTTTTTCAAATTTGTTCCCACCACGCGCCTGCCTGCCTCCGTTGATTCATAATGGGTTCATTCGCCACCATCTACTTTACCGAACCATGACAAGTCCTGAAAAGTCTGCATTGATCTCAGCTCCAAATATGTAAGAGTACATCACGTAAGGTATTTACTCCTACCTGTCATCTTGACTATTGTAGATACAGTTGATGCAGCCACCGTACACCACATCTAAGGAGCTCATATTAAACTTCTATAAGACTCATTCAGCCAATAAAATCCGACAGAACATTGTAGTTTTGTTATTTTCTTCGCGTTTATAAAACCAGCGCTTTTAAGTTTAGCATGTCGAGTGCGAATACGCAAGACAAGTAGTCGGTGCCTACCATGGGGAGATTATATATATATTCTTCTATCTTCTATCTATATTATATAAAAATAAGTTGTATTGTGTTTGTAATTAATGTTCTCTGTAATGCGTGAACCGACTTTGATTCTGGAAATTTCCCTTGAAGGGTGATGTTAATGCCATGGTTTATAAGTGTATACGGTCTTTGTATGTGTATTGGTTCATGAGTTATAGGGGCACCTATGCAAAAAACAAAAACATTAAAAATCTTATATTTCGAAAACCACTGAATCGATTGAGTTTAAATTTACACACAATCTGTAAGAAGCGATTTCAAACAAAATCGCATTATACGATCTCTGAATAAAATACTGATCACCCTGTCATCACAAATCCATGCACCTACATGCTCGCTTATGTATCTTATTTTAAATAACTTACAACAAGACTAATCGAACGATGTCACAGTTTCACCTTCAAATTTCCTCGCATATAACTATGTTTACTGTATTCCATTGTTTGACTAAGTATATACTACACATCATAATTCGAGTGGTTATCCACAGCTAAGCTATGCCGAGATTTTGTAAAATTAGATTAGGGCAGTTGCAATAAAGACATTGTGCAGAAAGAATCGTCGTCTCTTGTTTCATTTTCTGTTTGCTCTGTACTGAATGTCCTATAAATCTTAGGTCTTGGCCAAGGAGTATATTTCAGTGAAGATTGTTCAAAATTGGACAAAGGCGCGTGGCACCTCCCAATTCAAAAAAATCCTATATCTCGAAAACCACCGATCCGATTGAGTTCAAATTTACATACAATCTTAGGTCTTAGTATTCCTGTGAAGATTGGTCAAAATTGGACAAAGGGGCGTTGAACCTCCCATACAAAAAAAAAATAATATTTCAAATCTATTTCGTGACATTCATGGGAACTAAAGTTGTAAAATTGTAAACATTGATGTCCATGGTCCAAACATTTCTATAATTTCTATAAAAATAGGATTGCAAGTAAAATGAAATATGAAATCGAACAAACCTTTATGGACATTAATACTTATACCAGCTCCAAAACAAACACATAAATAACAAATAGGAGCAGTGTGACCATCAGCTTGTCTCAAAAATATTCCACTTACTCTGAAAAGTGGAATATTTATATAAATTTATATTCCACTTCAGCATTTTCTTTTGTAATACAAATAAAACGTATTGTCATACATGAATACAAACCAAATAAACTTTTATTTCAAACATAGTTTAAAAAAAATATTAGGTAGGTACCCCTGTTAAAAAAATGTAAAACTATGTATAATTTTTGCAACAAAAAATTTTATTTAATTATTATTATTAGATATTAAAATAAAGAAGTTTTATCATCGGCATAAAATGTATGTTAAATGTTTGCCATGCGAGTTAGTATGTACTGTGTACCTGACGCTCATGATTGTGTCTAATATTGGTTTTGTATGGGAGGTACCAGAACTACTTGACCGCCATAGTGCATTTTCAATACCAACCTGACGACGGTAAAAAGAAGTCCTGTCATAAAATTTCATTCGCCTAAGTCGATTCGTTTGGACGCTATCGTGCTTTCAAGAATGTGATCCTGATTAAGAATGGGATATCCGGTGAATCCTTGTCGCTACAAATGTAATGACAAAGTGAATATATCTTCCTGTGGAGAGTATAAAAACTACCTATACCTACGCACAAGCTGTGCAAAACGAACACCTGTGTGGAAAAAAAACCCGGTAGCTATGTTATTGCTGTAATTCGGTATTCAGCTCGGTAACAGCTTTTTCGCGCATGTTTCCACGGTGATATGAAACAGACTATATAATGGGTCGTATGAATAAAAACTAGCATTTGCTTTGAGTAAAAGGTGGTAGCAAAGTAAAAGCACTTAGCAATTGCTTTGAATCGGTATGAATAAAAACTTACTTTGCTAAAGTAAGTTCGAAAATTCGAACAAAGCATTTACTTCACTGCATGTGTCCTTCCCTTGCAGTTTCTGTCAAAATTTGAATTTGAATTTGAATTTTAGAATTAAAAAAACAATTTTTGAGGAAAAATAAACAAATGATAAAGTAATTTAATAAAAAAAATGCACATAAATACGAAAAAAAAGTTAAATCTATGATGAAGAAGAGTATTTGGAAGAGCTTACTGGTACGCATAAGTGCATAACCTATATTCGATTACAAATTAATTGCTCTGCAGCTGACGATGAGGAATTTCCATCTACTTCTATCTCCAATAGTGATCAAATAGTGGTATTCGTGCAAACGTCAGAAGCAGTTGGAAAGATTTAATTTTCTGGATATTTGAAGGAACACCACCCCGAGTCTCCAGATTTTCTTCTAAAAGTAATCTACATTTCGACGCGTGAAACGATACAGTTGCTTAAAGTTGTTATCGTAACCAATTATTCTTCTTAGCTTATACTGTTTTTTTTTCACGAACGTTAGCAACAGTAGGGAAAACAGCTAAAATGTGCAACTTATCGCATCCATTTTTGTTTCTTTCACAAGCAAAAATTATTTTAACTTATGTATTTATAAAAAAACACTGCAACTCACAAGGCTAGACTGTTTTTGCAAAAAAAATGTGCGCGCAAAATATTTAGCAAATGCTCTGAGTCAACAAAATAGCAGACTCGGAATTTTCGTAGCAATTGCTTTGTCTTCCACGTTTTATTCATACCAATCTGAGTAAAAGGTCGGTGGCGCCGCTTTTCGAAGATGTCAAAAGTTGGAGTTAACTCAAATCAGTTTTTATTCATACGAATCTTAGCAATTGCTTCGATTTTGACATTTAGTCTGAGTAAAAGCAATTGCTACGTTTTACTCATACGACCCAATGTATGGGCAAATAAGCATAAATAGTGTTACCAGAGCTCAAAACTTCGTGAATTTTGCGATTTAAAAGTAATAAATTCAACTTCAGTTAAGACTTGAATGATAATTTACGGAGAATATTTTATTATCTAAAAACTCCTTTTGGAGAACAAAATATTCCACTTTTATATGCGAATATTTTTTGGCAAAAATATATTCTCTCCAGCTTAAAAATATTCCACAAGTGGAATATTATATTCCACTGTGGTCACACTGAATAGGAGTCTATCTGTAATATTGTCTTAAAATATTCGCTGAAAAACAAATTCCTTTTCTGCTCGTTCTTTA
Organism: Cheilosia scutellata; assembly: GCA_955612985.1. Lineage (NCBI taxonomy): Eukaryota > Metazoa > Arthropoda > Insecta > Diptera > Syrphidae > Cheilosia > Cheilosia scutellata. Next base: position 56,972,946 of record OY015313.1, on the reverse strand, counting down.
CATCAAAAACTGGTATTACTTATACGAATATATTAAGTACATACATATACAATATATTGCATAAAATTACACTTATAATACGGTGGGTAGCAAACCTTCCATTTCTCAGCCTCAAATTGCCTTTGATCGTAGGCTCATGTATTTACTTTTGCTTTGGTATCATTTTCATTTCACAATCACTTCACCATTAACTGTTGCATTTAAATGTTTCTTGTTGCAGTGCTAATACTCAAATGGATAACGATGTCACACCAGTCTACTTAGCAGCACAAGAAGGACACTTAGAAGTTTTAAAATTTTTGGTGCTTGAAGCTGGCGGATCTCTCTATGTGCGTGCTCGCGATGGAATGGCACCGATTCATGCCGCTTCCCAAATGGGTTGTTTGGATTGCCTCAAATGGATGGTAAGTAATGAATACTTACTTGATATTACTTGCTTGCTATTGCCACTTATGTTGCACCTCTTCTACATAATGATGGCCAAATGAAATGTTTGTGTAGGTTTTGTAACTTTTTTTCCGCAAAATGAATGCAACATGTGTTTCTATAAGAGAGTCACGCTAAGTGACAAATCTGTAGACTGTTATTTTATATTGGGAAAAATTCGTCTCTTAAATAATTCAGATGGGGAATTCTAATTTTAATGTATGATCCCTGATAAGCGAACATTTAATTAGCAATTTTATCGTATTTTAGAAACGGGTGGACTTTTTTTTTTGTGGCGGACTTTAGTGGCCAAAAAATTGTTTTAAATTAAATCCTGTTACGTAACACTTTTTATGATGCAGGGGTTGCTTGTATCCCTGAAGGACCGGCGACAATACATTGCCGCTGAAGTAGGTATCTGGAGGGTTGCTCCGAGAATCGCCTCAATTATTTTGCGAATTGATTGCTTAAATCATTTAAATTGGTCGGTTTAATTTTATAATCTTCTTGCCTGCAATAATCCCATAAAAATAAATCAGGTCGGCGGGCGGGGTTTTGGAGGGCTAACGAAATATGTATTCCCGCGTTTTTTTTTTAAACTTTTCTCTGGGCTGGGTCGGAAACGCTTCAACAGCTGGCGGAGATACTTGTATTTACGCATAACATCTGTACTTATATTTCTAAGTATAGGGTGGGCCATCTGCTGGTTTCTTTTTAAAAAGTTTGTATTTTCCAACGATTATTGCTTTATTGAAAAAAGGCTGTTACGTTGACCACCATGTCAACCCAATTTTTCTATACATTGTCAACGGTTTCGGCTTCGATTTCACGAATGGCTTGACCAATATTGTTCTTGATTACCTGAATCGTCACTGTATTGTTTGCATAGTATCGATCTTTAAAAAAGTCCAACGGTGTCAAATGGAAAATCTGTAACGGCTAAGCACCACCAGCCTGAAGCTGATACATTATTTCGGTCGAAATTGTTATTCAATACCTAACTACCTAAGCAAAATGAATATAGCCAACTCAGTGAAGTGCAGGCTATTTATTGAAGAAGACGAAACTACATTCGAGTATACGAATGTGGGATTAGAAGGAATATCTTCTCCAAGGACCAACTAAACCCCAAAGACATGAAAAAATTGTCTGCAGCAGGATCATAAACGAATTCAGGTGTATAAAATTAGCTTAGCTAAAAGAAAGTGTTTTCCAGAAGTTGAACAAGAAAATTAAAGTAAACTTTTAAAGGATCAAAATTCCCTCTTCCTCGTTCTGGAAAACAGAAAATATCTCTTTTTCCATTTTAACTCATTTCGAGTAGGTACAAAGCATAATACGAGTGGGATGTGCTGCCATTTTATTTTCGAATTGATTGTGATGCGACTCCACAAAGGTGCATTTTATTTTGTGATGCTATTTTCTTGGGTACGGTCGGTGATGAGCTGTTCCCACTTCGAGATTTTGTCCAGTCCAGATCTAGATTTCGAGAACTAATTTGCTCGCATTTGTGACTGACTTCTAATTTAGTTGCATTCGGACTCATAGATACACTTTTGAAAGGCCATTGACATAATTATATATGGACTGCTAGTGAAATGTCAGTTCATACAAATTTTGCCCAGAAAATAGCGCTCTTGTTTCCGAGCGAAAAATAGGTGAAACAAAATGACAACCATTTTGGATTTTTCCATAGAATGTTAGAGACACCTATTGGGCGTGAGTAAATTTACCAGGTAAAACGGTTGAAATTCAAATTGTTGCGTTACTGCTAGGGTGTTCCCTACCGGCGACAATTTGAACCCTACTAGGCATACAACAGATGACAGATCAGCGAAAAAATGTACGGAAAAAAAGCTAAGCGACATTAAATAATTAAATATCGTGAAAAATAAATCAATTTGTTAAGCAAAAACATAAAAAAAATCCTAACTAGTTTACAATAATAGAAAATAAAGAAAAAGTGTAGCAATGAGCGTCTCATTGTGCTGTACCTCAATGCAACTCATGTAGACAAAATGGTATAACCATGTACAAAATTCTTAGTTTAATTTCGTGGGGTTTTGAAGTCACCGAGGATGCATTTATGACCAGACCACTTAAATCACTGTTTCCTGAATCTGGGGGCTTATTCCCAAATGCGCGGCGGATCGCTTTTCATGGCGGATTGGTATTTTTGTATTTCCAAAAAGCGATTCGATCCATTCAAAAGCGATAGCTATTTAGGTGACGGATTGCTGGCGGATTTATTGTGGATAAAAAATAAACTAAATTCTTGTGACGAATGGATCGAATCGCTTTTGGAAATACAAAAATACCAATCCGCCATGAAAAGCGATCCGCCGCGCATTTGGGAATAAGCCCCCTGGTATAACACATATAGCATAGATATACCCGACCATCATCTTCCCCTTCGCGAATGGAGCATTTTATGCCGCTAAAATAGGGATCATGACGTAATCTCGAAGTCTAAAAATCTCGAAAAGTTTTTTTTTTAATCTCGAAAGCAAAAATCTCGAATGTACAAAAATCTCGAAAGATTATCAGCCCTATCGAGGTATCCGATCGGAAAATTCTCCGATTTCATACAAATACGAATCGAAATGTAATTTCAGTCTCCGACGGAGTATGCGTAGAGGAAAAAATTCCGTTCCGATCGGATACCTCGATAGGGCTGTATTATCTCGAAAAAATCTCGAAAATAAAAAGTAAATTCGAGATTTTTTTTTTTTTGCACCCATCCCATAGCCAGACAGTAAACCCAAGCAGGGGGGTTGCAGGGGAGATTTTCGAGATTTTTTTTTTCGAGATTTTTGTCATTCGAGATTATGCTTTCTAGATTTTTTATTTCGAGATTTTTACATTCGAGATTTTTGCTTTCGAGAATTTTTTTCGAGATATCGGGGTAGACCCGCTAAAATATTCTGCAATATCTCAGATGGACATCGAGAAAGTCTTTGATTAATCTCGGTTAGTTGGATCCGCTATTGGTACCTGTTTGTCGATTTAATATTTTTTAAATGGAATATATGATTTCGTCGCAAAAAAGGCAATTTTACAAATCAGCGGATATTAAAAGACACACTTTCTCTATTATAATTATAACGCTTTATTAAATATATCGAGCAACCGTTCAAAGCAAAGGTACCAAGAGAAGTGATTTGCAACACAATAGCTTAGAGTATTACAGCTCAGCAAATAATGATAATTTTGGGTACATACTAAAAGCGGTAGTTTAAACTATGTATATTGTCATCTGATTTTGAGGAGTAATATTTTGACTTCATATAAATTCGTTTATTTGTGTAATAAGATATGACAATATAATGCGTTAGAATACAGTGGTGTATAAAAGTAAGTTTATAGCAAAAATAATTAATAATTCATTTATAGCAGTTAGAAATTAAGAAATTAACAAATTAAACAGTACCTATTTGCAATAATGCTGCATAATAAATGGAATATTAACAATAATTTAAAGAACTTTAAACAGTTAAAAGAGAGTCTAATCCAAAAAACAAAAAAACAAAACCAAAGTTTTAATTCCACTTTTAAACGATTTAAACATATTTTATGGACCCGGGATTATTTTATTTTTCATAAAAAAAATTGTTTTTCATTTATAAAATAAATAAATTACCTGTACAAAAATACACGTAGCGCTTACCGATGACAGATTCCTGTATGTCTGATAGGGTTGTACAATGTACATTTGTCATGCGAGTTTCCAATTTATTCCGCTCCGATTCAAGAGCTAGTGTTTGGCTACATGAAATTTGGCCCCAATGAAAAATGACCCCAAACTGAAAATGAAAAATCACCCCAAAAATTTACATGAAAGGCAACAACAACAGAAAATTGCGTAAAATTCTGCGAATTGGGGTGACAATTCATATTTTGGGGCCTTTTTTCATTTTTCAGTTTGGGGTAAAATTTAATTTCATTTCATTATTTCCCAACGAATCGACAATAGATTTAGTTTGCTCGTAATTTAAATTTTGTTTGCAAGGAAATTTAAATCGTTATGCAGAATTGTCTATACGAATCTACGGAAACTGTCTGCTTAATTGTCGCAATGGAAGCATTCAATTTATTCTAAAAAGTGTAAAGTTACGTTCAGCCCAAAAGGCGTGTGAAGAGCTCCTCATAGAACACAAGATGGCAAAACGTGACCATCGCAATCCCTGGGAAACTAATTGCATTCAAAAGATCAAGTTAAAAACCTAAGCCCTTGCTCTCTAAAAACCTATCTGCAAACATATCCGGGGCTGTTAGAGCGTTATAAATTTGCCTCTGCCGATAAAAGTATATCTTTAAAAAAACATAAAAATAAAAAAAAACCTTTTCTATCAGAATCTAAGCATAGCTTTTTATACAGGGTGGTGCAAAAAAAACGTTCCTATTTGATATTTATCATATTTTATCCACCTCCGCACATAACCCCCGTCTCGTAGCTTGTAGCCATTTTCTGCTTTGCACATCTGTTTTCTTTCTAACGCATTTACCTCATTTTTCATTTCACAAAATGTTCAGATGAATTGAATATGGAAAGGATTTAATTTCAATAATCCTAATCAGATTGTTGGTAACAGTAGAATATATAGTGCTACATGTATTCGTATCTGCCAGTCTGAGTCTCTTGGTGTGTTTCTCGGAACAAAGTGTCCTAATAAGATTTTAACCTGAGGTTCCCCATTCTTTTTGGTATCAAAATGTGGCCAAGTGCATTGGAACACTGCAGGCAAAAGTCATAAAAAGGTTGCTAACATTTTGTGAGCACAGTGTCATTTTCTGCGCACTGGGATGGTTTAATTTCTACACCAGCACTACCACATGCCTCTGAAGTGGCCCCTCTTCGCGGAAAATCAACATCTTGTTCGTATAGAAGACAGATGGCTCTTTCTTGTTAATAACACAATAATTTCCGCCTATGGAGTGAGACCAATCCACTCGGTTAATTCGGACTAGCTGTAGGTAGCGTTAACAAGATTGCACTGGTTGGCAAGAAACCTCCAAGTTCGTGCGATTTTATTATTTCTTGAGCGGTTGAATTCACAAACTTTTTGGCAAAAATTAGGAACTATGTTCTTTTTGGCTCGTTGCCATAGGTGGTTCTAGAATAGGCTGTGGAGTGGATGCGAAAATCTTTTAAGCAAAACTAAATTTATTCAATTCTGTCAGCCTACCCAATTCCTTCAGGCACAAGTTCTGACTATCAGGGAGCGTGTTATCTGTTCCTATACATATAACTATTATTGTTAATAAGGATTTGGGTTCAATAAAAACTCACTTTCGGAATCGGATTGATTATTATTATTTATTATAGTAGGTATTGGTGGTTGGGTGTGTATGAATCGGGTAGGCGCTGACTGGCATCAACTTGGCGGTGCCCAGCTGTTGTAACTTTTTCATACACATCAATTGTGCTTATTTTACCTCCGCGTGGTAACCACCGGGTACTGGCCTCGCCCTTCCGGGCTTGGCTTGCTAAACTTATAAGCGCGAGTGCTGAACACGAAGAAAATAGCAACACTATAATGCTCTGTCGGAAAGACTGACTGAACGAGTCTCAGAAGTCTTACATGAGCTCCTCAGAAAGAGGACGTACGGCGGATGAATTCACGCGATTGAATCAACGGTGACGTCAACAGTCGGCATGACAGATACCTTAATGGGCTACTTCGACGTATTTGGAGCTGAGGCCATTAAGGATTTTTTTTTCAATACTAGTCAGGGTGTTGAAATAGAGATGGTGGCGGAAGAGCCCTTAATGGGTCAACGGCAGCACTCAAATCCCCGAAGCGGGTTACTGACTCCGGAATATCCGGCCCCTTTCGTCCAAGGGGTCACAGAAAGGGCCTGGCCCTCCAGGTTGGGGGTTGTGCGTGGGGTTAACTACCCAACCACGGAAAAACAATATGGTTACGAAGCAACCAAGAGCCTCGGATAAGGACGGATTCACTGTTGACGACCCTGCAAAACGAAATATGGACAATGACGTTCGGATCTGCACGTGGAATGTTCGAACCCTGAACAGACCGCGTGCAGCCGAACAACTAGCGGAGGCCCTAAGCTGCTACAAAGCAGATATCACCGCCATCCAGGAGGTGCGGTGGGATGGGCCGGGCAAAAGAAGGATAAAAAACTGTGACATCTACTACGGTGATTGCTACAGAGAACAGAAGCAGCGTCTATTTGGATGCGGATTCGTTGTAAGCGGCAGACTTAGGCAAGAAGTCTTGAGCTTTCGACACGTTAGTGAACGCCTTACAACTATCCGCATCAAGGCTAAATTCGCCAACATCAGCCTGATATGCGCTCACGCCCCTACCGAAGATAAAGACGATGCTACCAAAGAATGTTTCTACGAGCTCCTCGACAAAACATATGAGCAATGTCCTAAGTATGACGTTAAAATCATCTTGGGTGATTTTAACGCCAAAATAGGAAAGGAGGACATCTTTGGTAGTACAATCGGGAAGTACAGCCTACACGACAACACGTCTGGAAACGGACTTAGGCTAATAGACTTTGCTGCGGGACGTAATGTTACTATAGCTAGCACACGGTTTCCTCACCTCAATATTCACAAAGGAACATGGCGGTCACCAGACCATCAAACGGTCAATCAAATTGACCATGTTGCGATCGACGCAAGGCACTCCTCCAGTATTCTAGATGTTCGAACCTTCCGAGCGGCCAACATAGACTCGGATCACTACCTTGTTGTAGCCAAGGTACGTATGCGGATATCCCAGACACCACAACAACGAGGAAATACTGTGAGGAGATTCAACGTTGAACGGCTACAAACGCAACAAACCGCCAGAACTTTTGCCGATCGCGTCTCCCTCAACCTCTCGAGAAGTCCTTTGCAGCCTTCATCAAGTGCTGAAGACCAGTGGCATCGATGCCAAGAAGCCGTCAGAAAAGCCGCAACTGATGTGCTCGGTTTCACCCGACCACCACCACGAAACCCTTGGTTTGATGAAGAGTGCCGGCAAGCACATGCAGCGAAGCAACTGGCCTACAAAGCGGCGCTGCAGAGAAGGACGAGAGCAGCTCGTGAGCTCTACGAGCAAAAAAGGAGGGAAGAACACCGGCTTCTCCGGAGGAAAAAGAAAGAGCATGAGAAGCGCGCGATCGAGGAAATAGAGAGGTGTTACTCCAGGAACAATGTTCGGAAGTTTTACCAAAAGGTAAAAAGAACGTGTCACGGGAACAAGACCCGAACAGAGACCTGTAGAGACGAACAAGGAAACCTTGTAGTGGAGTCACAGTCGGTGCTGAGGACATGGAAAAACCATTTCTGCAGACTGTTAAACGGCGAAGACGACACATATTCCGCTGTCAGGCAGAATGAACCATTCAACCTGGGCGATGAAAGCCAAGACTTCCGTCCACCTGACCAAAATGAGGTAAGGATAGCAATATCTAAGCTGAAGTCCAACAAAGCTGCAGGACCGGACGGTTTACCGGCCGAGCTTTTTAAGGCAGCGGGAGATGACTTGGTAGAGAGCATACACCAACTTGTTTCTAAAATTTGGTCAGAGGAAAGTATGCCTGATGATTGGAACCTCAGCATCGTTTGCCCGATCTACAAGAAAGGAGACCCTCTAAACTGCGCCAATTATAGAGGCATCAGTCTCCTCAACATCGCCTATAAGATCATATCTGCTGTACTGTGTGAGCGCCTGAAACCATTTGTCAACGAGCTGATTGGTCCCTATCAGTGTGGTTTTAGGCCCGGTAAGTCCACAACCGACCAAATATTCACACTACGGCAGATCCTGGAGAAAACCCAAGAAGTCCAAATCGATACTCACCATCTATTTATCGATTTTAAAGCCGCATATGACAGCATTTATAGAGACGAGCTATACAGAGCCATGTCTAGTTTTGGCATCCCTGCCAAACTTGTCAGATTGTGCAGAATGACGATGGAGAACGCTCGCTGCTCCGTAAAGGTCGGAAATAATCTCACCGAGACCTTTGATGTCAAAAAAGGATTTAGACAAGGTGATGCGCTGTCATGTGACTTTTTCAACATCATACTTGAGAAAATTGTGCGAAACTCGCAAGCCAACACCAGGGGCACAATTTTCCAAAAGTCTGTGCAACTACTTGCATACGCTGACGACATTGACATAATTGGCAGAACGCAGCGAGCTGTTACTGGTGCGTTTGCAAGTATTAGCACAGAAGCGGCAAAAATGGGTTTAGTGGTGAATGAGGGCAAAACAAAGTACATGCTGTCAACAAGAAGGGACACACAACATCGGCGAATCGGACAGAACGTCACGATAGACAGCTATAACTTTGAGGTGGTTAGGGACTTTATCTACCTCGGCTCCGCTATAAACTCTGATAATGACACCACAGCAGAAATCAAACGAAGAGTTACACTTGCCAACCGCTGTTTCTTTGGCCTAAGAAGGCAACTGACTAGTAAGGCCTTGTCAAGAAACACTAAGGAGACTCTATATAAGACCCTCATCATCCCAGTCCTACTCTATGGCGCAGAAGCATGGACGTTAACAAAGGCGGATGAAGATCTTCTTGGTCGTTTCGAACGCAAAATTCTTCGAGTGATTTTCGGTCCCGTTTGCGTTGACGGGCTTTGGAGGAGAAGATTTAACAGCGAACTCTACGAGCTGTACAGCGACATAGACCTGGTCAGAAAAGTGCGTATCAGTCGACTAAGATGGCTAGGACATGTAGAGCGAATGGACACCAACGCTCCGGCCCGAAGAGTCTTCGATTCCAACCCGGAGGGACAACGCAGTAGAGGAAGACCTCGCCTTAGGTGGCGCGCACAAGTGGAAGGGGACCTCAACCAACTTGGAGTGCGCAACTGGAGGCGGTTAGCCAAAGATCGGGCTAACTGGAGAGGCATGTTGGTTGAGGCCCAGGTCCACCCCGGACTGTAGCGCCATCTAAGTAAGTAAGTAAGGTATCGCTAAGTAGGTGCTTTTACAATCACGAATCACGTTACAATGATCACCCAATAGCCCAAATTTTTTGATTCAATTAGGTCATTCTGTTACTCGGTGCTTGTTCCAACCCTATGGTCATGAGATTTGAGTACTGACGAAAAGAATAAGATCTTATAAGGAACACTAGAATACATCAGGTACTGAATATCGAGTAGCTGGACGATGCGGTCCAGGCTTCGGAGGTTTGGTCACTTTAAACGCACACCACTAACCCCAACAGGGATTCCAAGACACGCTATCGAGTTCGTGGCATCAGGCTGGCATCCTGCCAAAAATACGGTGCTAGAATAAAGTTTGACATCCCTCCTCCTACCCTTTCGAGAATTGTCCCTGATGATATAGATCTGATGGCGGAAGATCAATAGTTAAGGATTGCAAATTTGATCATCGCACACCCTCGACTTTGATGATGATGATGAGAATATTCTATAATCTATTACAATTAAATTGTACATGCAGACAAACTTAGATCAAAACACAAGAAAACTGTAAAGCAATGGCCTTGACTCCCATTTAACACGAGATGCTATAGAACTTCATCTCAACATAACAAGTCGGTTGCATTTGGTATCGCGATTTCCCCGTATCAATGTTAATCATGATTCGTTTCCACTGGCATAAACTATAACAGCAGTTGCAACAAGATACAAAAACTCAACGCAGAGTTGAAATTCACCTTTCTAAAGCAGCAGAAGAAGAAAAAAGAAAATTGGAGAGATTATCTGAACTTTCTTTTTTCCCAACATGATGCTGCACTGCGCACTTCAAGACTCAAGAGGTAACGTATACACCGTGTAGTGCAGAATTTTGTATTCATCTGGATTGTGCATGTATTACAAGCAAAACATTAGAATAAGGATTGATTACATTTAAGCATGCTAAACGAGTTTATGACCAGAACTTGTATCTGTATATGAGATGAAGATGACTATTGCATATTTTTGTTGGTAAACATATTTAGGTAAGAGTTAGATATTTTAACAATATGGGTTAACTTTGGGATAGAATCTATTTTGACTTTAGTCGCACCTGTATCTACTTTTGGGCTAAAATATGTGTTTATTATGTTGTCTTGAGATAGTATATCTGCCTTGACTCCCTGTGTTGTTCTTTCTCTTAATATACTTGTTTTTCAAGGCTTGATTGTAATGTGTATGCGCTGATTTAATTATTTGATAAAAATGTACCGTGTTTATGAAATTACAAATTAGTCAATTTGGATTAAAAGTAAAGTTGGAACGTACCTAAAAAAACAAAAACAAATTGGGTTTTCCCCTTGTCATAATAACTTTAACATACATATTCAGTTTTGTTCAAATCATTACTTACTTAGTAACAGATAGTAACTGGGCATCAACCATCAACCAATCTCCAGCTGTCTTTGGCTAACTGCCTCCAGTTGCGCACTCAAAGGGGGTTGAGGGTCCCCTTCCACTTCTGTGCGGGGTCTAACTTACCTTCTTGTATCAAAGAAACTTCGATTGGCAGGCACAATTATTCGCTTGTTTTCTGATGTGATATTATGTGCAGAGTTTAGAACGATGGCCGAGGTACAAAAAGTCCCTACCTACCTTTAAATTATAGGTAGAACCGCCCGATTCGTCGATCTTGTGTGTCCCTTTTTGCAATACTTCTCCAATACTTGCAAACGCGCCAGTGACAATGACACCTCGCTGAGTTCTGACAATGATGACAATGACATCTGCGTATACAAATAATTGTACAGACTTGTGAAAAATATTGCCTACAATACAATATTACATGACAGACCATCGACTTGTCTTAATCCTTTTCTGACATCAAATGTCTTAGTGAGCTTGTTACCGACCTTAATGGAGCAACGAGTGTTTTCTAGAGTCATTCGGCTTAACCTGACGAGTTTGGCAGGGATGCTAAAACTAGAATTGGCTTTATATAAGTCGTCTCTATAATGATGGATGGTATCTATCTGAACTTCTGGAGTTTTCTCCATTATCTGACGTACATAGTGTGAATATTAGGTCGGTTATGGACTTACCCGGACTAAAACCGCACAGATATTGTCTAATCCAGCGATTCTCAACCTGTGGTCCACGGACCCCTGGGGGTCCGCCGAGCACTTTTAGGGGGTCCGGCGATGTCAAAACTCATCTTAACAATGTTGCATTCATAGAGAGTCATTGGTGGCAAAACGAATACCAGCAGAATTAAAAATAGTTCTCGATGAAGTTGTGAAGATAATCAATTTTATAAAATCAAGGCCGCTAAATCACCGAATCTTTAATAAAATATGTAATGATATGGGCAGCATCCACAGTCAGCTATTACTCCATACTGAGGTTCGTTGGATAGGGGGAGTAGGGGCACATATAAACGATATTACCTTTTTTTAAAAGCCTAAAATTACTACATTGTGTCTGACATGTCTCCAAACAATTAATTCAAATTGAAGGCCAATAGTTCAAAGTTAAATTGTGTGGGATACATTTTGACAGTAAAAGCACCAATTATATAGTGAAACGAATTTACGTTTACACCATCCCCTACTCCCTCTATCCCGAGGACAAATTCTTAAACGCTTTTCAGAGCTACACGAAGAAATAAGAATGTTTTTAAGGGAAAACATTTGTAATTTTAATTGTGCGACCGTTTTAATGATTTTAAATGCGCACAAGTTACATATTTATGTGATGTTTTTGGCTATTTAAATGAGCTAAACATGGATTTAGAAAACTCACAAAAGACAGTTATTGTATTCCAATGTGAGAAAAAATCGAATCAACAAAAACGATTTAAAAAGAAGGATTTTTCACAATTTTCAACACTAACTGAATTTTAGCAACTACTAACGATATTTTACCAGATTCACTTTTTCAAAGTTTTGTCAAACATTTCACTGAACTAAAAAAGAGTTTTCGAGAACACTTTTCATTCATGATAACTGCAAATTATGGATTAAAAATCCATTTTCAACTGACTTCACTGAAATAAGCAGATTATCAGCTATAGAAGAAACCCAGCTTATTTATATCTCTTGTGATTCAGCTTTATAACTTGTATTTGAAAACATCAATCTTTATTAATTCTGGTTAAGTGCTAGAAAGCAATATTCTTTTATATCCGAAAGGGCTATTAAAGTAAAAATCATATGATATTTATGTGAAAAAGCTTTTTCAACTCTTATTCATAGTTTATACCGAATGTTATAAGTTTTATTGTTGGGAAGGGTCCGTTCTAATTTCGTTGCTGGGAAACGTTGGTCTAATTAATTAGTTGTTAAATAGTTTTAGGCATTCAGCAGTCAGTATGGCTGACATGATATTGTATGCGATGTACAGAAGACGGATGCGCCCATAGCTGACGCAGTAAGTGTAAAGACGTAGAAAGGAATTTAAGGCTCCCTAAATTCGGTACATTTCAAAAATCCCTGGATTCTGAGTTATGGTAATTTTTAGTTTAGTTTAGTTTATTTTTCATCAAACAAAGTTACAATACTTTAGTGATTACTTGATATACATAATTTATAAAAAATAAAAAATTAAACATTGCCACCATTAGAGTTACTTAAGATTAATAGGAAATTATTTTTAAATGAAAGTCTACTTAGACTAAAATCGATCATATCGCAAACTGTATTGGCTTTTCTTAAGCACCTAGCCTAGACAATTAATCCTTTTTCAATTCATTGGCAGCGTAATTTGTTCTGTGATATGGAATCTTAGAAAGCAATCGGTTTCTAAGCATCCTCACAGGCACATTGAAATTAATTAAGCCCAATATATCGGAACAATCAATATGATTAGTCAAAATGTCACGAATGAACATAATCTCAGAGAACTTTCTTCGAATGTTATGAGGCAAGATTCCAAATAATTTGCACCTTGTTCCATAAGAAGGCATATCTATATCCCAGTGAAGCATTTTCACTAATACTCTTGTGAAACGTTTTTGTATATTCTCGATTCGAAAAGAGTGAACCTCATATACAGGACTACAAATTGTACTACAACATTCAAGAGTAGATCTAACAAACGCAAAAAATAGACATTTCAAAGTGTGTGGATCACAGAACTCCTTTGAATTACGCAGAATGAATCCCAACATCGAATTACCTTTGGCGACTAAGAAATCTATATGTTTTTAAAAATCAAGTTTTTTACCCCTAGGTCTTTTGTAAAGATTATAATTGAAAGAAATGTATAGATAGATAGATAGATTTCTTTATTTAGCATTGTCTGGAGCTATTGTTTTCAATTGTTACATTTTACATTAATTGATTAGAATTTAAGTTTTACAAAGTTTACTACACAATTTTTAAATGTTCTTAAATTTGTTATGTTCTTAGCAAAATTAGGCAGTTGGTTAAATAGATTAAAGCCTTTGTAAATTAGAGAATGTTGTGCTCTTGCTGTTAACAAATTTGGTAGTCTAAGGTCACACATATTTCTGAGACTATACGGCTGGATTTCACTAACATGTAGTATATATTTTGATATATACTTTGGCATTATATTATATTTAATTTTGAAGACAAACATTAACATATTCATTACAATTCTTTGTTTGACAGATAGCCACTTTAACGCATTTAACATAAAATTTATTGACGTAAATCTATTGCACTTCAAGATAGTTCTAATAGCTCTATTCTGTAACAATTGGAGCCTGTTTGTTCGACTTTCATTACATAAAAACAAAACAGTGGAACAATATTCAAAATGGGGTTTAACAATAACATTATAATATATATTAATAGAGGTTAGTGTCGTCACATCTCTTCTGATTCTTTTCAAGAAACCAGCTTTTTTAGCTAAGTATTTTTTTTTTTTTTTTTCATATAATAATCTATGTGACTTTAATGTGAAAATTTAATAGATGAACGATTTCAACAAAACGTTAAACTTTGAAATTTTTCAATAATAAGGAGTAAGGAGTTAATCAAACACCAATTTGATAATCTCTCAAGATCTTCTTGTAATAACATACAATCATGCTCAGTTTTTATACACCTATATAGACTTTCAAATCGTCCGCATACATAAGGCACTCAGAATCTAAAAATACCTTGGGAATGCCATTGATAAATAACAAGAAAAAGAGGGGGCCAAGATTCCTTGCGTCACACCCGAGGTAACATTGATAGGTGAAGATAGATTGTTATTTATACGAACATACTGAATACGACCCCTTAAGTTAAGTATGTCAAGTTCAAGAAGTTAGAGTTAACTTCAAAAGTTGCGAAAAAGTTCCGTACCTAAAGTCATGAGATCTTTAAACACGAAAGGCGTTTGGACTGCGTGGATAGTAGACGGAGCTGGACGCAGCTCGTCGAAATACTTTTTAAGTTCGGTTACAAAATCAGTTTGAACCAGAGTACCTGGTTGCAAAAAGGTATGTGACAGTCTGAGGTTTCTGCCATACACCAACTCTGTATAATTTTGATCATTGATGATTGTGGTAACACATTATCGCGGCCTTTAACGTCCGGTTCCATACCTTTAAATCCTTCTGTTGGCTTGCGGATGATATGGTGTTGTTCGGTTTCTTGGAACCCTCACAGCTTGCCTATGTAGTTCTTTGAACAGTCGGTACTGAATTTGCTTCCCTTGATCTGTGACGATCGCCGTGTTAACGCCAAAGCGCGGAATCCACTCCCGGCATATGGCTTAGGGAACGGTTTCTGCCCTTATGTCGACAAAGGGAATGGCCTCTGCCCAACATATCCCATAATATAGGTAGATATCAAGTGTGGGCATCTGTGTTCAATAAATTTCGTCCCTTGCACAGTTTAGTTTTCGGGTATGTAAATCTATTTGGCGAATTAAAACTCCCATAAAAAAAACATTCAAAATCGCATATCTCGAAAACCACCAAACCGATTGGTATTTTTGTCTGACAAAAAATGTCTTTTACTATTACTTCTGTTGATCGTACGTAAAAAAGTTGCTTAACATAATTTTTAGTAAATTTCTCAAGGATAAAAATTTCATAAAAAAAATTAAAATTTATAAGGTCAACATTTTTAGAAGAAGGCATTTTAAGTAAAAAAATGTTGAGGTTAAAGAGCCATAACTTTTTTCTAGCTGCCCAGATGTAACCGAAGTGCTTTATATGTGCTTTTATGCGCTTCTTAATTATCTTTTCAAAATGCCCAAAACAATTTATGTACCTATAATAGTTTAGAAATTAGAGGTCACCTACTTTGATGGGTTATAACGGGAAATACGATGAAAATAGACCTCCCGCTCCCTGCCATACAATTTTTTGTTCGGCATAACTTCAGAAATCTTCCCTTAAATGATTGTCCTTCTTAACTGGGACACCCTGTATACAGTATACCAGTTAAAGACAACTTTTCAAGATTGTCTGAAGCATCGGCAAGATTATGTCCGATGATTTCTGCAATTCAGCAGGTAGTATGCCGTCAGGTCCCGCGGATTTATATGGTTTGAAGCTATGGATTAACCAGTTTAGTTTACTTTGAGTAATTATATTTGAAGGGATGGTTATTGGATCCGATGGACTATTGACTTTGTGCTATTTAAAACATTGTATTTTATCAGACCAAATCGAGAAAATAAATAATTATTTTAAAATATACTTCCCAGAAAATACAAATTTAAATTTTCTGTTTGTTTTTTGACGCCCTTCTGTGAGTTGCGCCTGGCCTGGCATAATAGACCCCCCCTGCTACGCCACTAAGCCTATGGCATCGATACAAAAATTACGAAGCTCACCTCAGTCCTGGATGTCTTTTATTGGAATTTCCTAGGGGAGCGGACTGCGGATATTTCTATTTCATAATTATCTGGCTCTGCTCTGCGAAAAATATATTGAGAGTATTCCTAAAATTTGTTGGATTGTCTAGAATCCGCGTGGGTTCGTCTACAAGTTGAGTATAAGATTGCAGCAAACTGTAAAGTCTCCAGCTCTTTTTCGCACCTCGTCTATTATATTAGAATATTGTAGCCATGGGGCATAATTTCCCCCCAACTGGTACAGTATACTCGTATAAAAGATTGGAATGTATTATTGAGCTAAATAAAGTAGACTTGCTGACCTCGGTCAGTAGAGCCTTTCTATTTATCATTGGATACAAAATTCAGATACCTATCGATTTGGACCCTTTTTGAAATTTGAATTTTGTTAGTAGTCTCTATGAGAAACTTGTAATAGTGGACTAGTTTATTTCAACATAGTTTCCGTGCCGGATTTTCTACGATCAATCACATAATCTCCATTACTAGTATCGAAAAGAAGTTCAAATTTGGACTTAAAAGCAGAATTTAATACTATGAATAGGAATGCCCTAATAAAATTATATACACTGGGATTATTTAAGAAAATTTTATCGTCTTATGCAAATCTATTTGCCTCAACTAGAGCAGTGGTTTATGGCAGAGTACACATATCTAACTGGTTTGATACATCTTTAGGTGTACCGCAAGGGTGTATTTCAAGTCCAAGACTGTTTTCTATTTTACGGTTTCAAAATTCAGTATACTAAAGTATACAATCGCAGTGCCATGGAATTGCAAATCAATAGGCTACAAGATACTGCAGCTTATGGAGCCTATAAAAGTAAATGTCTAAACTAAGGTTATGACATTTGAATCACATCATCTTCGCAGATGACTGGCCGAAGCGAAGTGGTTTCTTCAAGGTAAACGCATCAAAGTTGTCAGTTTGTAAATGTTCCTAATCAGTAATGTGGCATGCAAAAGAAACAAGCATTGGAGTTAAGGCAGCTTTGGGTTTTTTATGGCCAACATTTTTCGGTAATCAGCACATAGATGTAATATCTTAACAGTTATTAAGATGCTATCGGATTCGGGCTTTCGATTACTTACCATTTGACTTCGAAGGTGTTCAACTATCATTTTTTTAAGCGTTTTTCTTAACAACCAATTAGCATGCCATCTTACGCGATACATGCTTATAGAGTTATGATTAAAAAAAAATTGTTGGCGTAACAGGTGTGTAGGCCTAGCTTCTCACCCTTTTTCGTTTATGTCATTTTTTATTTTTGGGACGAATGGAAGGGACCTACAGTATTATGCCGAATCCGAACGGCTATATTCAGAATCTTTTTCAGGACAGTTATACTCTCGGTTGTTTGTCAGACGTTCGCGAGAGCTGGGGCAGTGGAAAAAACCTTAAGATGAAATTTGTGTTTTTCCGGGGATAGAACCTGGGACCGCTCGCACAATAGTCCAGCACACTAAAATGCCACAGAAATGAGAGCGAAAATATACGATTTCTTGGAGCAGTTTGTCCAACTATTACAAAAAATCCACTGATTATCAATTTCGATTGACCAAAACACCTCTTTTTACCGAGGAACTGAAACAGCAACAATCAGCCTCCCCGCAGAAGATGCAGGAAAACTTTTAAAAGCCGGAAATGTTAAAATCGGCTGGGTTAACTGTCGCATACGTGAACGGAAACTGCTAAAAAAAATGCTTCAAATATTTAGAGTTTGGCCACCTAGCTCGGCAGTGCAAAAACGAAGAAGACCGCTCGAAACTATGTAGGAGATGTGGGACAGAAGGCCACATAGCAAAGAACTGTGACAAGGAACCATTCTGTATGCTTTGCAAGAGAGACAATCCAGAAGACGCGAAGCATGTAGCTGGCAATAACAAATGCCCGGTATTTCGGAGAGCTATCACTAGCAAGAGACCATGAAGATATTACATATAAACCTCAACCACTGTAGAGTAGCCCAGGACATCCTAGCACAAACGGCCAAGGACCAAAGGGCGCACGTCATCATGATTAGTGAACCCTGTAAGAGTCCCGACGAGAACAATAACTGGATCTGCGACAAGGCAAAACAGACGGCAATTTGGATATGTGGACGCTATGCTTTCGAAGACACAAGCGACCAACCAGAAGGCTTCGTGCGGGCGAAAATAAAGGGATTCATTTCTACAGCTGCTATGCCCGACCCAGCTTAATGTCAAATGAATACCAACAAATGCTGGACATTCTAACCTCGGACGCTCTTCGGAGAACCCCAGTGGTTGTAGGTGGCGACTTTAATGCGACCACCAAATGATAGTAATGGAAATAAAAGGAAATAAACCAGTCGTAACTTAAGGGCCCAAAATGGAACGACAGAAACTTCGATAAGGAAACATTCGAGGAGATGTTGAACGGCAGCCTAACGCGAAATGGAACAGCGGAGACCCTCGCATATGGCCTCACAAGCACCATCACCACCGCGTGCGATGCATCCATGCCCAGAAGAACAAACAGCAGGAAGGCACCGCCATGTTACTGGTGGAACGAGGAAAGAAAGATACTTCGGACAAAATGTCTACAAGCTCGACGCAAGGTTCAGCGTTCAAGAAGAAGACCAGACTTCCTACAATGCCTGGACACTTTTAGACTGGCAAGGCGCATACTAAATAGAACTATTAAGGAGAGCAAAACCACGTGTTTTAAACGTCTTTGTGACGAGGCCGACATTAACCCATGGGGTTCGGCATACAGAATATGGTAATGACCAAACTGAGTGGCTGCGGAACCCCTCCAATAACGTGTCCAATAATACTGAAATCCATAGTAGAACATCTTTTCCCCCAAGTACCAACTACTATGTGCAATATCGTGAGAGAAGTCAGTGCAGATGACATTCCACTAATTACCCAGGAGGAGCTGCTCCAGGCATGCAGCAAGATAGGCGATAACAAGGCCCCGGACCCGACGGCATCCCAAACAAGGCAATAAAAGCGGCTATAAAAAAGAGGCCAGACCTGTTTATGATGACGATGCAGAAGTGCCTCGAAGAAGGAACGTTTCCCGAAAAGTGGAAACTCCAACATTTGGTCCCACTACCAAAAGGAAATAAGCCTCCAGGGGAACCATCGTCCTATCACCCAATATGCCTATTGGACACCATGGGAAAGATCCTCGAGAAGATAATCTACAATAGATTACTCGCAGTGGCAGACGAGAAGACTACCAATTTGGTTTTAGGAAAATGAGATCCACTGTTGATATTGCAAAAGGCGCCATCGAAGGGGAAAGATGGCTCTATGGGACGAAGGAGTACTGTGCAGTAGTAACTTTGGACGTTAAAAATGCTTTTAACTCGGCGAACTTGTCTTTTATTAGAAGATCCCTGGCTAGGATGGATACACCGTACTACTTTCAGATACAGATTTCAGTTTACTCGAGAATATGATGAATGGACGATGTATCAGTGGAAGAGCGTAGACATGCTGATAGCCGGTAGGGGCCACGGGAAGGACTAAAGATGAGGATTTTATATAATAAGTTTTTTTTCATTGACAAAGCTTCGAATTTTATGGAAATTTTTATACAAAATTATAAAGAAAGTGTTCGATAACCCTAGTAAAGAAAAATGAATGGACTGTAGATCTTAATCATTCGTTTACCTTTCTCCCCTTTGGTGAAACCATTTCTTCCTTCCTTTCAGCAATATAAAAATATCTTCTTTCCGATCCTCTTTCATTTAATAATTTTTAAAATCTAATGAATTTCAAAATTGAACAAGACATTTTTTTATCAAACAAACATAAAAAGTAAATATTAACTAAAGTATAAAATCGTTATTTTACACAGAAAGGTAGAGTCAGTAAAAAGAATAGAAAACGTAGATACCTTGTTTTAAAAAAAATAACCAATTATTTAAAGATGCTCAATTTACTTGCACTGACCCACATTCAAAAGTTCAAGTGTTTCCTGGGTGTCTGGTCTAGTCTGCCAATGCGTACAGCCATCTACCAAATTCGAATCATATTTCACCAGTTTAATTATTTATTTCCAATGTTCAATTCTAGTTGCGAGTCATCGAAGAAAGGGGTCAAATAGTAAAACGTCTTTGGAATAAGGTCCCAATTGACACAAAACGTTTAAAATTATCAAAACATAATATACTTTTCTGAGAAGTAAATTTCTACGCGCAAGTTCGTTAAGATCTACATACAGTACACATATACCTACTTAGTTTCTTCTTTATACCACTACCTTCCATATTTGGTTGGACCGCAACCGATTTAATTGTTGCACGTCAATTAAAAATGTATTTATATTCCAGGTGGAAGACCAGGGTGTTGATCCTAACTTGCGAGACGGTGACGGTGCTACGCCACTACATTTCGCTGCCTCACGAGGCCATCTAACAACGGTGCGATGGCTACTCAATCATGGTGCAAAGTTGTCACTCGATAAGTATGGTAAAAGTCCAATTAACGACGCCGCAGAAAACCAGCAGGTTGAGGTAAGTGTTCAATTACCGAGTAGCCATTCCTAAAGTGATCTAGCAATTTAATCTTTCTTTCTTCCACATAGTGTCTCAACATTTTAGTTCAACATGGAACATCTGTGGATTACAACACTCGAGAGAAAAGCAATGCGTCACGACAGAAATCGTATGGCAAACACAGCAACAGCGGCAAACAAGCCAATCGCAGTTACACCATCAAGTCCAAATCATCGACTGGCAGTTCTGACATTGAACCATTCTACTTGCATCCACCATCAGTACGTCAAAGTAATGATGGTATTTACTCACAATCTAGATCGTCGTCGGAGAAAATCTACAGCGGACCGATCGTGCCAAATGACGGCCTTTATGTTAATCCAATGCGAAATGGCTCCCTAACACCGCCCTCGCCAAATGGCAGCATATCCGGCGAATCATTCTTCTTGCATGATCCCCAGGAAATTATTTACAATCGGGTGAAAGACTTGTTTGATTCTGATTGCAGCAGCATCAGTAAAAATCCAATGCATAAGGACCACTCCAACAAGGCTATGATCATCCAGGCTGATGTTCATTCCAGCAGCAGTGGTGCCGGAAGTGGTTCGGACGAATCTGTCTCTATCCAATCCAGTTTAGACTCACCAAAGAACAACATTCGCATGAGCCACAATCTCATGAACAGAAACGTTCATAACAATAACACCAGCAATCATGGCAAAAATAAAAACAACACCACCAACAACAACAACAACAACAACAGCAGCAGCATCCACAACAATAACCACGATTACGAAGATATCTATCTGGTGCGTGAAGAGGCGAGAAATGCTATCAAGAAAAAATACAACATCGGTAGATCTCGGTCGAGAGATAGCGGATCACACAGCCGTTCGGCAAGTGCCAGTTCTTCAAGAAGCACAGATGTTGCCATACAATACACCAAACACGTAAATTCCAAATTGACCCAAATACATATAAATTGCTTCCACACTGACTCTTTTCTTTTTGGTTTCCTTTTCTTGTACAGGATTTGAACAACAAACGTGATGTGGCTCTGCTCAATCGTTACAAGTCGCAGTCCATCAATGGCCTTCATAGTAAATACGATTCGCCGCGCAAAGAAACATACACGACAAAGAATGTAAATCTAAAGAATCAAATCAATAGCGGCCTAAAGAGTGATACATACGAGAGTGTTTGTCCTCCAGAAGACGTTGCCGAACGCACCAAACAGGCTAATCGCAATTCAACAGTTATTCGAAATAATCTCGATACGCAAAATAATTCAAATAACGCCAACAGACTATTGAAACGCGTATCATCGGCACCGCCCATCCAGAGCAACGCAATAGGTAATAAATATAAATTTAATTTAAAAAAAAAATTCAATATATTAAGTTATAAATTATAACAGCCGTTTAATCAATCGAACATGTGCTGTGATCTTTTGTGGTCAAGGACACTTTGACAGCTGCATCATTGCTGAACAGAAACAATAATAAAAAACAATAGTGAAGTGAAGAAGAGACAGTAGAAAAAACCTTAAGATGTAATTTGTGTTTTTCCGGGCATCGAACCTGGGATCCCTCGCACAGTAGTCCAGCACACTAACCATAACCACTGCGCTACTGTGTCAAGACAATTTCAGTTATTAAAAAAATTTTATTTTTCTTAGTGCAATCAAAAGTTGATTGTCTTATACGAATGGTCCTGTTCTGACACAGTCGGGGACTGAATTTGCGTTCATACTTCTAAGTATCCGTTTTTCGAACTTGCATCAACGCATTTTGTTCACTTAAATATATTTCCGCGACGTACAGATGTCGGAGACCATCGGAAAGAAATTGATGTGTGGCTGTCAAAAAAAGATGCAAAAAACCCAACCCAACCCATCGGGCCATCGCAATGAAACGAAAATGAAAAAATCGGAGAATTTTCCTTTCGGAACGCATAGGTATCATGATATGGTTGACTATCTGTTTAATATTTTTAAATACAGTAAAACCTGTCAAGTTGGCCACCCTTGTAATTTGGCCACCTGCCGAAGTTGGCCAGTATATAGTAGCACCAAGAAAATTTCATACAAATATTCGACCAAATACCTCCGAATGTTGGCCACCTGTCTATCTTGGAACTTGGCCACAAATTTATATATTTCAGTTCAACTTTCGTACTAAATAACCTGCTTTTGTTGGCCTGGCGCTCGAACTTTTTCGTTGGGTGTTTAAAAATGCACAGAACAAAATGGCCGCGCTCAATACGCGTTTGCCTAGCTAGTCAAGAGCTTGTGATTGGTCGATTTGCCTGCAAATCTAGGCAAGTTTCGTGTGTAAGGCAAGATTTTCTGCCTATGTTCTATGATAAACTGTCACCTGAATATTTAGGCGCCAAAGCACATTGAACGCGGCCAATGTAACGAAAGATTCGTTCGTGTTAAATCTTGTTGGGATAGATTTGACTGAATTTCTGCAGTTTGTGAATAACTTCTGTATTCCCCTGCCTTTCGTGGAAAATCAGGAAACAGCTAAATTTGTATAAATTATGTAATACTTTTCGTGCTGTCTTTTTTTTAAAAACTGTTTCTTTTGGAGATTTTTTTTTTTGTTTTTATAATAATGGTTTTAATAAAATGGATAAAAGCGCCATTTATTATTTATAGTGTATTAAAAAAAAAATAGGTACCTACCCTTATAAGTTGGCCAAAAATTTCTGCAGCACAGGTGGCCAACTTACGCAGGTTTTACTGTATCAATCCCAAGAAAAGCGAATATGTATGTATATTAACCCAAAAATTAGATACATCCAGTGTTTCCTTGTGTGATTCCGTTCGGTTGTATTTGGTTTTTCTTAACGAAGATACCGGACGGAAATAATGACTTTGTTAGGGCTTTCCTTGCTCGATTCGTTCCGGTTTCCGGTATCGAATGATTTGCAAAGTCATTGAAATGAAGTAACATTCTGCATACCATCAAGGACGTTATCAGACGTATAGTTTCAGCAGGCTAAAGTCTGTCGGATTTATGGTTCATTTTGACACATTTTATAGCTGATTGTCATTTATTGGCTACATAAAGAGAAAATTCAGTACTAAAAAAATGTTCAAAATGTTCTGGACGGTTCTGGACGACCAACCGAAAACGACATTAGAAAGTTATGACCTGTCAGAACCGCTACTAACTTAAACAGTGATGGTTTGTCAAAATACAAAAGTTTGTTGGTGCGATTTCTGTTACATTCTGACCAAGGCTTCCGTGATATTTCACAGGTTATTTCTTCCGCCTGATGTTGGCTTTCATATAAATCTTTGTTCTACCGATGTTCTCTGAGTTTTCTGATTGGTGGCTTGATCGCCTATAGTTTCTCGATCATAATTACGGACCCATTTCTCAGTCGGCTTTGTCCGCCTGTGCAAGGAAAGATAGCAAAGATCCTTGGAATTCTGCGAGCAAAGAACATTCAGCTCTTCGCGACAGTGGTGAACTTACTTACTTAGGTGATGCTACAGTGCTACGCGGTGGACATGAGCCTCAACCAACATATCTGCGCAGTGGTTAGTCTGCTGTACTACTGAGTGAGGTGTTTCAGGTTCGATCCTGAGAAAAACCTGAAATATCTTATTATCTTATATCTTCTATCATTCACTGCGCGACCTCTTGCGAACGTTTGCAAAACATTCGAGAATATAACTGGCCTTAGAAAACTTCTCTGTGCGCAACCGTTTGGATTCGGTTTAGATTTAGATTAAATTAGGATTCGGTAGAGAGTTGTACGCCTTATCTATTTGTCCAAAAAATAAGACTCGCAGAAACGAATAAAACGAATCACGGCATAGGATCCTATGTGATCCCACTAGCATTTATCTGTGGCTTCGCTCCCGTTACAGAAGTACCTAGTGTGATTTGCTACGCGCTCGATAGGATGAAAAAAAAATATTGTCCATATTGAGCATTGTTACTGAATTTTGGTGAACGATTCTTCTGTGCATTTCTCCTGCCTTGAGCAGCCATTTTAAAGTTATTTCTACCTTTGTTCATATTTCCTCTTCGCAGTTCCTAGATAGACTGGTTTCTGATGCCGGTGCAGATATTTGTTCCAGTTCCAGGTCTGACTTCTGTCTGCTTTAAGTTGGACACACTTCTTCTGTGCGTATAGTTCTTTCTAAATATCGTGCGAGTTAAAAAATTTGACATTAAATTAAAACCCACACAAGTTAATCAAATCGGCCAACATTTTTTATTCGATAGCTAATTACATGGCACTAATGATAAAAAATTATTTCGGGCATATGACTAGGACTACCATTGAATTCCAATATTCCACCATTTTGAGACCGAATCTTAGTGACATTGAATAAAAAATATGGTATCAGCTGTAAGATTAACTATTAGCTATTTAAGTTTTGCCACATTGGAAAAAACTACCCTGCAGTACCTTCCATACTTGATCCATAAAAAAACAAGTCAACTAGAAGTCATCATTTTAAAACAGATTTTCTCAAGGACTTATCCTTGCTAGGAATAGCATTCATGATGCAATGAGATTCCTTCATTCTATTGCTAGTGTGACTTGCCGAGATTGTATAAGGAACACCAGAATACTTCTATGACTAATTTATCGGTGACTATATTCCCACCATAAATCCCGAGTTATTTCTCTCGCAAACTATGTATGTACTTTAAGATTTTTTAAAAGCCATATTCCAAAAAAAAAAGTTTTATTTCTCTTCTATAAACAAATATTTATAATCTGTATTTATTTTCATTTAAAGTTAATGGACCTCCTCCGCCGCCATTGCCACCGCCACTAAGAGCAACAACAAATCATAACAACTTTAATGCAGATGGATACGTTAACAATAACTCCAGAAATCCCAACCTACCAGAACCTTTTGATTCTGATTCAGGTCTCGAAGTTGTAGAGGAACCAAGTCTCAGACCTTCGGAGTTGGTTCGTGGAAATCACAATCGTACGATGTCAACAATTTCCGGTAAGTAAAGTTTAAATAGTAATTTTTATTATTTTAATATTGTATTGTAATATTAGGGTATTTTTAAAATGCTGTAAGTTAATTAAACTTTGTGGGTTTGTGCGTGTGTGTGAAATATGGGTTAATCGCATAGCATGTGTAACATCCTGTTATATTCCGTCTGCTCTCTGCTGTGTCTGCCGATCAAGTCACAATTTATTTTCTATTTTATTTGACTAACGCTTTGCACTATTACTGTTGCCAGGATTCTACAGCATGGCATTCCCATTTTGTATTAAGGACATACAATATTAATTCGATTTCGATTGGAGTTAACAACTTTTCGCATATACATACATTAATTTTTATTGAACTGTTATATACAATTTGACTTAAGGCTAGTTTACAAAGTGGTTATTAATATTTTATGTGTTGGCTCAACAACAGGGGCCCAACGGTTTACACTGATTTTTTTTTTTTAATTCTATTTACATAAATTGTTATTGTTTTCTTAGATTCATACTCGTATAGTATTCATCGTTGTCAGGGTTGACCTCAGGGTGTTCAAATCCGGGTGTCGATGTCCTTATGGTGGTAGAGAGGGTTGTTCATCTTGGTTTTATCCTCGATGGTGGGTTGTTTCGGTCAAATCGTAGAAGGGTATAGTTGCCCTGTCAGTGTCTCTTGGGAATAGGTCCTCGTTTAGTAGAGCCAATACATGCAGGTATCGATGCTCTGAGATGTGTTGCGTTTCCGCAATCCTGCGGACTAGAGGGTTTGGATGGCTGGATGCATTCCCGAGTATTCTCTGGAAAAGTGTGACCATGTACTTTTCTAGGGGGATGATGTTGGCTTCTTCGTAGAGTCTTGAACTTCTGACGTTTTTCCTGCGGATTGGATCGTAGTGGAGTCCTGTGCAGATCCTTAAGAGTTTTCTCTCAAAAATGGCCAGCTTTCTCATGTACGTCTTGGAAATGGTGTACCAAATGGGGAAACCGTAAGTTACTACCGGCCTTATAAGTTGTTTGTAGAGTAGCAGCTTGGTTTTTTTACTGAGTCCGTTTTGCTTCTTCATAAACAACTTTTCGAAAGCAGTACTTTGGTTTTATATGAAATGACAGCTAGTTGACTCCAGATTCAACATATTTACATAATTTACCATTCGAAATCTTTGATTTTATCAAGTTGTTGCATTCAAATATAAACATTTACAATTTTCAAAGATTAAACTATTTTAAGCTTTCTCATAAGTGAAAGGCGAACGATTGTACCGGCCTCCTAGTCGCCTAGTCTAGTCACCGTACATCTAAGCGGCTGGACTGATTTACTTCAAACTTCGTATGCATATCCATACCTAAGTATGCGTACTGGACTGACGTAGGCTCGTGGCGACGTGGCATTTTTTAGGTGGCTTCAGTCTGGTACCACTTATGTCTCGAATAAGTTTAATTTTCGAGTGGCAAGCGGGTGGCGGCGACGAGGAGTTGTAGAGGCATATCGGCCCTACGAACTAAGTCCCAACTGGAACTAACTCCGACTAGCCAAATGATCTAAGTCCCACCAAATATGCAGTGGGATTTAGTTCAAATGTTTGGGAGATAGTTCGTAGATCACTATGAACAAATGAATTAAGTCCCAATTTGAGAAATGTGGGAGTTAGTTCATTTAACTTGTTTCGACGAAAATATAATTCTTACATACACCCAACCTCGCATTTAATCCAAATCCAAAAGTGACCACAAGCAGGCGGATTCATGCCCCCCATACGTATTCCACTGTGACTAATGGGAGATCAATTTCCGTAGGCACAGTGGTATAATATATGCAACCCCCCTGCATGGGATCATTGTTGCATTTGGAGGCTGGGAGTAAGTTCATTTGGGACTTAGTTCATAAAAACCAAAGTCCCACTATTGGGTTTTAATTCATTCTTATATTGGGACTTTGTTCATTCTTAGTTGGGTCTTAGTTCCTAAAAATCATGGGAGTTAGTTCATTATGAACTAAATCCCTAATTTTCTGGGACTTTGTTCGTTTTGGCTAGTGGGAGTTAGTTCCAGTTGGGACTTGGTTCGTAGGGCCGTATTTTGGCATTACAACTGCGTATTTTTGTTTACACAGAAACTAAAAACATGCGAGAGGACCAAGAATTCAACATAGGATGACATTTTAAGTACTAATGAATCGGTTGTTTGCCACTTCAGTTCGCGTTAAATGACTTTAATGCCACTTCGCTAACATTCCATCGCCACACGACCGCGCCCCCGCCACCCCAATGCCACACCACTTCGGTGCGCGACTTGTCTAATGTCTCATACGACACTAGACACCATAAGTACACATAATCGCTCGCGATCAGTAAGAAATAAATTGCAGTAAATGTAAATGTATGTAAAAATACATATACCTAAACACTTTTCGTTGGAAAAATTCGAAAGATCCAATTTCTCTGCAGAAACCCAGTTGTCCTTTAAAAGTTGGAAGAAGCACCTTCTTAGAAACTTTCTTCGATTTCAAGACATTGCATACATTTTTCTCGGCTTGCATGTCATTCCAGAATTGGCGGACTTCCGAGTGCACCAGTCTTAGTATAGAGAATACAACTGTCCTGTAAAAGCTTCTGAATTCAGCCGTTCGGACTCGGAAAGGACTAGGCCTAGAGTTCCTTATCCTTATATGTAGGGTAGTTAGAATTTTGGATATAACCGAGTGGCTGCCTTATGAAAATTAAAAATATGTACGACGGGACGGCGTTAGGCAATAATGCCCAGGGAAATAACACCCAAATCGATTTGGAAATAACGCCCAAATCGCCCGCTACTTGACTCGTTATCGAAAGTAATACTATTCGATTGTACCACCAAAAAGTATTTTCACTAATATTCCAGTACCTAAATGTGAATCTGGATCAAATATGAAATATACATTAACAAAGGACATTTTTGGCAAAATTTAAGATTAAAAAATAAGGAAAGTCTAGTTGCACAACACATATGATTTACTTTAAAATTGCCCACTTTTAACCGAATCACAAAATCTCGAAAAAAAATTGTCCAAAAAAAGTATCGAAACCATAAAATCTCGAAAACACAAAATGTCGAAAAAACAAATCTCGAAAGACATTTTGTCTCGAAAATACCTGAACCTGACACCAATCGTTTTTAGGTATTTTCGATATTTTGTCTTTCGGTACTTTCAATCATTTTGGAGAAAAATATACCTAAAACAAATATTTCTTTCATAAAGGTTCGCGAATTCATGAGAATCACGGAGAAGGAACATTTTTCTTGATTCTCACATATTTAAGTACCTAAAGCCAGGACCAGACTTTTAACGTGTGGTGTGTTGCCATACAGTGGTATGGCGCAATCGGACCATAAGGGCTTAGGACACAACACACTACACTGCGACACAATCGTAGGTAGGTAGGTAATTGGGTGCTCTAGTGGCGTCTGCCACAGCTTCACATAGACCATCAGTTGGGTCCATTGTGTCCAGTCACGGGAACCTTCCATTTCATACCTGTTGGAGACAAAGAATATACCGCTTTTATTGAGTCACCTAGATTTGGTATTAAACACAGGTGTTCACAAGCTCTTGTATCCAGATCTCCAGCCTGTCCTAAGAGCAACCTAAGTGATGTGGGGTTTGTTGACCTACTCGAACCACCCCGATTTGAGTATGAATCTCAGGAGTTCCTTTAGATCAACATTCACCAGATCCTCTAGTTCATCGAAGAATAAGCTGTTGAGGATCCTCTGTCTACTATTTTCAAGGGCTGGGCATTCGCAAAGCAGATGACGAACAGATTCTATTTCTTCAACGTCTCTGCAGCTTCTATAATGAAGAGGGTTGTATCCCTATCGCACAGTGTCCAGTAATGACCCCCGTGAGTATGCGGATCCGATCATGAATTTGGATCTCATTTTGCTCACTTCTGGCCAGTGATGCCATTCTGACCGGATTCCGGTCATAAGGCCGTGTGTCAATTGGGCTAAATAATTATTTTCGGATAATTTTCTGACACTTGAAGAGAGTAGTTTACCAAACTCCAATCTGGGGTTTATCGAATTTCACACTTTAATTAATTGAAATTCATTGTTTAATTTCCTCTTCAAAATTCTAGCAAAAGAAAACGTCAAAAAATTAGTCTATAAGATAATTTATTATCCTGTTCCCGGAGCAGAATTCCATGCGTGATGTTGTAGTCCAATTATTCGCATTAAATTGGTTTCTGTTTGAACTTGGGAGCACGTTCGTAATGTATGGCAAAGTTATATTCAAATTATAGAAATCTATCTTTATTTATAGTCAGTAGGGCAATTTTATTTTTCCAGTCAAAAAATGGTTTTCCGGTTAAAAACATTTTTCGTTCCGGTCAAAAAACGGTTAGGCCGGATTTCAAAATTTTCTCCGGTCAGAGTAAATAGATTCCGGTCAGATATGACCGTACATGGCCTGGCCATACACGTCTCATGATTTTCATTTCCATTAATGATTTGGCTACACACAAAAACCAGGCGTCATTGCAATGAAATAAAATTTGGCAGGTAAAAGAATAGCGAAAATGAAAACACAAACAAATTCTATAGTTCAGGCGAAGCGGACGCCCGTTTTTGACGTCATCACTCTATCAACGCAAATATCAAACGAAGATTTGTATCAACAGCACAATGGTGCGAAAAAGAACGGGCCAGAATTATTTCTGAAAGTAGATTTTCTATGCTATCTACCTTTCTCCTTTTCTCACTCAAAATCTGCCTGTGTCGCTGGACACGACGTTCATTGGAAGGCTTGTATGGCCATGCACTAAAAGTCTAAAAGTGTATTTCAGAACTTAAAACATGTCATATAAAATGAAAAATCAGTTTCAGTAAATTTTAAACAAACGAAATAAAAATCAAGTTCACAAACTCAAGATTGACATATTATAAGAACGTTTTCTAAACATCGATAATGCAGTTGAACATAAAAATTCGTAAATTGTATAGGTAGGTATAGGTATTTTCTCTTTTTGACCGGCTTTCAGGTCAAAAATTCTCATTTTAACTTTTGCCGGAATTTTTGACCGGATATAGAAACTAAAAATCCGGTCATTCATTCAGATTTGACCGGATTCCCTTTTTTTAGTGGCAACACTGCTTCTGGCCATAATTCTTTTGCATGCCTACAGGTGTTGAGATTGGTCCAGCGTAGATTTGTTCTACTCAAGGATTCAATGTCAATCTTCCTAGCAAGCGTGCTTAGCGGAGTTTTTACAGATTTTAGGGCCATTGATGCATGCACCTTCGACCCGTTTCTTGCAGTCTAATCCGCCTGTTCATTGTCCGGAATATCCATATGGCCCGATACCCAGCATAGGGTCACCGTGTTGGCTTGCGATAGTTCGTCCAGGTATTTCTTGCAATGACCACAAACCACAGAGAACTAGACCGTCGACTTTCCGTGCACCTACCCGATTCTCCCCGGAATTAATTTCCCTGTCTGTGAATACGTGTGAAATGTCAAAATCAATGGCGGCAATGTAAATAAAACATAAAAGCGGCCATTTATTGGGATGTGTTAAGAAACGTTGGGAACTAAGTTTAGGTACTATTTACATTTTAGATAAAATCGTATTTCAAGTAGCTAGACAGCTGGTTGGAATGATTTAAATTTAATTTTGAGCGAAAATATAATTTAGATCGTTAATAATATTTTGTTTTCTCATTTCAATTCACAAGAAATTCATCGAAAAATATTAGTGAATGAAAAAAAAAATCACTGGCGATTTATTTTACGTTCCAGCAAATTTGTTAAAATTGTTACCAACTAAGGGATAATTAATTGAATTGTTGTTTAGTTTAACACGATAACCATATCTTACAAAATCCTTGTGGCATCACTATAAATTATTATAGCTTTCTCTGTCTTACAGACATTTCGAATAAACGCTCGCGTCTTTTTTCTTTTGTTGGTTGTGTTTTATCATTGTCTCCGAAAACCTTTAACTTTTTTTAGCATTTATTCATCAATAGGCCTGTTTTATTGCACATCTATCTAAGTGAAGTAAAGAAAAGTAGAAATTTTAACACGCAATTACAACAATTACACACTGCTTGACACTTTCGAGGCTCTATATAGTTGTTGTAATTGCGTGTTAAAAATTCTACTTTACTGAGATAGATGTGCAATAAAACAGGACTAATAATAAAATCAAAATAACAAATAAAGGGTAACCACATACATAAAGCAAAGTGAAAAATAAATCACAAAAAGAGTTTCATTTGGACATTATTTGCATTGCTGTCAATTCCTGAAGCTCTTCATTGCAAAGTTCCAGGAGCAAGTCTTTTCAGGACCAATTAAAGTTTGTTTGTGTTTTTGTTTTTTGTTGTTAAATAAATAGCTGAATGAGCTGCAGTTGAAAGGTAGGTTTCATTTTATTTTTCGACAAGAGCGACGTAATAAAAATAAAATACGTATGTATCACGTAATTAGCAATCATGAAAATGTATAATAAATCACGAAATTAATAAGGGTATTCATGCAACGTCGTAAGTTTACCATTTGCGTAAAATGGTAAGTTTACGACAAACGTTTCATGAACGCCCCAATTTGCTGTTTGTGGTAAATGGTGGGAAACCAATCAGCTGTTTCACATGAGAAGGAACGAACGAATTGATAAAATGCAAACAAACCACTTTTGATACAATTATAAAGAGAAAATTGCACATTTTACTATTTCAAGTGTAGGATATTAGTTAGTCCATCAAATTGCATTAAGAAAACAAGTTTTA
The DNA here is from genome assembly GCA_955612985.1 of Cheilosia scutellata. Lineage (NCBI taxonomy): Eukaryota > Metazoa > Arthropoda > Insecta > Diptera > Syrphidae > Cheilosia > Cheilosia scutellata. The sequence continues at coordinate 56,940,564 of OY015313.1, read as the reverse complement.
AAAGGGTTTAAATAACGAAATTTACATTACCAATATTTTTGCCGCGAACGAAAACTCCCTTTGTTTGGAATTGGAAATTTCGTCATTTAACCTCTTTTAAAACTTGTTTTCTTAATACAATTTGATGGACTAACTAATTATCCTTACACTTGAAATAGTAAAATGTGCAATTTCTATTTATAAATGCATCAAAAGTATTATAAAATCATGCAAAGTAATTTTTATCTGATTTCGCGCCTTTATTTCAAGTGTGAAATGTCATAATAACCTCGTCGTAAGTTTACCATCTCGGATTTCCACACAAATTCGCGTAGTAAGTTTACCATCTCGTCGTAAATGATTTTCCATACAAATTTTGACAGTTCATTTACCACGTCGTAAACTTTACGACGTTTACGACGAGTTTACGACGTTGCATGAATACCCCTAATGACATGATTTAGCTAATCACGTTGGTGGGAACATGGTATAAGTGAAAAGAATATTAACTGGTTTTGACAGTTCATTCACATGAACACTTTTCTTTGTCTCAACAGTTCGCGAAGTTCCGACATCAATTTCTACTACTTAATAATCTTTGATTTAAGTTTAAGTTCGAACGAATTATATTTGATAGTTTGTGGAACGGGTTTTAATGTCGTGAATTTTGAATAAACTTGTGACAATTCGCACCAAGGGTGTTTTCCTTCGAGGGAAACGTTTTTAGTTCGAAATTTCGTTGTTTAAACTCTTTTCAAACTTGTTTTTCCCATATTTTGATGGATTAATTTATTATTCTAGGTACTCTTTCAATAGTAAAATGAGCAATTTCTTGTTAATGTAAATGCATCAAAAGTGGTTTGTTCGCATATTATTTAGGCCTATTCGGCAAAATCTTTTATCCATTTTTCCTGTTATTCTGTTATGAATTTCCATACAAAAGTTCGAACTGTCAAAAAATCTTTTACGATCTCCAGAATTGGTATTCTGCGTGCAAAAATCTTTTATGAAATCTGTTATAAATCATAACAGAATAAAAGACAGAATTTTGTGACTTTTATCATAAAAGATTTTTATTAATTAGAAAGTTTTGGATTGAAAGGGATATTCTATATAATTTATGGTCAACGAAATGTTTACAAAAGAAGACAAATGTAATAATTGTGCATAAACTAGTGGAAAATAATTTGGAAATTTATATTTTTGCTTTAATTCGCGAGGAACTCAATGTCGAGTAGCTACTTCTCCGGACGGAGCGGTCCATGCTTCGGTGGTTTGGTCATGTTAAACGCATGCCCCAACCAGGATCCCACGACGTCCTATGGAATCCGTACCATCTTCAGGCAGGCGTCCTCTAGGTAGACCCAGTATGAGGTGGTTATATCAAGTTCATAATCTCTCCTCTACCCGTATGGGGATTGCCCTTGATGATTAAGAGACGATGGCGGAGAATCGAGAGCTATGGAGGGTCCACTTGAGCAACCTACACCCGCAACCCATTTAATGGATAAGCGGACCATTGAAAATGATTGAATGAATATTTTTGGTTCAGACGAAGACACCCACACCGATTACTTTTGCTGGAACTAAGAGTAAATAGTAATCCATTTGCTCTTCCTAATGTGCGTTTTACATGGTTTTACTCAGCTCTTTAGATAGGATAAGATGTATGCTAGAATTTTAATGAACAAATTGGAACAATTTACAAAACACGAATACAAGCATTTCATTTCAAATGCAGGTAAATTGTATTTCTAATGACGATGTAAAGTTTGGTACCTATTTATTTCAAGTTTTTCGCGACAGTACATTTTTACGGATACAGTTCATATCAGGCATCAATAGGAACACAGTTTTGGTTTATCGCAGCCCAGTACATCGAGATCGATTCATTACTAATTTGAAATAGAGTTTTCTAATTGGATTTTGCTCCATGTAAGAGCAATATATTTCTTTTTGCCTTGTCGTGGTTTTTGTTGTGTTTTTCCTAGAAAGATTTTCCAGTATTTATTACACAATTATTTAGTTTCTAATAATTCAAAACATACTCTTTTCATACAAACTCTGGGGTTTGATTTGACAGCTTCGTAACAGATTTTCAAGTTTCGAAATTCCATAACAGATTTTCATAAAAGTTCGAAACCCTGAATACGATTTATAAAAGATCTTTTATGGTCGAGATCTTTTATGATTCATAACAGAAAATTCATAACAGAATAAAAGATTTTGCCGATTAGGCCTAATTATCATTTCGTTCGTTCATTCTCATGTGAATATTTCTTTACATCGCCAATTTTAATTGGTATCAGCAGTTTGAACAATTCAACATACCCTAAAACTAAACTTTGATGTGAACGAAGTGTAACTGGAAAAAAAGAAGAAACCTGCAGAACACAGTCCCACTGCCATAAACAACTGCCAGGTGCAACTGCCATAGGATTTTACTAAGTATGTGTGTGCCGTAATTTCTTCCCTTTAATTTATACAGGCCCAACACATAAATAAATCCTATGGTACCAACAGCTTGTAGGCAAAGTCCGTTATGTGGGAGGAGTCGACGGTCTATTTCTCTGTGGTTTGTGCAATGACTTACTGCCCTCGACTTCACCACGACTGACTCCATGGAATTCTGGTTGTGAATCTCCTTTCAAAAGCGAGTGTGGGTGGTAGATAGTCTGGGGTTATCTTCTCCTTCGCCGTGCTCCTTTGTGCTTCGATGGACGCGTGCCCATAGGATTTGGATGACCATATTCCAGACTCTCTTAGTCTGATTGCGGTTTTGACCGCTCTACTGCTACAGTAAATATCCAGAGGGGTGAGGTTTAGCATCACCTCCATTGCTGCGGTGGGTGTTGTCCGTAGTGAACCCGTTATCCCAATTCATGCCGCCATTTGGACTTCAGTGAGGCTTGAGAGATGGTATTTTTCCTCCGTGGCCTTCCACCACACGATTGTACCATATGTTAGGATGGGCCGCACTATTGCGGTGTACAAACAGTGTACCACGTGCGGCCTGAAACCCCATGTGTTGCTGAATGCTCTTCTACAGGCATATAGTGCCACGTATGCTTTTTTAATGCGATCCTCCATCTGTTCCTTCCAGCTGAGCTTGGAATCCAGGACTGCGACACAATACACGAGGCAAAAATGTTTCTACACAATATGAAATACTTAGCAGTGATAGCGACACAGCACAGCAACACCCCACGCGTTAGAAGTGTGGTTCGGGCCTAAACCGATTCCCTAAGAACGGAGTGAACATAGGAGAGATTGTAGTAGGGTAGGGGAAGTGGACTTAATAAAATCTCATCGATTCTCCTGAGTTACACTTAATCGTCCATAGGTTCCAAGGAGCCTATCACAAGCAGTGCTTAATATCTACGTTATTCGCTTAGTTTAGAATTACCGTCCTTTTAAGGGCGACAAAATAATATTTTAGAGTATTAGAAATCGATTTCACCAAAATGAAATGTTTTTGCAAAATCCGAAATTTTGCGACATTTTTCAGATTTTTTTTTTTTGGTTTTCGACATTTTTTGCTTTCGAGATTTTATTTTTCGATTAACTTTTTTTCGGTGATCTTCCAAAAAGAGATTTTTTTTGTCGGTGAAAAGTGGTGTTCCCCGGTTCTTGTCTTTCTATTTTTTATATAGACAAAGGTATTATATGGTATATGGTGAGCTCTACAAAGCCATCCTTCGTTAGCAACGGCTGCACGTGCCACAATCGGCTTTCTAAAAAGCAAGTGGCTGTTCCTGGCCCTTCTATATCGCGTTTTGCACATCCCTACAAGATCTCTCTAGCCTAGACTTCTGATGGGGGTTATTTAAAGTTACGGACTTATGTAAACAAATCACAAACTCAAACAGTTCTTAAGAAGAACATTCCTCAAAATATGATAACCAGTGATTTTAAAAACAAGACAGGGAAAAAAACTTCAATGACCAAATAAGCATTTAACATTTCTGTCCATTATAAATTCTGGCCAGACCTTTCCGACTTTTGATGGGAGTTTTCTCAAAGATCGGCCATAGCTATGATGCTATGTTTGACAGAAGGGTTAACAAAAAAAAACAAATCGATTTTTATTTATTCTACACAAAAGATGCCTCTATAGCCTAAGAAAATATGATCTTCTATTATGGCCAACTTTGTGTGTCCAGTTCAGTTCAGTACTGTTTACGGTATTTCCATGTTTATTGTAAGAACAACATTTTATACAATTTTATTTAATATCTTTACACTATATCATCATAGCCGAATAAATCTGTCGATTTATATCACTTTCGTGTCAGAAGTAAAATTAAAATGCAAGCGTAGGTGAATTGATTAGAAACTAGCTGACCCGGCAAACGTTGTTCTGCCTAAAATAGTTATTTTAAATATTTCAAGATTTATTTTGATATTTTTGTTCAATTATTTCTTTTAATAGGAATGAAGGCGGATAGCTTCAGTGATTCAGCGGCCATTATCGGACTTACAGTGACGGCAAAAACATTCCGGATTTTTTCATGATATATGTAATATTTTTCTTAACATCAAGGAGAAATCCTTTAACTTAATACAATTAATAATTTGAAGAATTCCATTTGAAACCTTTATAGTTACCTTTAAAATATAATACCTTTACAATATACCTAATATAAGGAAAATATTATAGAAAAAATCCGGAATATTTTTGCCGTCACTGTACATACGCACCAACGTTTTTATATAGGTAATGTAATATAACTGTACCCGGCCGGCTTTGCCCGTGCACATAAGTTGTATTGCTTAGGTCTTAGATAATAATGTTCTATCGTAAAATGCGAAAAATGAGAATAAATCGATTTTCTGGAATTTTATTTCTGCGTAAACCTGAAATAAAACAAAAAAAGAATCAGTAGAATCGCCCCATCGGTTATCGAGTTACAACGTCATCGATTTTCACCCCATAGAAGATCTTTTTTGTATGGGAGGTGCCACGCCCCTTTGTCTAATGTTGACCAATCTTCAGAGAAGCACTCCTGGCCCGTTACCTAAGATTGTATGTAAATTTGAACTCAATCGATTCAGTGGCTTTCGAGATATAAGATTTTGAATGTTTTTTTTTGTATGGGAGGTGCCACGACCCTTTGTCCAATTTTGACCAATCTTCACAGGAATACTCCTGGGTCGATACCTAAGATCGTATGTAAATTTGAACTCAATCGATTCAGTTGTTTTCGAGATATAAGATTTTTTTTGTATGGGAGGTGCCACGCCCCTTTGTTGAATTTTTCTTTTTTCTAAAACCTGTACTGAGAAAATACCTTTCCAACAAAGTTTAAATCATTAAAATCGGTTCGGCCAATCTCGGGTTATGGGATTACATCGCACTTCGGACACTTTGTTTTATATAGTATATAGATAAAACCGTGAACATTATTTTTTTGGTAGCGTCATCATTTCGTTTCGCATAATTGGTACATCAACATAAACCAATGATAAACTCGCTCCTATCTTAGGGGCGCATCCACTCACACCTGAGCACTTTCTTCCCTTGTGACAAATGTACCAAACTGGGTAAACTAGCCAAAAGTCTCACACGCTGTCATTCGTATTACCAAACCTTCGCAGTCACAGATTTTAGGTATATATTTCTCCTTTTAGTCCAAATCGCTGCTGGAAAAGTAATATTTATGTAAAAGTAAAATATCAATATCGAATTTAATCAACCATATCATAATTACCAATTATTTAGAATAATCGCGTCTTAACACTTTTTATTAGATACAACTCTGGCACTAGGCTTGTTCGCTCTACACCGAAGGCTTAGGCAATTTTCCTACGATATCTTAATTGTGATTATAGACAAAAATAATAGAAAGTTACCAAACATCTCTAAAGTTATTTGGACAAATGAAAGTGTCCACACTCGCGCAGTATCCAGAGAGTTTGTTCTCTCTCTTGTTGAAATGAAGATATATTGAACTACAATGTCATAGACCTCTATGTTTTGTTGTCGTACTGGTATGTCAGCTCGCATATTATGAAATCCCCCTATACGACGACAAACAATCAATTACCTTAACCACGTTAGGTGATAAATACAGGAAAAAAAAATAGAAATAAAAATAAAATTTTGAAATATTCAACAAACGATTTTTGGTGGGGCAAAGCTGATCAGCCAAAAGGAGAATAAGCCGCACTTAGTTTAACCGAGTTCAAATCGGTTTAACGTATACAATCCGATGAGAATTCCATCGAAGCTCCTTCTTAATGTGATCGATCTGGATCTTGCTTGGTAACTTTCTTTATACATGGAGCAAACTGCAACTACCATCCACAGGCACAGATTACAGTTCATTAAACAGACGACTAAAACTTTCAATTGAGCTGTGGAATTTTGTGAAACAGTTATCACAATTCATTCGTTCAGTTGCATAGTTAAGATAAAACAGTTCAAACGTTTCGGTAGATTATACTGGATGCAAGTGACAATAAATTAAAAAATAAATTAAAAACAAACGTCTTGACTATGAACTATTTTACGCGCCTTCCAAATCTAGATATTTTTTCAATTTTGTGTAAGTTGTTAAGGATTGCTGTTTAATTCGAGATAGTACGAGTTTTTTTTTCTGTGAAGTCAAACGGATAATTTATTTGAAATGACCTTTAAGTGGAGAATTCGCGATGAACCAATATTGTCCTGTTTTAAGTTTCGAGGTATTTCTTTCGAATGACATCGACTCGCATGACTCCCAATATTATAATAACATCCGAAGATAAATTAACAAGAATAAAGGACGTGTTGAAATGTTTATATCCCTGATTTCGAATTAACCATTTTTTAGAGTACCTAGGGATTAACTGTGAAAAAAGTGCATTGTTTAGTGAAATAGTTTTTTCTCGCATCTATCTTTTATATTTACCTATGTGCATGCCCCCATCATGTTGAATTTTGGGCTTGTGGGCAAATTTTTAAGTAAGTCCCATTAACGTTATGACAAATAATAAATGTGAATTATATTAACTTGTAAAAAAATTAAGCTTAACAAAGAATTTTGGATACCCTCTCTGATAGCGGACATCGAGTTGATTTTTTTTTATAAACAATAACATGTTATTGGGGTGCAAAAGAGACACAGATAGGAACAATTATTTTAAACAAAAATCATTCTCAGCAATATCTCATTGTAAACCCAACAGTCCTAAGACCTGTTCATTTTGGTTAGGTTAGGTTAAAGAAGGGTGGGTGGTGCACTAGCACCCTTTCCACTCGGATGCGTTAAAGCCTCGTGTTTGTAAACAAACCCAGAAACAATTCTTCTGATTGCTTAAACCAGTTCGTGCTGTCTAGGGGAATTTGAACAGATCTGATATATCAGCCATTTATACGAAAGGTTGTCGAAGAACCTGGACCCCACAGATCAGAGTCGCCATTCCTCAAGGACAGCACAATGCCAAAAACATATTGTTGGATAGTTTCTGTTTTTCCGGATTTTGTATATAGAATGCTGGTTTCTAGACTTCAGTTGTGGAGCATGGTTTTGATTCTGCAGTGAACTATGATTATGTCCATGAGCATGCGAGTTGAGTTCTTAGATAGAGTCATAAGACTTTTGTTCTTTTCTCATTCAGCTTTGGCGGTATAACTCGTAAAGGTCGACTTGGTCTCATCTGCCTTCTCGTTCTCGTTCCCTTCGATATGTTTTTTTTTTTTTTTAAATACTTCTCACGGGAAATGCGAACCTATAACGCTTCATCAGCGCCCCGAGATGCTTGCAGATGTATGTTAGTTCTGCACTTAAATTGCTGCAAATTGTAGTCTTCTGGAAATATATCCCCAGGAAGCGAGTTCCAAAGTTTGCTTGTCCTGTAACAGAATGAGTTTTGGAAAATTGATGTCCTCGCGGTTGTCAAGTGTACTGTATGGTCATGAGCATTAGCTGCGCCCAAAAGTTGCATTTCGAGGAATAATGTCATTGAGTTCCTCGGAACATCTACCGTGGAAGTACCTATTGAACAAGCATAGGTCAGCGACTTGTCTTCTGTGCACCAACGGTTGTAGATTAGATATGTGAGTGTAGGGTCTCCAATAAGTCGAACTGCTCATCTCTGTATGCTGTCAAGTGGGTTAAGTGCATTGTTTGGGGCAGAGCTCCATATATGAGAACAGTATTCTAGGCCTGGTTTAACCTGTGCTTTGTAGAGAAGGAGAAGGTGCTTAGGGAAAAGTACCTCTTTGCTCTAAATAGGTACCTCAACTTAGCGGACGCAAATCTTGCGATATAGGATATGTGGTCCTGCCGTGTGATTCCTGAATTGACTGTGACTCCTAGAAGGTGCATTGAGTCCTTGGGATAGATTGGATGGACATCCATTTGGATCTGAGGAACTGTTGATGCATTTTTCCTAGAAAATATTGTGAGCTGTGTCTTGTTTGCCATTAAATACAACCAAGTTGTTTTTACCAACTTCAAGATTTTGTCTAGATCATCATTTAGAGAACTAATTTGTTCACATCTCTGAGATGTAGCAGCATTCACAGGCCCACTGTTCGAGATGGAGGATATAAGAGTGCTGTCATCTGCAAAGCTGTATTATTCTTTTGTCGAACCAAGCAAATCGTTTATGTGGAGAAGAAATAGAGTTGGAGAAAGAATAGATCCTTGGGGCACTCCTGCATTTATAGCAAACGAATTAGATGATACACCATCTACAACAACTTGGATCGATCTTCCCAGAAGAAAATTGTACATCCATCCGCAGAGTTGTTGTGGTAATCCATAAGACGGTAACTTGCCTAATAGGGCTCTATGCCAGATTCGGTCAAATGCCTTTGATATGTCCAAGGCTACGGCTCTGGATTCGTCGTGTTGTTCAATTGCTTGCGTTCATAAGTGCGTTACGTAGCTTAACAGGTCTCCAGTGGAACGACGGCTTCGAAATCCGTATTGCCTGTCGCCTATTAATCGGTGGCTTTGGCGGTATAACTGGTATAGTCTACCAGGTTTTGGTCTCATCCGCTTTCTCGTTCCCTTCGATATTAATAAATGCCAGAGAGCCCAAAGAGATTCTAGAGTGCTTCAGCGATGCGGATTTTGAAGAATGCACAAAAACAGGTCGAACGACTTCCCGAGTAGTTCTCACACACGCTGGCGGAGCTATTTCGTGGCTAAGTCAAAGACAATCAATGGTAGCAATTTCAAAAAAGCCCAAGAAGCGATTTGGTTAAAAAATTCAGAATTTCATCAAAGAACGAAACACATCTCTAAAACAAAACCCTTCTTTGTTCGAGAGAAAATAACCGAGGGAAATCTTGGAATTCAACAAATTTCAACAGAGGAACAAGAGGCTGATATTATGACAAAGCCATTAAGTAGAATTCGCCTAAAAATTGTGTGTGATCGAATGGTTCTTTATTAGACCAGTGGCCTATTTCACCAACTTACAAATTTGTTTTTCAAATTATTTTTTGACAATTTTGTTAGAAAAAGAGACAAATTCTGTTTCACCATAATTATTTTTAAAGGTAATTTGTAATTTTTCTACAGACTTTGTGGAGTGAAATAGTGTAATCATTGTGACGTAGTTTTTAGTTTTATATTAAAATTAGATATTTTCAGTTTTCCATTTAGTCCTTCAGAAACAGTGTAGAGACTAAAACTAAATATTACATTAAATAAATTGAATACAATAAACTTAGTCCCATAAGTATGAGAATTGGGTATATGCAAAGTTTCGTCTGGATTTAAAGAAATGTTGCTAATAACCAACCTCGCAATCACAATCAGGGCGATTGCAGGGTGGCAGCAGGACCCCCACACATATTTAACTGTTTACGTATTGTGAACTTACTGTGTTGGGAATTAGTTCGTAATGAACTACATACGTCCCAAATGAACTTTCTCCCAAAACTTTTGAACCCAATCCCACTGCATATTTGGTGGGACTTATTCCCATAATTTATGCAAAATTTGAATTTTGCGCCATTTAATAGTGATGCCAACCGAAAAAAAGATAACAATGTGACAGCCGACAGTTCGGGGTTAGTAAAAATGGAGCGCTATAGGAAAGAACAACGGATTTTCATTGTTGAGCAATATTTTAAAAATAATGAAGGTTTGTCAGCTACAGTCCCCAATTTTCGAACAAAATATGGCCGTAATAATGATTAAAAACCATCAACTGTAAAGAGAATAATTGAAAAATTCAGGGAGACTGGATCAATTAGTGAGCTTATACACTCTGAGTGTCCTGTCACAAGTCGTTCAACAGAAAACATCGAAACAGTTCCCGAGAGTATTGCTGACATTCCAGGGACATTAATTCGGCACCGTAGTCATGAATTGGGCATTTCAAGAAGGTCTCTACAGCGAATTCTCACGAAAGATTTGAACTTTATGCTTACAAAGTTCAATTGACTCAAGAACTGAAGACTACTCACCATCAGCGTTGCCCCCCTACTACAATTGTAGCGTTTTCACTACATTTTTCGCCCTCAAAAAGTCACTACGAAAATTCGTAAAATATTCACAAAACACTACAATTTCAAAATTTCAGAAAATAAAAATCTAAAAGAAAAAAAAAATAAAACTAGCTATAATATCGAATATTGTGTTTGACCCTTAACCACTTGCGAAGCACTTTTGATTTTCATGCAAACGCAGAACATTATATTTCCACAGGAATATTATAATGAAGATATTGTTCAATTTTGGGTAAATTTGAAAAGCGCCAAGAATTTCAAAGGAAAGCCAGCATTTACAAACTTATGTAATTACATGCTAACGTTATGTAGTTTGCCTCATAGTAGTGAAACTGCAGAACGATGCTTTTCAAACTTAAATAATTAAAGACGACTTACGAAATAATTTAGATATTTCTACTGTGGATGCAATAATGCAATCGAAGGAATTATTAAGGCATGTAAAAGGAGTTTTTGACCCACCCTCATCATTAATAACCTACGCTAATACTTTTTTCTACATTGGCCGGCATAAGTATTTTGATAAAACTAAAGTTAATTCTGCTCATAATTTGAACTTACTTCACGTAAATTTTGGCATCAATGGAAAGGTCATTTAAATTCCGTTGGAATGATACACAACTTTCCTTAACCCATTAAGTACCCATTGAAAATTTAGAACTTTTGTAAAAGTCTACTTTTTTTACTTTTTTCCTCGGTCAAACAAAAAAAATGTTTTGATGCAAAAAGTTTCTTTAAACAATTCTAATAGTGACAGCAAACATTTTTTTCAAAAATCTCTTCGCTAATATTTTTTATGATTTTTTTAATGGGATGATTTCAGAAAAATTTTGTATGAAAAGGAGGAAAAAATGGCTAAAATAGTAATTTTTAACAATTTTCAAAAAATCATAAAAAATATTAGCCAAGAGATTTTTGAAAATTTTTTTGCAGTCACTATTAGAATTGTTTGGAGAAACCATTTGCATTAAAACATTTTTTTTGATACCGAGGAAAAAAGTCAAATAAGTAGACATTCACAAAAATTATAGATTCTAAAATTTTTAAATGGGTACTTAATGGGTTAAGGAATTATATTAACCGTGTTTTATTGGGCATCTATATCTCAGCAAAGTAAAGTAAAGTAGAATCTTCAATACGCAACTACAACAACTACACTCTACTTGACACTTCCGTAGTTGTTGTAATTGCGTGTTGAAGATTTTTTGCTTTACTTTGCTAAGATAGATTTCCAGTAATACACGCCTATTGTTTTACTACACTTTAAATCCGCCACGCTACATTTTCAACCAGTTGGGGGGGCAACACTGCTCACCATTCAGCGCGAAGAGAGCTCGTTGAATGGATTTTAGAACATTTTCACAGACGTATCAATGATGGACTTTGGTATGGACTCTCCAGTTCAATAGGTACCTCATGCAAATGTTACTGGGTTGGTGATGAAATATCCTTTTCCAAAACCCCCTTCGCAAAATTCCCTGTGCTGAAATCCCTTACTTCAAAAGACCCTAACGGGACAAAATCCCTCATTTTTAGATTTGGTGATATTAATTCGCGCCGCGACACCTGAAAATGGTGTTAAAATTGAGACACGTATGGGGGGGCATGCTGCCCCCCTGTAACCCTCCTGCTTGTGGTCACTATATGATTTGAATTAGGTGCAAGGTTGGGAATATGAAAAGTTTAGTTTGCTTGTGGGAGATTTTTGCATAGGGGATTTCGTCCCGCGGGAGATTTTGGAAAAAGAGAAGAAGAAAAATGATAGATAGGGGATAACGTAGGGATCCCATCAAAAAGCTAAAAAGCTGGTAAGATAAGAATCATCTCTCGGCGTGAACCAGGCGATTGGGAACAACATACAAGTATAGCGACAAATGAAAGATGAACAAAGCTCGACTCCTGTGTCATAACCAGGAAAATGTGGCCATTCTATAACAAACAGAAAATTGAGCGTCATTGTCCTCTCTTGTGAGCGTTATCGAGGTTATCACCGGATGCAATATACTAAAATACGAAACCAAAATGAACTTTAGGAGTAGCAAACCCCAAGGGCATCACAAGAAAAGCTAACCGCAATAGCTTTTCTGTTGACCGATCTGCCAAAATAAACTACGACGATTTTGTAGCCAAGTCTCATTCTTAAACTTGCGTTGTAACGATTATACTATTATGCAAAAACAAACAAAAAAACAGACCTCCCTATACGGACCTAGTTTCGCAAAATACATTACGCACACCTAAACAACAACTACTTGTGTCATCCATGCTCATTAAATACAAATAGCTTGCATACCTATTTCACTCTGATGATCAACATCTTCATCACCTTTCGCACCTTTCGGTTGCGTCTCCTGCACTCCCATGCACGACTGTAGTAGTTTGTACTTATTGTTCTTTTTATCCGTTTTAATTTGACACAATTTCTTATACATATACATACGTTTATAAATGTTAGCACTTGCTCTCAACTTTTACTTTTTGCCGCACATATACATACATATGTAGCTAAATCAACAAAAAGCACAAATTAGTTATTTAACACTCTGTATCTATCTGAATCGATCTCTTTATGAAAGTTAAATGCCCTCAAAATATCATTCTACATAATAGGCCATAACTATACCACATACATCCGCATCTGGCTATATGAACATCAAAGTGCAATTAATTGTTCAAGTCTGCCGCACCGCACCAACAATAAACAATTCCAAATTCATCAAAATAAACCGTAAATGTAATGCTATTGCTTCCCACACACACTTGTAGCGGTAGCCAAACACACATTTTTAATCACCTTACTGCGTCTCTTTTACCCGCTTAATGCACACCCTCTTAGGCCAATTTAACGTCCGTAATTACAAATTGTATATTTTGTGCCGTGCGGCATGGTTACACTTTAGTGTCTAAGTAAACGGCGCGCAGACATACTCAGATGAGTTTCATACATAAATTGGTTCAATTTCAGCGAACAAGAAAGCCAAGCTTCTTAATGGAACATCAACCGTGCAATCATCTTCATCAGCCACATTCGAAGCTTCGTATCAGCAACAACTCCACGGCCATCACCACACTTCTGGAATTGGAATAATATCGCAGAGCTACAACTGTACAGACAGTGATTATAACGACCAGCATTGTAATTACTCGGCGACAGGATTCGATCGAAGTGGTGCGGGTGGACGACCTGGAGGTCCGAATCTTGTGAACAAACAACTGGTGCTGCCGTTTGTACCGCCTAGCTTTCCCACTAGCTCACAGGATGGTCTGGCGCATTTGATAAAGCCGTCAGAATACCTTAAGAGTATCAGTGACAAAAGATCCTGCACATCATCGGCAAGGTGAGTAATATTTAATTTTCTTTTACTATTATGATTTCTATTTTTTATTTATCCTCAATAGTGTCTAAAATACTATCTACCAAATTAAGGAGAGATTTCAAAATTGTCCTTGTGGATAAATTTAAATTCAGTAACGGACAGTGAAATCCATTTGTTTTTATAGAACTCTTTATTGTTTGGGTGTCAAATTGCTCATGCAAGTGTCGTCGAAACTCCAAAAGTGAATTGTGTTTTTAAATATAAATTTATTTTTCGCCGCGCAGGAGCAAATCACGATGACTAGGTATATTGTATTGGCTAACAGAAAACCGCGCTTTACATAAACTACGTTCTTGAAGTTTACACCCAGATTAAAGTGAGTTTAACCTAAAAATTAAACCCAAGTCCATAATATTCAGTCATTAAACCCCAATATAAAACCAGTTTTTTAACCTCGTCAGCGTTTAATTTGAGTGAATTTAAACGGCATTCCGGACCCAATGTCTAACCCTACGTTTCACAGTAGACGTTTAAACTACACTTTTAGTTTAAACTTTAGTTCAACAATTAATTCTGTTTCACAATTTCGTTTAAACCTTGAACAGAGTTCATTCTATAGTTTAAGTTAAACTACAGTATTCTGCCGTTTAAACCTCAGATCCAGTCGATTGTCAAAAACACAAATATTTGACGTTGTTTTGCGTATTCTTTGAAAGAAAAGACAAGGTACAATTTTAGAAAAGTCGTATAAAAGCTAAGTACTGTACAATACTATCAAATTCATTCATCAAATTTAGTTGAACTGAGTTCAATTGAACTAAAGTTTAGATTATATTGTGAAACCGGACGAGTTGAACTTCAAATTTAAACTCACTTTAGTTTAAACTTTCAATGTGAAACTGGAGGTGATAGTTTCGTTTAAACCGTGAACAGAGTTCAATCTGTAGTTTAAGTTCAACGACAGTATTCTGTCGTTTGAACCTCAGATCACTTGACACAGTGGGCCTTACCAATCATCATTTTTAATCTTCAACTTAAATATTTTGAAGTTCACAATGAATAATTCTATATGGAAATTTTCACCATTGTGACTTCGTAAAAGTTAGCCTGGACCAGGCACGTAGCCAGGGGGGGGGGGGGTTGAGGGGCTGAAGCCGTGGGCGATGTCTTCGAAAGCATCAACACTTTTGGCAGCGGTCCAAAAAAGTGATTTCCTAGTAAAAAAAAAACTATTCAGTTTAACGCTGCCCTTATCAGTTTTCCTACAGAACAAATCCTTAGATTTCGTTTCTGCAATCGACCGCACAAAAGAAGTTCTGAATTCTCTTAAGAACATCAGAGAAAATGACGAAGAAGAACTCCAAGAACTTCATTGAAACAAACAACGCGTTCCAATCCAGAAACCTATTTTAGTGTCTATTTCCTGTCATAGATTCGTTAATACAAAATCTTACGGACAGATTCATGGTCAACGAAGACGTTCTACCATCGTTTCAAGTTCTTCTCCCAGGTTTTGCTGCAGTTGAACGAGAACGAAATGGAAAAACTAACATGTTACTTTGATAATGCAATTTCGTTGTCAGCTGTAAAAGCTGAGTATACATTCTTTGGTACGAAAAAATATCGCCGAGTGATCCTTCTACTGAAGCTTTGAAATTGCTTGATATATGTGACAAGACTTACTTAAGAGCTACAAACTTCTTGCTTACGGTTTTGGCCACGCTTCCAGTGACCACAGCTACTGTTGAAAGAACCTTTTCAACTATGAAAAGGATTAAAGCAGTGTCCCAAAGCGTTATGGAGAATGCAAGACTAAGCACACTTACTATGATATCTGTTTATTCGGATATTAATGTGGATCCAGATAAGGTGATTGATCTCATGTCAAAAAAAAATCAAGATGTCTTCTGCTTTGAAAAAATGTGTGTAAAAAAAATAATTTAAGTAGTTCGTTTAAGTACATGCGATTTAAAAACAAATAGAAATCAAAGAATTGGAATACATATACAGTTTGTCAAGGAACTGTTTTTACAAAGGAAAACAACTGGTAATTTATAATTTCTTTATAAAACAAAAGAGCTTCTTTGATGTTTTACTCCATTTTTTTAATAAATTTCTTTTTATTAATATATCTACTAACGATCCCCGGAAAAACACAAATTACATCTTAAGGTTTTTTCTACTGCGCCACCTCTCGCGAACGTCTGACAAACATCCGAGAGTATGACTGTCCTGAAAAAGCTTCTCAATTCAGCCGTTCGGACTCGGCATAAAATTGTAGGTCCCTTCTATTCGTTCCAAAAATAGAAACTCACACAAAACGAATGGTTGCGAGAAGCTAGGCCTTGGGTGTTTACCGCCTGTTGCGCCGCCTATTTATTTTTTATTTATTTACTAATGAACAGCAACAAAAAATACTACATTAGGAAAGTAATAAAAAATACGCAAAAATTAGCTTGTCAAGAAATTTTTAAAAACAATTTCGTGACTGTATGTATTTAGCTTTTTGTTTAAAGAATTCCTCGTAAGATTTGGAAGTAAGCCCCCCACACATTTATGTCACATTTTTGACATTTCATCATCAATCAGTAAAAAGAAAATAAAATATAAAAAGTAGGACGAAGCTTTAAAAAAAAATTATTGCATTCGTGAAACTGATGTCTTCACTCTTCTTCGTCAAAATATGAATTTATCAAAGAGCCAATTGAAGAGCAGATGAAGAATCATCGCCATCCTCGTCGTCGTCGTCGATTGTGTCGGTTGCACAATAGGACTTGGTTAACGATTGCGATTCCGTTTATTCCGTTTATTAAAATGTTTCCGCCTAAAAAAAAACATTTTGGAGGCTATATATGACTCATTTTCGCGATTACTGCTGCTGTTATCGTTGTCATCGTTCACCTTACCGCCAGCTTTAATGTTCGTTCTTTCTCTTTTGACATATAAATGCCCTAGAAATGAATCATAAATGTAAAAACATAAATTGCCACACAGCGAATTAAATATAATTTTCAATTAAAATAAGTGATAAGCAACAAAATAGGAATGACTTTTTATATGAAGTTTAACATTTCGTAGGTTTAAAACGGGTTAAAATTGATTTAAAAATTGGTTTTAACTGCGTTAAATGTGTCTTTAACCCAGAGAGTTTAATCCTTATTTTTGAGTGAATATTATGGATACAGGTTTAAATTGTCAGGTTAAAAAAAACTGATTTACACCCGGTATGAATGCCCGTAAGATCTGCTTAAAACCAACAACAGATTGCGCTAATAATCATTTTTAGTATCTTTTACGAACTCACAATGCGACATTGTCCATAAATTTTCCATTGTGACTTAAAATAAACTTATACAGAACTTTCAATCTGTCATGCTCTAATCTCTCAACGCGCGTACGCTCTGAAGCGACATTTATGTCGTTTTCGATTGGTAATCCAGAAGCGTCCGGAAGAACTCTCCGCGATTCTGAATTCAAATCCAGAAGCAAATTTCTCTTCTTTTCAGTAGAAGAACTGTCAGTTGAGTGCCAATCGAACGCTTTCAGAAGCGTTCGGATTGCTTCCGGACGATTCTGGATTACCAATCGAAAACGACATTAGTTTTTGAAAACTGTTGTTTGCTCCCTTTGATATAAAGTATCGTAAAGTTTCTAAAACGCCTGTCAACGCACGTAAACGGCAAAGCGACGCCGACAATGTGAATTTGCCTTTAAAGTGAAGGTTAAAAACGAGTGTTGGTAAGGTGTAAGGTCACTTGTCAATTGGACTTATATTTCATTATTATATTTAGGAAACTACTTTTGGGAACCGCTAGATTTGGAGAAATCTTGTGGACAACCAACAGTGAACAAGATTACACCAATGACAGTGTTGAAGAAATAGATTTTATTTCTGAAAGAAAGCTAAGATGCTGCATATAATATTTCTCGCTCATTGGTGAGCAGCGGCACTACCAGGCTTTTATAAAATTGACCGCCAAAATGAACTACTCTCATCAACCTTAGGACCATTTTTGCTCTACTCAAAGTGCTGGATCTGTAATCCGGAATTCCCTGTTCTGTAGTCAGTTTTGCCAGATTAAGCGCTTTATATTGGGGTTTTTCCAAGACTGTTATTTGAAGCTCTAATAGTAAATTTCCAAGCTCTTCACGAATCCCTGTACCGGCTTTGAGAAGCGTGTTCAATTCACACCTTAAGGGCCTTCTTTTTCTCTCTGATGGCTTCTTAAACTCCGGGCGTTTTAAGCCACTCAAATCTTTTTTTACCGCACCAGTCGCAATCAATCGGACTGTGAAAAAACCCGATTTTTAATGGGCAGTAAAGTAAAATCTTGCCGAATTTTTATACACAAATTTTTGCTCATACAGAATTTTGAAATATAGTATGTATTTTGAAAACAGAAATTGACCATACAGTATTTTAAACCCCAAACCATTCGCGAGAGATGGCGCAGTGGGTTTAAGATGTGATTTGTGTTTTTCCGGGGATCGGACACCTCGTTACCTCAACCTTGGCCTTCCTAGAGGATGTAACTTATTTTTCATTTCATTGGAACTTATTGGTACGGATTTTATAGAACGTCTTGAAATCCGAGTTGGGGGTATGTCGGCAATAAACCTCATGCATCCGTCTGGACTTTATGCGACCTTTTTGAGTCGAACCAGCAATACAATGAAGGAATATCATTTTGGCAACTTGTATCCGCGATATAACTCTTTTGCGGAGTACAAAATTGCATCACCATAAGTATGACGTATGAGTTCAAACAAGCACCGAATTAAAGGCCAATAACTTAGCTTGGACACTAAGTTCGGTCCTCCTGATAACAGAGTGATCTATCTATAGCTAGAGCTACCTCAAAATTGAATAATCCTGCTTTCATCGCTCCTTAATAAGACTCCGTGATGCTTAAACTTCTCGACCTGTTCGAAGGGAGTATCCACATAAGGGTACATTAAACAACGTTCTGTAGCGGTCTGTAGACGGCCATCTCGTCAGATTTGTTGAAGTTTACCTTCATCCCTCCAGAAACCTATTGAGTGCGCTCAGAAGTTAAGTCTAGTCTGAGACTGCCCAAGAATGGTTAATTCATCAGCAATAAACAAATGACACCTTTGGCCCCATTTTAGATACGCCACTGTTCGTGAGAAAGCTTAATTGGCACTTGGAACTGTCACACAGCCGACGGTTTTCGTCGACCGGCATCATTTTCGTTTATTCGTTGGCCAAACTCTTGATGTAATTTTTGCAATACATATTTTCTTATTTCTTTTTCAGATCTACTGACACCGAGGATTATATGCAGATACAAATTTCTCACCACCATTCAGGTGCTGCTGATCCTCCAAAACCGCCACCACCACCTCCGATGCCAGCGCCCCTAATTGCTGGAAATAACAACTTAACCCTAAGCAAATCATCTTCCAATCAGCAATCCCACCAAGACACAGTGACCCGAAAGCAACATCAACCTCTGTCTGCAATATCAATTCAGGATTTAAACAGCGTTCAGGTAAGATGATCTCCGATGATAGCGTGATCGATTTTAAATTCTGGTCGATAACATTCTATATACAAAATCTTTCAGCTACGAAGGACAGAAACTAAAACTATGCAGAAATCGTTTGCTGCACCCACTCGAAGCTTCAGCATGCAATGTCTTTCGTCGACAACAGAGACATACCTCAAAACCGATTTGATTGCTGAGCTAAAAATGTCGAAGGATATATCGGGTATTAAAAAAATGAAGGTTGAAAAAGCACGCATGGCCGACAAACACGATCAGGAACACTACTCGGAGATATCGAGGCAATTTAATGCGAACAATTTTGTAGACCAGGTGAGAAGTCATAATAATATTGTCCAATGTCTTGCGGAGCTTTCATACGATTTCAAAGGTCCATTTGCAGATTCCTGAAAAGGATCAAGCCGGAAATGTTATACCCGATTGGAAACGGCAGATGCTTGCAAAGAAGGCCGCCGAACGCGCTAAAAAAGAGTTCGAAGAGCGGATGGCCCGCGAAGCAGAAAACCGTCGACTGTCACAAATACCACAATGGAAGCGCGATCTTTTAGCAAGGCGCGAAGAAGCAGAAAATAAGCTAAAGTTAGTTGGCCATATTGTGAATAAGTATTACTATTTGGCATTTTACATTTTTCTCATTTAATGAATATTAATATTCCAATAGCGATTGTGTGAGTTAGTAAAATCGAAAGTGAATACTTTAAATGATTTTTAGAACCAATGGTATTTCTAATTTTTATCAAATAAATCTGCTTTTTAATTTCAGAGCGACTATATACACACCTCGAGTGGAGGAGGGCAACAGAGTATCCGACTCATGGAGGATGAAAAATAAATCGGTCTCAATCGACAATATTAGTATGTCGTCATATTGTACAGAATCCGGCTATGATCAAAAGACATTACCCCTCGACAATAACAACAACAACAATAGTAGCAAGGATAATAAGGAAAACGAGTCGGACTACCAAGCAGTAAATGTCAATGGGAAGTGTAATGAAAAGGTGTCTGATTCTACAGATGATTCCAGAAAATATCAAGACGAAGACGTCGATGCTGACAATATCATACCATGGCGAGCGCAACTAAGGAAAACAAACAGTAGACTGAGTTTAATATGAAGAGATATATATACATATTTATATATGCATTTTGAATGCCTTTAACTTGTTATTTATTGCTTTTTTATTATTTGTAAAACTATGTTTTTGAAATACATCTGCTTATACATAAATAATTATAATAAAAATACATAGTACATACATTTTATATTCACTCTTACATTTGCTATAATTAAAAGAATATATGCGAATTAATATTAAAAATTTAAATTCTTATATAAAACATCAGTAGGTATAATGTTTTACTAATTACCTAATATTATATGAAAATACTACCTAAAGTTAATAAATAAATAATCATATTGTTATAACCGCGAATTAATTTGGAAGCGGTCTTAAATTAGTGTGAACGTTAATAAACTATCGATTTATTATATATACAAATATTACTTATGTTTACTTTATTATGCAGGGTGTTTCAAAAAATGTAAAGCTCAGAATAAAAACTAAATAAAATTTGTAAGTTCATTCAGTTCTTAAAAATGTCGATCAGTGCACGACTTCATGTCTTCATTGTGATATTTTTGTCCCCGACGGCGCGGCGGCTTCTTAATGCTCCACATTTTGTTGTACATTTTAGCTTTTCCTTTGACGTATACATGTAAAAAAAATACCAATGAAGCAATATTCCGACGAAAATTGTTCATCAAAAATGTGAGTGTAGGTAAATGTAAACCAATCAGCGAAACTAAGAAAACTCTGTATTAACGAAGCCTTCTTTAAAGGCAATCATTTTTAACCTTCAACTTAAATATTTTAACGGTCAGAACAGATAGTTTTATATGGAAATTTTCGCTATTGTTACTTCGTAAAAGTTAACCTGGACGCTTCTTCTTTCTTTTGGTGGCGTTTACTGTCCGGGGTGGACCACGGCCTCAATCAACAAGCCCCTCCAGCCAGCGCGGGGTCTCGCCAACTGCCTCCAGTTGCGCACACCAAGTTGGCTGAGGTCGTTCTCCAATTGTGCGCGCCACCTAAGTTAGGGTCTTCCTCTGCTGCGTTGTCCCTCAGAGGTGGATTCGAAGACTCATCGGGCTGGTGCGTTGTTGTCCATACACTCCACGTGTCCCAGCCATCTCAACCGTTGTATTTTTAGCATTTTGACCAGGTCAGCTTCGCTGTATATGCCGTATAGTTCCTCATTGAATCTTCTTCTCCACATTCCATCGTCACAAATCGGACCGAATATCACCCGAAGAATCTTTCTCTTAAAGCATCCCTATATACGCTATCATAGGCGACTTTAAAGTGGATAAATAGATGGTCGGCCCTAGCGAGGTAACCGTCGGAACGGAAAATTCTCCGCAACGCATACTCAGTCGGAGACTCAAATTACGTTCGAGGTATCCGCTTTCGGAAAGAATAATTAAAATGCGACAACGCATTGATTTGATATGATGTTGTTTCGTGGTACATCGGGATTTTCCTATTTAGTGCTTGTTTTTTCGTTTTTTTTTTTGCCCTGGAAACACACATTTAAGCAACACAAATACAACCAATTACTTTGCTAAAATGTTTTTTCTTTATTGCTTTCATTTGTCAACACTTCACTGCAAATCGTAAACAAATTCCGCAACCAATTCCTGTCGGAGCATATCGGAAGAAAATTCGTATGAAGCTGTCAAAAATATCAGTAAAAACGCACTTCATCGCACTGAAACGCAAAACGCCAGTGTGCGTTACATATTTGTCGGAACGAAGTTCCGAAAAGCTGTTCCGACGTATACCTTGCTGCAAAAATCCTCCGATTCGTATAAAATCGGAGAATTTTCCCTTCCGACGGATACCTCGCTAGGGCCGGGTGTGTATGGTGTATCGATCTGAAATTCCTGGATTATTTCCAAGATCTGTCGGAGTGTGAAAATTTGGTCGATGGTTGACCTTCCTGGTCTAAAACCACACTAATATAGGCCGATCAGGTTGTTGGCGAAAGGTTTTAGGCGTTCACACAATACAGCTGACAAGATCTTATACGCGACATTCAGGAGACTTATTCCTCTGTAGTTGGCGCAGTTCAGAGTATCTCCTTTCTTGTGGATGGGGCACACGATGCTGAGGTTCCATTTTATCCGACCAAATTTTACAGATGATTTGGTGCATGCTCCTTACCAAGCCGTCTCCCGCTGCTTTGAAAAGTTCGGCCGGGAGGCCATCCGCTCCAGCAGCTTTGTTGAACTTTTGTTTAGATATCCTCACTTCGTGTAGGTCGGGTGGACGGAAATTTTGGCTATCATTGTCCAGGCTGAACAGATCATTCTGCCTGACAGCGGGTTATTGGCTGTCTCCGCCGTTTAACAGTCTGTAGAAGTATTCTTTCCAAATCCTTAGAACCGACTGTGCATCTACTACTTTATTCCCATGCTCATCTCTGCAGGCTTCTGTTCGGGCCTTGTATCCTTGGGTGGATCTTTTTACCCTTTGGTAGAACTTTCGAACATTGCCTCTACAGTTGTATCCCTCATTGAATCGACCACTCGCTTCTCGTGCTCTATCTTTTTCCTTCTAAGAAGTCGGTATTCCTCCCTTCTTTTTTACCCGTAGAACTCGCGGGCAGCTCTCTCAGCAGCTCTGGTTCTTGTCTGCAGCATTAATTGATGAGCCTCGTTCTTGGCTGCATGTGCCTGGCGGCATTCCTCATCGAACCAGTGGTTTCGTTGTGGTCGCCTAGTGAAACCCAGCACTTCGGTAGCGGCACTCCTGATGGCACGCTGGCAGTGTGCCACTAGTCCTCTGTACTTGATGCTGGTGAAGCTGAGGATGGGCCTGCTGAGAAGTTCAGGGAGACGCGATCGGCAAAGCTTTTGGCGGTCTCTTGCAATAGTAGCCTTGCAACGTCAAATCTTCTTACAGTATCCTCTCGGTGTTGTGGAGTATTGGATATCCGCATCCGTACTTTGGCTACTACCAAGTAATGGTCCGAGTCTATGTTGGCCGCTCGAAAAGTTCGGACATCCAAGATACTGGAGGCATGTCTGGCGTGCGTCGATCGCAACATGATCGATTTGGTTGACGGTTTTGTTGATCTGGAGACAGCCAAGTCCATTTGTGTATGTTGAGGTGTGGGAATCGTGTGCTGGCAATGATGACAACATTTCTGCAATTAACTAAAAACAGCATTTCTGATTTAATACATATCATTATAAGATTTACCTAATTTAATTAGTTTCAATAAATTTGAGAAATCATTCGTTGATTATTGAACGTTCATTACCTACTACCGGAAGCCATTTTGTTTTATAGGAAAGCAAAATTGTCTAGACGATCGCTATACAATATCAATATGCACACTGCACAGCTTTTCAATAATTATTCGTATCACATAAACAAGATGGCCGACCCAATTACGTGTCACGCATTTTTGCATGTTAGACCCCTTTTACACGCACCGGTTTTTCACTTTAGTGTCGAGAATGTGTCGGTAAAGGGGATGAAAAGTGTAGGGTATAGCCAAACACACAGATGGGCCGCGAATTCCCACCAGTGGTGCCATTTTAGCATTTTTTATGCTAGATCTAGCATATTTAAACCTTAAATTGCATATTAGTATAAATAAAATATGCTATATGCAATCTAGCATATTTTCAACATTCAAAATAAAAAAAAATAAAAAACTTTATGTTTATACCCAGCATGAACATATTCGTGGTATATCGAAATGTTCTGTATTTAGCATTACTGAATATGTGAATGACAATTATTCAATTGAATGAAATCAAAGCTTCTCAATAGTACCTAGAGGTCTATTCCTTTACTTTTGCAGTAAAAATGGAAAAGACTCTCAAAATGTCGGTGCTGGGGTTGAATTATTCTCTCACAGTTAGAGAAATTTACGAAAAAGTTACGGAACGCTTTTATAGTACCTAAACTATATGCAAAATAACAGATGCATTTTCTTTTACATAAATTACAGTATACGATGTGACGTTTTTGTTTTTCAATTATTGGTGATGGGCTTTAGTTCCTTAAGGGCTACAGACCACTACAACAATAATTAATAATTGCAGTAGTAAAAAGTAGGTAGGTATTTCAAATGTGTGATAAACGCGAAGTATTTGCTAATTTATTACCAATATTAGCTGAATCATCCAGGGATGGAATTTACTCGGTATTAATGTAACTTCTTTTAATGAAATCAAAACATAAATGGGAATAGTAATAGCACGCATAATACCAAAATGCCCAATAGGTCGACAAATTTCAAATCAGCTGTCAATTGTCAAGTGTCTGACAGTTTTTTAATTGTTAGGTACTACAAGAAAATTGTTGAATAAAAAATAAAGACTCGGCAAAATATCAGTACAATGACGAAGACGGGGAAGCTTAAGATCCCCGTATGACACTAGATTTTTTGTTTGCAAATTTCACGCGTTTAAAATGAAACTAGAACAGTACGAAAAATTAGAAATAAAATTCCCGATATTTGTGATTGCGTATACAACAACTTTAATAATAGGCGTATTTTCTTGGGAAGTGAGTATAACAAAATCAAAAGTGAGTATAACCGTTTTGCATGTAAAACCGAAAGTGAGTATAACAAAACCAAAAGTGGGTATACCAGTTTTGCATGTAAAAGTAAAAGTGAGCTAGCTATAGATTCCCAAAAAAATATGCCTAATGTATATAAAAATATGCATTGAAAATGTATTCAAATTATATTTTTCACCTGGGAGTTTTTTTTTATTTGACATTTTAACATTATTTGGCATTTCTCCTCCCGTTACTTTGAAGTCTAACTTTTTGAAAATAAATTCGTTTGAAAATGTGTGTTCCTTTGCAAACAATTGCTATCCCTTTCATAATATGTACAATACCTACACTTTTTGTCTCTTTTACAAGCAACTGATTTTTTAAGATGATTTCATGTGATAAAAATGAAGAAAAATTGAGAGAAAAATGTAGAGTCATATACGGACTTTAGTTTTAGTTCTGTATTTACCTAATTGACGTGCTTTTGAATAACTAAATGTAAATACATTGTGGGCGCAGTAGCGCAGTGGTTAGTGTGCTGGACTACTGTGCGAGGGATCCCAGGTTCGATCCCCGGAAAAACACAAATTACATCTGAAGGTTTTTTCTACTGCGCCACCTCTCGCGAACGTCTGACAAATATCCGAGAGTATGACTGTCCTGAAAAAGCTTCTCAAATCAAGCGTTCGGACTCGGCATAAAATTGTAGGTCCCTTCCATTCGTTCCAAAAATAGAAACTCACACAAAACGAATGGTTGCGAGAAGCTAGGCCTTGGGTGTCTACCGCCTGTTGCGCCGCCTATTTATTTTTATTTTTAAATTTATTTATATTTATTAAAAAAGTTGTTTTTATACGTTAGCATATTTTGCTTAGTTCCTCCATACAATTTAGCATATTTTTTTCTTAATTTGGCATATTCTCTTAGAAAATTTCTGGCAACACTGATTCCCACCCGATTCTTGTGTTCTCTTTCGCTCTCTTTCGTTTTTTTCAGCGCTGCTTTATTCTCAAACCGTACTCGGTCGCGATAGACGTCTGCATTTGCTCTATTTTCGAACTGTGTGCGGTCTGCGCTTCGAAAATGCAGCTACCACCGCAAACGACGAATGATAAACAAAGGGAAACAAAGACAATTTTACAACCAAGTCAATAAAGTGAAAACACTGGACGTATAAATGCACCATAAGTGTCCAAAAGAGAATTAAGAAGTATCGTGAGTGAAAACTCGGTGCGTGTAAAAGGGGTCTTAGTTGTTGCTGTCTTGCATTGCTTCTATCTCCATCAACATGACCTTTATGGTTGCTTTTCTATCAATGTATATACTATACATAGCGATATTTTTATCGACATACTGCTAGGTTCCACATTTCACTTTCACTCGAAATGAAATCGGAAATGAATTTTTGTGTTCTACATTTCACTGTATTCGATTTCGATTTCAAAATTTTCGGAATTGAGACAAATTCGATTTCACTCGATTTCTGGAACTTTGCTGATAGTAGTGTATCTTCAAGTCCTTCGCAGCTTGGGTTATAGCACCTGTCTCTGCCTGAAAGACGCTGCAATTATCGCGGATTCTGAATTATGCTTGTAAATCCAGCAGAGTTTCGCTGAAGATACCAGCTAGCCCCAGCGCCTGCAACGATGTCCATCTTAGAACCATCAGGAATATTGTATATAAGGGCTATCTTACACTCTTCTGTGAGGCCAGGTATTGAATAGTAGGTGGGCGAGTTTGGGCTCACAACGATGTCTTCTTTCTTAAGAATTTTTTTTTAAACTGGAGATAATTTTACTTCGACTTAGGGAAAGCTTTTTTTCCATCCTGTCATTACTGACTATTGCCTTTCTTCGAAGCCCATTGGTCCAATTGGGAAGTTTTCTATACATAATATTATGATTCATAGTTTGTCAGATAGCCAGTTGTAACACAGATGGGACCCAATATTCGTGATACAACCTCCTTAGATAAAGGATTCCGGAGGCAACTTATATTATGGGCATTAGTTGCTATTCTTAGGAATAAGGAAAAACAGAAAAACTAATATTTCATTACCCTGAGGAAACCTTTAACTTAAAAGTTTTAAATCCTAGAGAATTGTGTTAAGAGGAGGGAAGTAGAGGAAAAATTATATAAATGTCTTCAAATACGATGAAGACTTCCATCAAAGGGAAGGTGGACTCGCATAAGCAAAGGAGAGGAAAGGGAAGACGTGACCCTAAGTAGGGGGGTTTAAGGTGTAAGGGTAGCAATTCGCGCGCGGTTTTTCTATTTCTGCTGTTTTCTATGAAAATTTTCCTCTAAGCGGAGCAACATACAAAAGTAATTTTCCATTTTCTCAAAAACTAAAAGGCATAAACCATAAATCAATCTGATTTTCAGTGTTCGATTGAGAATTGTCAATTTAAATAATTTAAATTTTTTTTTTATTTTTACCTTAAGCCACAATTACATAAAGTAAAAACTACGTAAAGTTACAAAATAATATTATTTCTCCTTTCATCACATAAACTTCTGTCTATCATTCCGTTTGATTTTTGTCAAAATACTTTTTTGTACATTACTAAAGCAGCTGGCTTTTATAACGTGCTAACCGCCTGAATCCGCCAATCTACCATTTTAGTGCTCGTTATGTATATTTTTTTGTCATGTACAAAATTAGTACGTATACGCCCCAGTTTTCATACAAAAAAAAAAACATTTAAAATCTTATATCTCGAAAACCACCGAAACGATTGACCCCAAATTTTTTAGACCATCTAAGGTATTCGGTCAGCAGTGTTGGCGAAATTGGACAAAGGGGCGTAGTACCTCCTATCTTATACAAGAAAAAAATACAAAATTGCAAACGCTTTTTGCAAACAATTCGTAAAGAATCGGTTTTTTAGTTTGGTACTAATCAATCAATATTCACCCCTATTGTCGTCGTCGTTTACGACTCTATAAAAAAGGGACACGACTGTTTGGTATTGGCGACTGAAAATAAACGACTTTTGTCGCGGCGACGATCGACAAATGGCGTCTGAAATGTCAAAAAATGTGGATTGTATTTTTCGACGACGATCGTCGGTATTGCGTGAGGCGTTTTGTGACGACGTTTGTCGTGGAAATGATACATTTCCGTCGTCGACTATTTTGCGGACTTATTTTTAGTTAACAAAAAGACAATTATAGTTATTTTGCAGAATGGAGATAACAAATAAAAGGCAATTTCTACATTTAGTGAAAGAAATGGAGGAGAATATTCCTTTGGCAAAATCATACACGAAGGCCTAACAAAAGTGAGGTTAATCGGCAATGGGACGACATGGCCTTATCTCTGAATTGTCTTGGACCACCTTCGACTTCGATAGTTTAAAATACATTTAAAATCTGAAAATAATTGTTATTAACACAATGTATGCAATTTAAATTATTTCGATCACCCACTTAATGTCGGGCAAATCCAATGGATTGGATTTGGTTAGAATTTCCTTCCTTAACTTTACCAGCACTTTTTTCTGGTTTTCTTCTTCATCACTGCTTTCAAAAAACATGTCACACTATTCATTTTTGATTTGTTTTATTAAATAATTAACCAAGTCACAAACAAAACACCAGACCAAATATAAATTCGTCGACATTCGTGTCATAGTTTGTGGAATGTATGTGGGATGTGAGAGTTCAGAGAGTCGAGTCGTTTCAGTTACGCAATACCAAATTCCAAACGACTCGACACGACAAACGTCGCCAGTCGTTTGCGACAGACGACGACGACAATAGCGGTGATTACCTCAAAGTTACGAAAAGTCGTACTTCTGTAAGCATTCTCGATTGATATGCTTATTTAAATAAGGTTTCACCAAACTTAATACATATTCGAACTGCGGTATTTCCATCCCTTGACATTTTTGGTTCCGATTTAACGGATGAACTCACCATCTGCGTTGAATTTTAGGTGCACTATCAGCGACATCTACTATTTTAGACATTTTTAAAATGTTTTCTGCCATTCTTTGCAATCTATTCAATTCGTCCACCTAGTACACCGACATTTATTTTTCTATTTCATATTTACGTAATTACAATAACTCACAGTTTTAGAGTTGCGATTAGAAAACATTTTAAAAAACAAATTTTCGTGTACTTTCAACAAAATTATTTACAGAAAAAATTAAGCCTGCCATATTTCTTTACATTTTCCAAGTGTCAAGAAGGAGCTTTTAGGGAAAACTAGATGTCGAATATATAATATGCGTGTTTTTTATTTTTTTTTTTTTTTTTTTTCACTTTTCTAACTTTTTTAACATTATCCTGAATTTTACATTTCAAGTATGAAAGCATTTTTTTTTTCAAAAACTATTAACAGATATAACTTGGTTTAAAAATAATATCAGAGAACAGATTCCTGGCTTCCAAAAATCCCAAAGTCCTTTATTGTAAGTGTTGCCATTGTTTTTCATTTTTTTTTTAGGTATTATTTTTTTTTTAATTACCCCTCCCGCTTCCCTCTGGTACTTTTATTGTATGTATTATATTTCCCCTCTTCCATAAATTCAGCAAGTTGTTCTTAATTTGATTTTAGTTGGTAATACGTAGTTCTTGTTCGGAACTAAGCTAGTACGTTGATACGTTTTCGATTAATTTGGAGAATTTATTTTCATTTTGCAGATAAATATGATTTTCTGCCTTATGCTTACATTCGTCCTTTTGGTTTAAGACTTATTTTAAATTCGGCTATGTGCTGTGGAAGAATGTGCATTACTTTTATCGTGTTTGGATTTGCGTCAAATTCTGTCTGAGCCGTCTTCTCCTTTGTTTACATACACATTTCTAAAGCTAAGCCATTGCTGCATTGTCTACTTATGCATATCCGGTACTTTGCTTAAAAATTGAGTTTAGTATCTTTGGCTTTATGGGCCGTCGTAGAGCCATTTTATCAAAACCATACAGGGGAATAGATTACCTGGACCTGCACCTGTGTAATTAATAGTCAATTATGCTCCACGTTTGCAGCTTTAAAGAAATAGATCTTAAAAATAATAATTCCAAATGTTTGACATTGCGGTGATGAATACCTCAAAAAAGTATTTAGTCAAAAAAAATTACTTTATTTATTTATAGGGCTAGAAAAATAGTACAATATTTTGGTTTGAAAATGTTAACAGAGATTTTATAAATATTATATTTGTATACCAAATTTATTTCAAAAAAAAAAAATATAAAAACAAATTCCACCTCGGGTTGCCAAATAAAACATTGTTCTTGATTCTATATTTAAAAACATACTAACATTTTAAAAATTGTATTATTTGTATATTGATTTGAGAAAAACAGAACACCATACTTTTTACATGCATATTTGATTGTGTTAAGGTAGACACATGATATAATATTATGCTATTTGGCACTTTATAATAAAACAAATATTTATACTTTTTTAACCAAAATAGGAAAGTCCTCGGAATACATAGTTGTTTACTTGAATAATCATTAGTTATGAAACGTTTATGAAATTTTAGGAATGGAATTTTACAAATCGTTGGCCGCTTTTTTGCGTAAAAAAATGAAAAACATTTCATCTAAGATTTACACACCGATTTATTTAAAAACGCCACCTCCTTTCTTGTAAAATATTCTAAAGCATAGCCCAAAGTTGAAATAAAATATGTATGAAGATGGATATATCGACTGACCTAAGTTATGTCTGATGAATGTAGGTCTAAATGGATTTTCCTTTGCAATTCCCGCTGAGAAGAAGAAGTGCTAGGCTTTGCTGGCAAACGTCACCTTACGACACCCTAGGGTGCATTAGTGCACACAGATAATCTATGAGTTATTGTCGATATGCATCCAAATGCCTACATTTTTCAGGGAGGTTGACATTTAAATTCAAGATCCACCGACATTTCTGATGACACACGCTTGTTCCAAATAACTTTTTTTCTATAAATTGAGTGCATAGGGTTTGATCTAAGACCTTTGTCTTAATATTGTCGGGTAGTTGCCCTGATTCTGATACTCAAGCCATTTAATTTACTTTTTGTTTATTCACCAATTAACAGTCAAAAAGTTTGCACTTGTTTTTTTTAGCAGTTGATGGAACTGTCATTAAAGCTTCAATTATGGCTATCAGTAAAATGCTACCGAAAAAATATTTGTTTGCTTTTTTGAAGCACTTAAACTTAATCGTTAAACTCAATCTTGGTATTAAAATGTTGCTTTTGAATTATAAAGTCAGTTCATCTAAAAAAAAATAAGCAATTAATCTACAACTTTTCTTGAAAACGAATTTATTAATTTTTCCGTACGAAAAACTTTTTCTGTTCAACTTCTCATTCAGTTTCACGAATTATTCCACTGAAGTCCTATGATATACTATGGTTATATGTGTCAGTTTTGTTCTGTTTCGTATTTTTACGGATGCATTTTACTGATAGCTATAATTGCAGCCTAATTGAAATTCAGTGTTTTATTTCCTCTTCAATTGTTTAGCAAAAGAAAACGTCAAAAATTAGCCTATAGAATCATTTTTTGACAGCTGAAAATTCATTTTCCACCACGATGGTCTCAGTAAGTTATCCGATGATAAGAAATGAACATTTTTGACAAATGTTGAAACTCGTGACACACTGGGCATACTCATATCATACACAATTCGGCAGGTGTTCATATAAAAACTTCTTTTTTTAAGTAGCAACGATTAACAGGACTTCCTTATTTTAGTTAAGGCTGACATAATTATGGAATTTAGCACATTGGCAAGAGCAACTAATTTGTTCAAGTATTTCATATTTAACGAAAATTCTAAACTGAATGAGAAGGTGTCTATTTGTTATACATAGCAGAGAACAAAAACGTATTGGGACAGTGATGCCCTTTGTAAATACATAATAAGTTGATTTTGGTCATGCAATTGAGTGAAACAAGTTAATACTGTATTGTACATACCCATAGTTACTACTTATTTAATAAGCAAATATAAATACAGTACAAACTCAACAATAAGGCACAATAACCAAAAAACTAAAATCGACTCAACCACAATCATGAATGAACAAATACAAGATTACAAGTCTGCGCCAAATGAAACTCAACAAATACAAGATTACAAGTCTGCGCCAAATGAAACTCATTGTTTAATGTGGTCAGCACTGAGTAGTTTCGAGGAAGAAATTGGCGCAATCTTGTATTTAGTATGTATGTTCTTTTACACAACTAAAATCTTACAAAAGAATTTGTACTGTATTCAACTTTATCAAAATAATAACGAACATAGAGTACGTGATGATAGATATTCACCTAACTTTAGTATAATTGAATCTAATTACCTACTATGTATTATCTTTTGGAGCGAAGAATATTATTGATCTAAAATAATTGTCTAAATAATTTTTTTTTTTAAATTCATTTGATGGCAGTGACGATGTTTTTGAAAATGTAATACTATTTTTATGTTTCTACCTTTGAATATTTGAATGTGTATGTAATGTACTGATTTAATGGAATTAAATGTCGCCCTTTATAATAATTATTTTTATTTTATCTTCTAGAGTTTAAATATACTATTTTGTGATTATCGTTTGTAACTGCTATTTGAGTTGTTTGTTAGTTAAATATTTTCATATATCATAAATCATCATTAAGGGAGATGTATTAGTTGTGATGTGTTTTTATTTCAACCAAACAATTGGTTTGCCTAAATTCGACTATAATTTATTGCCAGAAATTGTCAGGGTATGCTCTCCATAACTATTCTGGAATAAATTAAAAATTAATGGTTTTCAATGCTGATTCGTAAGGTCCATTCAAGGAACTGTCTACCTACTTATATTCAAATCACTCAAGTGAAAGATATTCTGCGACTTAGGCTTAAACCATACTCATCAAGACCGCATTTATGCAAATTTAAGACTAAACCACGGCTATAAAATCGCTTAAGGTGGTGTTTCTAAAGTAACACCAGATAAAACGTATGTCGTTTGGATTTGCTTAATCAAACACTGAAGGCGGTGAGCTAGTGTGGATAAAAATCGCATAGTACTCTTTAAGCACTCAGCTAGTACTAGTAATTAAATACCATTTATGTACATAGTAAAATGGATGCCGGTTTGGCAGGGGCTTCTGCAGTAACTGCGCAATGCAGGGGTATTTATGAAATAATGTTTAGAGAAAAATTAGAAAAATATAAAACTATGTTGCAAATCTTTTCTGGAAAACATTTTTTTATGAGCTGTTAGTAACGTAATGCAACTTTGGGGCGCCCCACAAGACAGGCTGCTCATGACCATACAGTACACTTGACAACCGCGAGGACATCAACTTTCCAAAACTCCTTCTGTTACAGGACAAACAAACTTTGGAACTCGCTTCCTCGTGATATATTTCCAGAAGACTACAATTTGCAGCAATTTAAGTGCAGAACTAACATACATCTGCAAGCATCTCGGGGCGCTGTTGAAGCGTTATAGGTTCGCCTTTCCCGAGAGAAGTATTTAAAAAAAAAATAAAAATATCAAGTAGGAATCATCAACATCGACAACTATGAACCCATCATGATTATGAAAGACATATTGTGTCAATCACCAACATCTAAAGGCTACAGCACTGATATCTGACGAGCACATTACCGCCAGTCATAAGAACTGATGTCGTAGATTGTGCGAAGAACAATTACAGTCCAAAAGAGCACAGAAAACTAAGATTGCTTGAGTTCTGTCGTATCACACAAAAATAAATAAATAAATAAAGGGTCCGCCATCTAACGTTTTTTTTTTTTCAACTAGTGCTTATTTCGCGAATGGTAACACTTAGCTCATGTCTGATTTGACAGATAATTAGTTTTATCCTTCCGCTGAACGAATATGGTTGTGTATACGCTTGAACAACGCTGGGAAATATTGCGACATTACTTTGAAAATCATGGTAATCTTGCAGAATGTGTGCGAAAATTGCGTACGGATTTTGGAAGAAGAGAAGCACCGTCAGCTCCGTATGTTCGTTATCTTGTGAAAAAAGTGAAAGAAACTGGCATCCTCATCGATAAACCAAAGCGTGAAAAGCCAAAAACAGTGCGTACACCCGAGAAAATTGCTGCTGTGGCAGAAAGTGTGCGTGAAGCGCCTCAACATCAATTCATCGTCGTTCTCAACAATTGAACATTTCGGAGACATCATTGAGACGAATTTTGCATAAAGACCTTGGTATGACGCCATACAAAGTCCAATTGGTTCAGGAGTTGAAGCCAACTGACCATCCAATGCGTTTTCGCTTCGCTAAGTGGGCCTGCGATCGAATATCGCATTATCAGCCGCAGAGCTGATGTCGTTTGGCCACCGCGGAGCTGCGATTTGACACCGTTGGACTATTATTTGTGGGGTGCCCTAAAAGATAAGTGTTACGCCGACATGCCAGAGACAATTGACGCTTTAAAGGACAATATTCGTGAAGCCATTGGTGAAATACAGCTGCACACAATCGATAATGTGCTTAAAAATTGGACCGATCGTGTAGGCTACTGCATGGCCAGCCGATGCAGCCATTTGAATGAAATTGTTTTCCATTATAACCGGAAGGATGTACTTTCAAATAAAAAAATAAATTTGAGAAAATATTCAGTAGTTTTTTTTATAGCATTTTCAAAAAAAAAAAAGTTATTTGGCGGACCCTTTAGTTGTCGCAAAAAGTCCGTACTCCGTATATGCACCCTACGCCTAGTTTCTCACAACCATTCGTTTGTGTGAGTTTTTATTTTTGAGACGAACGGAAGGGACCTAAAATTTGATCCCGAGTCGGAATGGCTGAATTGAGAAGCTTTTTCAGGACAGTAATTGATGTGATTTGGCATCACTGTCGAGGCTTGGTATTTTGTGTAACCAGACTTAAAGGCTGCTGTCATTAACTTGCTGTCATGAAGAAACCACGAGTCTGATTCTCACGATAACCTTATTGAATTCTCCGCGCCTTTATTCATTCCGTCCTATACTCATTAGAGCTCACCAATCTTTTCCTTAGTCTTAAGTTCTTATTAATTAATAAAAGCCATCATTGAAGTCTAATTGGGTGTTTTAATTAATAAACGAACTACAACATTTGGCGACGAGGATGGGAGTAAGAAGAATCCATGGAATTACAATTGGTGGAGCAATTGCTATCACAGCAGAAGGAATGGATGGAAAGGGTCTTACAAAATAACGCAGAGCGCATGGAAAAAATATTGCAAATTCCATCATCATCGACTGGGCCGGCGACATCCACCTCCATCCCACAGTTTCGCGCTTTTTCAGCAGAAAAAGAAACTTGGGATAACTATTTGTTCCAGCTGCAGCAGCATTTCAAGGCGAACGCAGTTGAAGACGACAGTCTAAAGAAGGCGCATTTTTTGTCAACCTGTGGAAACTACGTCAACGAGGTACTACAAAAACTGTTCGAGACCACCGATGTGAGTATACACTCTTTCAAAGAGCTAACAATTAAATTGACTCGCCATTTTCAAACCAAATTGCATGTACTCGCATCGAGATGTAAATTTCTGCGACAAAAGATGGCACCAGGTCAAACATACGCCGACTGGATTGCCGATTTACGAGGATTAGCCAGAGACTGTAATTTTGTCTGCGCAAAGCAAGGCTGTGGCACATCGTATGCCGACTGCATGATCAGAGACATGATTGTGTACTACACCCCACATGAATCGGTCCGCATGGCAGCAACTCAGAAGAAAGACCCAACTCTGGAAGAAATTGAGGAGCTAGTGACGGCATTTGAGTCAACCCAAACAGCGACTGAAATTCTGAAGGGAAGTACATCTGCGACAACCTCGTCAACAGTGGAAATCAACCAACTCAGTCATAAACGTAACCGACAATATCAGAGTAAGTCAAATGAGCATTTTCTTGGTAGAAAGTCTTGTCCGGGGTGTTTAATTCACCATGAGAGAGATCAGTGCAAACACATTAACTCAGTTTGCAATCATTGTCAGCGAAGAGGGCACATAAGTACTGTTTGCATGGCAGCCAAGAACAATGAAGCAGGTTTTCGTGCAAAGTCGAGACAGAGGTCCAAAAGCCGCGGACGGAGGTCGTCGTCGTCACATTCTCTAGCTAAACACCAAAATGAAAATCGCTTAGATTCAAGTCATCGCCGCACGCACGCGGAAACAAACCACTCAATCAATGAAATAGCCGAAAGTCGTCTCGACGAAGTTTCGTCAGCGCAGTGGGAGGCTGCACGAAAAGGCCGTCAAATTTTTGTGTCGCTTCACATTAATCAGCAACCAATGATTTTCCAGTTGGACACTGGAGCAACTTGCTCACTGGTGGGTCTTGAAGGGTATCGGGCTCTTGGGAATCCTCACTGCGAACCAACTCATCGGTCGTTGAAGGCTTATGGAGGTGTAAGTGTACCGATCAAGGGGATTGTAGACGTATCAGTTCGATTGAAAAACAAAACTTGCAATCTGTCACTGTTAGTAAGCGAGAGTTCGCACGGTGCCAACATAATGGGTTTAGATTGGTTCGAGGCTTTTGATTTTTCGATCAACGCTCCAAACGGGGAATCAGTTCTGCAAATAACAAACGAAATAAAAAACACTCTCGCATCTGAGGCGAAGTCGATCTGCGAGAGGCACGGAGCTATTTTTAGTCCAGAGCTAGGATGTAGTAAATTATTTGTCGCTCATTTAACGCTGAAGCCAAATAGTCAACCCAAATATTTTAAGCACCACCCAGTACCGTTTGGGTTAAAAGAGGGTGTTCGAGCTGAGATCGAGCGTTTACGGCGATTAGACATTCTCCGACCTGTCGAGACTAGTCAATGGGCAGCACCTATAGTCGTCGTAAAGAAAGCTAATGGCAGCTTACGAATCTGCGGTGATTTTCGAATAACGATCAACCCACAATTAGAGATTGACCGTCACCCAATTCCCAGAATACAGGAACTATTCCACAAATTACAGGGTGGTCAGTATTTTACAAAGGTCGACTTGTCCGATGCCTACCTCCAAGTCCCTTTAGACGAAGAGTCCAGAAAACTTTGCGTTATAAGTACAGAATTTGGTCTCTTTGAATATCAACGGTTACCGTTTGGAACTTCAAGTTCCACCAGAATTTTTCAAAGGTACATTGAACAATTAACTGCAGACATAGATTTTTGCACGTCATATTTGGATGACATAATCGTATCTGGGCGAACCAATGCTGAGCATTTGCATAACCTCAAAACTCTTCTGGAGCGGTTAGAACGTCACGGATTAAGGTGCCGGTTGGAGAAATGCCAGTTCGCAAGGGATGAAATTGACTACTTGGGCCACATCATTGATGCTACAGGCATACGTCCATCAGAGACGCGAGTTGCAGCAATCAGAGATTTACCTGAACCAAGAAATTTAAAGGACCTTGAGGCATTTATCGGGAAACTCAATTACTACAATCAGTTCATTAAGAATTTCGCCCAAGTAGCCGCCCCGCTAAACAAACTACGATCATCGAATCAACCTTTTATCTGGGGAAAAGATCAACAAAACGCATTCGATCAATTCAAGGAGAACATTTTGAAGGTGTCACGATTGGTACATTTTCGTGACGATTTACCAATCACCTTAGCCACCGATGCATCATCACACGGCATTGGTGCTGTCATTTCCCACGTTTACCCAGACAAGACGGAAAAACCGATCGCTTTTGCATCGAAAACACTGGACGATGCTCAAAAAAAATACAGCCAGATTGAGAAGGAGGCTCTTTCCATTATTTACGGAGTTCGAAAATTTCATCAGTACCTTTTTGGACGTCAATTTGAATTGATTACTGACCATCAGCCGCTGGTCACAATTTTTAGTCCGTCCAGAAAGTTACCACACATGACCATCCAGCGTCTTCAACGATGGGCACTAATTCTCATGGGATATACGTATACTATACGTTATCGTCCCACAAAACAACATGGGAATGCCGACTGCCTGTCGCGATTACCAAGTGGACCTGATGAACTTTTCGACGGCACCGAGGAATCCGGTCATCAAGTGGATGAAATTTGCTCCTCTCTGGTTGAGGATTTTCCTATAGACGCTAAAACTATAGCAAAGGCAACTCAGAGCGATCCATTTCTCACTAAGGTTATTCAGTATGTCCAAAAGGGATGGCCAAATCACATCAGCATTTTGGAGACGCAATCAGCCAATATTTCACTATTGCCCTATTTTCGTAGAAGATTTTCCTTTGAAATATTTAATAACGTTCTTCTCTTCCACAGTGGAAGCCCTCGAGTAGTTATACCAAAGCAGATACAACCGAAGGTAATGGCACTTCTTCACCAAGGACACTGGGGACTCACCCGCATGAAGCAAATGTCTCGGCGATATTGCTGGTGGCCCAGCATTGATGACGACATCACCAAGATGATTTCAAAATGTGTCGCATGTCAAACCAATGCAAACAATTCACCAAGGGAATATACAAGCTGGCCGCGAACTGAAGAAGTGTGGGAACGAATACATATCGATTTCGCTGGACCTTTTCAGAAGCAAATGTGGTTAATCCTGGTTGACTCCAAGTCCAAGTTCCCTTTTGTTGTCCGTATGACATCTACCACATCAGAGGAGACCATTAAAGCTTTGCGATCAATTTTTGCAATAGAGGGACTGCCCAAAACGCTGGTGTCCGACAACGGGACGCAGTTTACTTCTAACGAGTTCCAGCAGTTCTGCCGAAGCAATTCTATCCAACATATAACGTCAGCGCCTTTCAACCCGGAGTCCAATGGCGCAGCTGAGAGGATGGTGCGCACATTCAAGACCGCATTTCGAAAAATTTTACTGGATACTCCACAATGGGACAATGCTCTTTCAATTTTCCTTTCCACATACCGCTCTACACCGGATGATGATGGAACATCTCCAGCAGAAAAGCTCCACGGAAGACAACATCGCACTCTTCTCTCCGCTATGGTACCAGAAGCCAAGAAAGTTAAGAAGGAAGTCAAAACCAAGTTCATGGTTGGTCAACCGGTTTTTGCACGTCAATACCAGCGGAAAGAGAAGTGGATTCCAGCAGTTGTAGAAAAAAACTTAGGCAGAAGAATGTATGTTGTAAGGGCTGGCACAGTTATTTTCCGACGTCATCAGAATCAAATGAAACTTCGTTCTCCAGCTGAAGAAGGAGATGTTCATCGTTTTGTAGCATTACAAAGCCCTATCGACAAGTACGACAAGGCAATGGTCCGTCAAGCAGCACCGAATGAGGATCAAACTAACTTAAATGAGTCCGACGTTTTTATGTATCCCGATTCATCGCCGGTCAACATCAGTCTTGATGCATCTCAGCCGATTTTGAGTCCAGTTACAAATGTAGATCCGGCCCATCTGCCAGAAGATGTGGAACAACCAAGCGCAACACCAGAGCTTCGACGTTCAGAGCGGTTACGCATAAAACACGTCAGATTTAATCAAAATTAAGTGTGGGGGATGCTGATGTGATTTGGCATCACTGTCGAGGCTTGGTATTTTGTGTAACCAGACTTAAAGGCTGCTGTCATTAACTTGCTGTCATGAAGAAACCACGAGTCTGATTCTCACGATAACCTTATTGAATTCTCCGCGCCTTTATTCATTCCGTCCTATACTCATTAGAGCTCACCAATCTTTTCCTTAGTCTTAAGTTCTTATTAATTAATAAAAGCCATCATTGAAGTCTAATTGGGTGTTTTAATTAATAAACGAACTACAACAGTAATACTCTCGGATGTTTGTCAGATCTTCGCGAGAGTTGGCCGTGGAAAAAACCTTCAGATGAAATTTGTGTTTTCCAGGAATCACTCGCAAGCCAATTTTGGCCGAAGCGAAGTGAGGAATTCTCTTTGCCCACTAGAATGCTGAAGAGCTAAGGATTTGTATACAGCACAGTTACTTTGAAGCTTTAGGCGACATACATAGATAATAAATGAACATTAATATTGCAAACCGTATTTTCTTCGAATGCGACGAGTCTCATTTTCTTTAAAATGCACTGATTGATTGATTGAACCAATAGGTCAACTTACATACCTTATGCAAGTAGTGACAGCTGGCTGAAAAACTAATTTTTCCTATATTGCCAGAATAAAAGTCTTGTTCATTATTAGATGATCTAATAGACCTTTTGTCCAAGTAACGGCGTCAAAGCGAGCACTATTGTTTACAGGAAATTATCTTAATTTTAAGAAAGAAGGAATGAATACAAAATGTGAGGCTTGTTCAGAATTAGCTAAAGAAAAGGAAGAAAATAGAAAATTATTTTTTTTTAGAAAGATGCCCTAGGTATAGGTTTTCTAACTTAGTATGAAAAAATCTCAGTATTATGTGCTTATGTATGTATATATGCAAATAATAATAATTTGTGCCTATAAAATGATTGGAATCTGTTAATAAATTCGTTTAAATTGAATGTACTTATATTAAATGTATATTTACTATACCAAATATGTATACAAGGGCATCACTGTATGCAATTATTTGGTTTAAATCACGGTCTTAATTATTATTTTCTATGCTTACTGTCAATTACGCTATATCGCTTTTAATTATTAATAATTTCACTAACACCTGCAGGATACAAATGCTTTAAAATAGCATAATAATGGGCACCTGCAGCGAGAACGACAAATAAATGCCAAATGGCATGCGCCATTGGTATAATACCATCTGCCTTGAAGAATATTATGCCAACTATATAAAGGAAGCCACCTAGTTTTAGTTCAGTCATTCCATGAAATTCGTGACCAGACATGATGACAATTAAGGCTGGCCCTAAGCCCATCAAAATGTAGAAGCAAGTTTCCAAACATTTAAACCGTTCGTGGTATATCTGAAAAAAAAAGAATTATACAAATTTAGCACATAAAATAATTAAATAAATTTGTTTGTTTGTTACCTGTTGATACAATATACCAAGCGCAGCCATTATCCATATAATCCATTCTAACGATGCTAAGATAATAGAGTGTGTTGTATTCTCCAGCTGTAGCCACGGGAAGTAAGACCCAGCAATAAATACGTAAATCATAGCACGATCACAGCGATGCAAAACGTTCTTCAGTCCCCTTGAAAAAAGAAAACAACAAGCATGAGCAAAATTAAGGATTTTTAAGATTGTGCCATTTTTATAACACCTGTTGCGATCACAGTAAAAGGAGCAGTGGAAGAAAGTGGATATACAAAACAATAAGGTTAGAGCTGAACCGTAAACCCATGCAACCAACATCTGCCCCGAAGTCTTAGATCTCTCGATAAGTTTCATTGTAGCCATCACAGATGGTATTACCCATAATCCATGTGTGATACAATTAGCCATTTGCTCCAACTGGAATTATATAAATCGCAATAAATTCAATATTTCAATACCAATAAATTATTTATTTACCTCCGTTGGAATATACGCACATCCCGGTTTCGCTTTACTATTTTTCCATTTAAGATTTTGAAGCTCCAGTTTTATGAACAGATTTGACTTGATCCACGACTTCCAGAAATTTTTCAACAGATTATCGATGAAAGAGTATTTGTTTTGAATTTGTTCCAGAAAATTATCCATTTTTCTTTTGCTATAAAGCTATTTAAATTCAATATTAGATGTATACATAAAAACATTGAAATAATATCTCACCTTGTATAGCATTTCAATTTAAGAGCACTAGTTAGTTAAAACGTTGAAACTGTTCTGAAAATAAATAAAATCAAATATTAGTTAAAAAAAACGATCTTAAACAAAAAACTTGAAGGAAAATAGAAAAATGAAAGCACTTAAAATGTTTTCAAGAAATGGCTAGAAATTGAACCTCCTCCCTCGCTAAGCACATTCTAGCATAATTATCTAAGAATTTACCTTAAATTTCATATTCGAATTACACAATTAGTTTTCGGAAACTTGCATTTTTTTATATTTTTAAATCGTGTGGCTGAACATAAGAGTCCTCGTGACAATTATTATACACTCGGGTTCGGGTGTTTTTAAAGATTGCGAGACTAGGAATACCAAAAATCTGACACGTATCCAAAAAATAACCTCTCAAAGAATGTAGTAGATAAATGTGTAAAACCGCCGCATGGATAAATTCGGCAAATGTCTCTCTCTTTCCCTGTTTTCGTGTCCAAACTTATTGAAATGAAAGATCAGGACTCCTAACTATAAACTCATCTACGTGAGGAATGAAGGTACCTCAAGAGCTTGCATCCTCGCGATGATCAAACTAAATATTTTTCTTCCTAATTACAGCGATCGTGACATCGTGACATCTTGTCTTGAAGTCGGACTGAAGAAATTTTGGTTGACTTCAGTGTACATGGCGTACGACCTTCGACTCCCTGCGGCTTTATTGGGGAAGACGATCACTGATGTGGAGAGGCACAAAGCTGCACTAATCCTGGGATGTGATGCCAACGCGAACACACAGTATGGGGCAGCAACGACATAGATAAAAGAGGTGAGCTACTTTTTGACTACTTAATTAGTCCTATGTAACATTGGATGCGAACCCACATTTATTACAAGCAATAGACAGGAGGTCCTGGATAACACACTAGTCTCTGAAAGTATTTACAATGATATCAGAGACTGGAAAGTTTCTTGCGAACACTCCTTCTCAGATATATTCAATTTGATAGAAACTACCTTCGTCAAGTTCAAAACGTCTTTAGAATTTATAGGACGACAGACTGGTCTGAATATAGGAATAAGTGTGGAATCT
Source organism: Cheilosia scutellata (assembly GCA_955612985.1). Lineage (NCBI taxonomy): Eukaryota > Metazoa > Arthropoda > Insecta > Diptera > Syrphidae > Cheilosia > Cheilosia scutellata. Next base: position 56,898,002 of record OY015313.1, on the reverse strand, counting down.
TCTGTAATCAACAGCACCCCATAATTCCCCCTACTAACACACATGAACTGGACGCAATGGTTAAATAACTAACGACGACTCCCAACCGCGCTATTTCGTTCCCCTGCCCAATAAGTAATCCTAAGGGGAAGCCTACCACCTTCGTGGAGTCAGGAGATTATATCTCTACGAAAAACATGCAGGCAGCTCTTTAATATGGCCAAGCGATCTCGCGAAGCCACTGACTGCATTTCGTACAAAGAGGCCCTCAAAGCTCATAAAACCAAAATTAGGAAAGCCCAACAAAATTCTTGGAGACTCTTCTGTAGAAAGGTAGAACATATCCCTGAGACGGCTCAGAAAGATCCCCGCAGCGACTCCTAGGATACCGAGCTCGTGGACTTCCTCTAGCTCAGAATCTCTAGAACGAGACCTTCTACTGGATACCCACTTCCCAAATAGCTACAATGCCATCACGAGTCCTACTGGGACTTCAACTAGGTCTATATTATGTAGCTCCTCACATTTTGTTACTAAGAACAATATTTCGGCTTTAAGCCATTCAAGTCCCCTGGGTCTGATGGCATAATACGTCCCGAACTTCAACAGAACTAATCCTTCCAAGGTAACTTTAATATTCGAAAATTGCCTGGATTTGTCTGATATTCCTAAGTAATGGATGGAAATAAATGTAGTTTTCATACCCAAGGCTGATAAAAGCTCGCTAACCCCAAGGATCTCAGACCCATAACTTTGTCATCATTTCTACTGAAAACTTTAGAGAAATTGATATGGTTTAAAACCACTCTAAAGTGATGTAAAAACCCAATAAAAGACAAAATCCCCAGAAGAAGTTGAAAAAACATCAACGAAACATCGGGAGAAGAATAAAATAGTTTTATTTTGATTCGGAAACCATTGACCAGTAAGCTCGAACTTAACTACTTTAATTGATAGACTCCGATATACGCTGCAGTGTTTATACAAATCTTCTGTCAGCCTCTCAACATGCGTGTAGGAAAGGGAAATCGGTTGAAAAGGCCTTTCACTCACTTGTATCAACTATTGAGAAATCTCTAGAAGACTGTAAGGAATACACTTTGGTAGCTTTCTTGGATAATGAGGGAGCGTTTAACAACGTCGAACCAAAGGCAATTACTGGCGCACTGACGACCCTTGGAATTGATAAGTCAATTGGCGAATTGGTGAATCAGTACAAAGCTGGGCGAAGCATCGGTTCGGAGGCTCGTCAGTAGGGGTACGCTACAAGGCGGTGTGATCTCACCTCTTCTTGGGAACCTAGTGGTGAATGAACTACTTTTAATACTGGAGGGGGAAGTGTGCAAAGGGGCCTATGCAGTATCTATATCGCTGTCTCAGGAAAACATCTCAACACGCTTAGGGACCTTATGCAGGATGCCCTCTCTAGGCAATGGACAAAAAAATGTGGGCTTGGCGTCAATCCCCAGAAAATTGAACTGGTTCACTTCATGAGTTCATCAGCCTTACATCCCTGGAATGCTTCTATGCCCCGGCAGCCAAAATAGGTGAATGTTGAACTGTTAGGCCATCTCCGTAAGAGACGATCGGCAGTCGAGGGCTACCTTTTCGGAGAAAACACCTCCACCAATTCCCTCTTCGGTTGTCGAGCCATCAGTATAGAAGTGATTTGATTCATCCTCATTCCAGATTTATCTGATGGAGGGGATGGTGAAGGGAAGTTATTGTCAAAATTTAGGGATTAGGTGGTGTAGTCAGTGGTTTCGGTTGAGACCTAACCTAACCTACCATGCTTAAACATTTATTATTCCCATACTTTAAGTAAGGTTTTTTCATCGGGTATCGCTCCTAACCAAACTTGTAGTGAACGTGAAAGTTTATTGCGACCCAGTCGTGCACTTTATTTTTCGTTGTGGCTATTTTCTCTTTCCAATTGTTTCCTTCAATTTTCGAATCAATTTGAAATTGTTATAATTACATATGCATTATGCAAATCTACTGTCAGTTGACGGGTGCTATGTAATTAGCTATTACTATAAGCCAGGGCTGGGCAAACGGTCGATCGCGATATTGAATTATCTGCATGTTATTGATACGTGGTAGAAGGCTTCAAAGAAGACTTTTCAATTAGAAGAACACGAGTCCGTTCATGGCGAACTGCTATATTACACCGAAGTTCGACAGTTAAGTAATAAGTATGCTTAAGATAAGATTAAGATAAGATATTGAATTATCTGCATGTTATTGATACGTGGTAGAAGGCTTCAAAGAAGACTTTTCAATTAGAAGAACACGAGTCCGTTCATGGCGAACTGCTATATTACACCGAAGTTCGACAGTTAAGTAATAAGTATGCATCTGTTTTTACACAGATTTCGGTACATATTTCATAAAAGAGTTTCCAACATCTACAAATGAAATAGTACATCACAAACTTCATAATGAAGAGTGGTTAGTTTTTTGTTACATATAACTAAACACCTCAATGATTTTAGTCTACAATTGGAACAAAAAAAACAGCGTTTTGGCTGCAGGCTTACAGACAGAGAGACGTACCGACGACGGACTGAATATCCTATCATCGTAATATGAAATGATTAAAATCTTGAGCTTGAGTTCGACATTTTGTACGAAAACAATATCAATCAGAAAAATCTACTTCTTCAAAATGAGGTTCTCTGCAAGGCTCATAGTTCGGATTCCGAGATATGCTTCTGGAAGTTTATGAGCGAAGAAGAGTATACGAACTTCAAAAAATGCTTTTCATTTAACGTCATTCCTCTGTTCAACCTATTTATGGGAATGGGAATCGCCGTTTTCAAAAATGAGCTATAAAAACAAAACATCGTAACTGCAAAACTTAGATGCCTTTTTGAGATTTATACAAACTTAGTGGACGATTTGCAGTGTTGCCGTGAAATAAAGTCGAAGGAAATAAGATCGAATCGACTTTATTTCCATTTTGATTGGAAATAATGTCGAATTGCACCTTTTTTCGTGGTTGATTTTATTTAAATAGCAAAATGGTAAAAAGGTCGAAAAAAGGAAAATTATGTCGAAAATTAAAAAAATAAATCCTATAAGCAGTGAAACATGTTTGCAACCCCCCTGCTTGTTTTTACAGTCAGATTTAGGGTAGGCGTGCTGAAATAATCATTATTGAATTGATCGACTTTATTTCCATTCTTTATTTTTTTCTTTTGGAAATACAGTCGAACGCAACAATTTTTGGAATTCGACATTATTTCCAATCAAAAAAGAAATAAAGTCGATTCGACCTTATTTCCTTCGACTTCGACAGTCGACCGCAACAATTTTTGGAATTCGACATTATTTCCAATCAAAATAGAAATAAAGTCGATTCGACCTTATTTCCTTCGACTTTATTTCACGGCACCAGTACCGTGACAAATATTGACAGGAGTGGACCGAAAAGTTTTGTAAGGGGTTAAGGTGGGTTTCCACATGTCGGTTGATTGACAAAGTTTGACAGCTCTCACGTTTTCATGTCAATTATTGGCAAAAAATCGTTTGTCAGTTGATTGACCAACTTATGAACTCGATGCCAATTAATTTTCACTGTCAATTATAGACAAAGTGACATTTCGTTTGACAATTCAGCTATTTCCACTTGTCAATCAAATTCTTTATCAGTTATTGGCAAACGCTGTTTGTCAATTCATTGACAGCAATTTTTCGCCAATTTCCACTTGCCAATTTTTTAATTGGCATAAAAATACGTCAATTGTCAATTTCAAATCGACAAGTGGAAACCCAGCATTAGTAGTAGTCCGTCACCTGAAAAAGTTTGCCTAGCCATGCTATATGCCATTCGTAACTTTGCAGCTTGCAATAATTTGCTTAATGATTATAAAAGACTTCAAGAGTTTATATCGTATACAAACAGTGAAAAAGCTCATGCACTGTCTAGAAAGTATATAGCAGTGTATTTTATTTAAATTTGTCTTTATCAACTTGATAAAAAAAATCGTTATCAATAATTGACAACAGTTCATGCTGATGAGCACGTGAAGTTACTTGAATAATTTATATTCCCTTTATTGCTGTAATTGCCCCTCATTCAATGAACAGTAATTGAAAGGGGTCAACTCAACACCAGGTTACATCGAAGATTGGCTCTATTTATGGATTAGAATTAAATGTTCATGTCATGGTAGGGACCAGTCAAATGCGCTTGTGAGCACGTGACCGTGAACTGTTTATAAGTAGGTATGGGTAAAGCACAAATGCACTTTAGAACAGCAATTTGTTTCAACTGCATGCGATTCGCATATTCTTTGCGGGTCAAATACGTTGTTATACATTGTAAGGTATATAATTTAAGCGGTTTCTATTCAAGCTGCTACTTATCATAGTCCATAATATTGTTGAACTTTGATAGATGAACCTGAACTTTGGTCAGAACATGACCAGCTCTAGAGACATGTAGATAAATAAATTAATTGGGTAATGTGCGCAGAAATAGCTTGTTGAATTTTACATACAAACAAGTTGGACATCAGTTACATAAGGTAGCTTCAATCACTTGCAGCCAGTCTAGATAATAAAACTAGTTTCTACTATGCCAAAACGAGGAATGCAAATGAAGCAATTTCTACAACACTTGTAACATGGTAACACCAATTTATTTTTATTAGTGGCAGCAATGCAGAGAGAGAGGTGCTACTCCAGAAACAATGTTCGAAACTTCTACCAAAAGTAAAAGGAACATGTCACGGGAACAAGACCCAAACAGAAACCTGTAGAAACGAACAAGAAAATCTTGTAGATAGTAGAGTCACAGTCGCTACAGAGGGCATGGAAAAAACATTTCTGCAGACGACACAAATTTCGGTGTCAAGCAGGATGAAGCATTTAGCTTGGACGTAATGAAATCCATGACGTCCGTCCACCTGAGCAAAATTAAGTGAGGACAGCAATATCTAAGCTCAAGTCCAACAAAGCTGTTGGACGGGACGGTATAACTACCGAGCTTTTTAAAGCAGCGGGAGATAACTTGGTGAAGAGGTTACACCAACTTGTCTTCAAGATTTGGTAAGAAGATATTATGACTGATGAATGGAGCCTCAGCATCATTTGGGCGATCCAATAAAAAGAAGATCCTCTATACTGAGCCAACTATAGAGGCATTAGTCTCCTCAACATCGCCTACACTACGGCAAATCCTGGAGAAAACCCAAGAAGTCCAACTCGATACCATCTATTTATCGATATTTAAGGCCGCATATGACAGCATAGAGACGAGCTATACAGAGCCATGTCTAGTTTTGGCATCGCTGCCAAACTTATCAGATTGTGCAGAATGACGATGGAGAGCGCTCACTGCTCCATAAAGGTAGGAAATCATCTCACCGAGACCTATGATGTCAAAAAAGGATTTAGACAAGGTTATGCGCTGTCACGTGATTTTTTCAACATCAAAATTGGGAAAATTGTGCAAAACTCGCAAGCCAACACCAGGGGGGACGATTTTCTAAAAGTCGGTGCAACTATTTGCATATGTAGGTTGACGCTGTCGACATTAAAATCATTCCGCGGTACTAATAATCATTTTTAGTGTCCAGGCTAACTTTTACGAAGTCACAATGGTGAAAATTTCCATATAAAATTATCCATTGTGACCGTCAAAATATTTAATTTGAAGACTAAAAGTGGTTATTGGTAAGGCCCATTGGCAAAACGCAGCGAGCTGTCACTGGTGTATTTGCAAGTATCAGTATAGAAGCGGCAAAAATGGGGTTAGTGGTGAATGAGGGCAAAACAAAATATATGCTGTCAACAAGACGGGATATACAACATCGACGAATCGTACAGAACGTCACTATAGACAACTATAACTTTGAGGTAGTTCGGGACTTTGTATAGCTCGGCTCCGCTCTTAACTCTGAAAGTTACGTCACATCACAAATCAAGCCGCTTTTACTTTTGCCTAAGAAGGCAATTGATTAGTAAGGCCTTGTCGAGAAACACCAAGGAGACTCCATATAAAAAAAATAAATAGGCGGCGCAACAGGCGGTAGACACCCAAGGCCTAGCTTCTCGCAACCATTCGTTTTGTGTGAGTTTCTATTTTTGGAACGAATGGAAGGGACCTACAATTTTATGCCGAGTCCGAACGGCTCAATTGAGAAGCTTTTTGAGGACATTCATACTCTCGGATGTTTGTCAGACGTTCGCGAGAGGTGGCGCTGTAGAAAAAACCTTAAGATGTAATTTGTGTTTTTCCGGGGATCGAACTTGGGATCCCTCGCACAGTAGTCCAGCACACTAACCACTGCGCTACTGCGCCCACAGACTCTATATAAGACCCTCATCATCCCAGTCCGCGTAGAATCATGACAGCTCTACGAGCTGTACAGCGACATCGACCTGGTCAGAAATGTACGTCTCAGCCGAAAATTGTTAATTTTGTCTTTATTGTGTATGTAAAATATGAGAAAAAAAAATTATAATAAATAAATAAAATATTTTAAAAAGATAATAAGTTTTCCATATTTTTCCAATCGGTTTTACATATACTTTCAATAAGTTTTTCCTATTGGTGCGAAGAGATTTTCATATACTTTTCAATAAGTTTTCATATTGTTTTAATAAGCCGTCGTAGTGATATGGAATAAGATATCTTGTTAAAAGTATGTGGTTTTCTTATAGAATATTCATAAAGATTTCAATAAGATTTTCTCTATTGTTTTGATATGACTTTCTTCTTGGATGAAAACCATAGAGAAATCTTATAGTTTTTCTTCTACTTTATGTGGTGGTTTTCTCTCTGTGTATCCTCAATCTGCAAAATCTTTATACAATCATGAGCCGTCATTAGTCCCATGAGTATCAGACAATCAGTAAACTAGAAGACAAGGTTCGACGGCTATTTCAAAACAAGCTGATCCCTCTGTGAACATCCCGCCTTGCACACTCAAGCTTGAAGCAAGGAGAAAAGCCACAAAAGATGCGAACGATAGATGAACCGCCCTAGATACTTGTTATACCACAAGAATACTATGGCCGTCTTTGAATGAAGCCAGAACCGAGAGGAGGGTATAATACGGAAGGATAAAAAATCCCTGTCCATCCTCGTAGGAATCATAACGGGGCACAATACTCTGCGGTATCGCATGTAGAAAACGGGCCTGACGCAGAAAGAGTTTTGTAGAGGCTGTGATGATGAGGAAGCTCTTGAGATAACCCAATTCCTATATCACTGTCCAGGTCTCCAACACACCAGTTACAAATCCCTAGCGAACCACTTCCTCCACGACGTGGACGAGCTTTCCAGCATATCAATAGACAAGATAATGAACTTCATCAAATCCTCAGCATGGTAAGTAATTTGACTACAGGGCCCATCACAATGGGTCAGTATTGACCTGAGTGTGGCACGGAGTACTCCTCGCCAGCTCAGAAACCTAACCTTACCTAGGTTCCAAATACAAGTGTATTTGCTTAGGCCATTTTTAATTGTTAGTATACAATACTATTATTCTGAACAAAAGACATCTGTCTGGTTCTGTAGTCTCATATAAAGTCAGTTTTATTTTGTTAAATCTGACATTTTATACAGCGTTAGCATACACTAAACTTCTGACAATTTATACAGTATTTCCAGATACTACAAGTATTCTCGTACCTACTATATAAGCCAACTTTTTAGTATGACATATGTTAGACCAAGAGTAAATGTCCAATAATTAATAATGCAATAAGTGTGCGTGAATACATAATAGTGTCAAGTGAATAATCCAAACAGTACGAAATAAGATACTGCACGTTATTGAACAAATTCCACCAGAACTTACGAGTAACATCTGAATGTGTTTACTATAAAAAAAACATATTTTAATACTGAGATTTGCGTATGACGTCAAGTAGCTTGCGAAGTAACATTTGGTTAATGTTCGTTCATGCTCGGTTCGGGATATAAATTAGATAAAGCACATTAAAACTTTCGATCGAGTGTACATTTTTGTATTGTTTTGGATTTTGTTGTTTAGTTTATCCAAAGTAGCGATACATTTTATATTATGTAATTGCAGGCAATGGTGTCATGAACAAAATGTTTCGTAGGTACTGAAGATTTCAATCTAACTTTGTATTATGATGAGATAGACGCTACGGGTAGCCGCGTCGCAGAGTTAGGTACATAATTAATTAGAGTCCATGTCAAAAAAATACCATGAAATAATTCATATAAATAAAATTAATAAAATGCCGAGTATGAGCAAAAATAATAAAAGAAAGAATTCCTTAAATTTAGAAAATCATAAAACTCACAATTATTTAATTAGGGCCCAAACACTGTACGAAGGCGAAAACTAGTACTGGTTCCAATAACATAGACGGGTTCACAATCCTTTTAATGAGTGTTGCTACCATCAGAACATTTCTATGTTTTACTTATTTTAAGCAACTTTCCAGCCTTAATAAGCTATCCGTAAAGTTAAGTAATACAATTATGTATATAAAAAAAATATACCCCATTTTGGTTAACAGAACCCTCGTTTGATACGGTCATATTTTTCAGGACCCTATTTAATATGTTGAAGAAAAACTCAGATTTTGAGAGTTTTCCATTTTCGTAAATTTAAAAAAGTGTTACACTTTTACTGTCTGTAGGTTTGCAAAATATGTACAGGAATAGATTGCACTATTGGCTGCGTTTCTTCCGTCTCCGTCTCTACCCACAATTGCCAAAAAAAAAACAAAATTTGAAGAATGAAAATAAGAGTTGGCAAGGTCTGGCATTCCAAAGTTTTTATTGGAAATGTTTTTTTATCAATAGAGATATTAGGTGAGTTTTTTTTGCTATTGTATATAGCTTTACAAAAAAACGATTATCGGGGCTTAGCTCTTTCTTCATAAAAGCTTGGCAGCACTCCTATCACAGAAATTCGTAAAATGTAACTCACAAAAAAAAAACATCAGAAAAAGAAAAAAATGCTTAGAAATCACAAGAAAAACGGGGAGAGTACGATAACTACGGCGCCAAAAATTGATAACAGTATTTTGTAGAGGGGTTAAATACAAGCACTTTTTACTATGGGAGGGGGGGGGGGTCTATCTTACTCCGTTTAGGCGGGAGGGGTAATTTAAAGAAAATGATACTTTAAATGGAAAAAAATACATTAAAAAACAATGGCAATACTTTTAATAAAAGACTATAACATTTTAGAAAGCCCAGAATCTGCTCTTTCATATTATTTTTAAATTAAGTTATTCCCTTAAATAGTTTTTGAAAAAAACAATTTCAAACTTGAAATTTTAGGACAAAAATTGGGGTGAGTAAAATAATTTTGGCGATGAAAACTAATGACGGATTTATGTAGAGGAGTTAAATACAAACATTTTTTACTATGGGAGGGAGGGTCTATCTCGCTCCGGTTAGGCGGGAGGTTTAATTAAAAAAAAAATTATAAATAAAATTAAAATAAAATATTAAAAAACAATGGCAACACTTACCACAAAGAACTATAGTATTTGTCAAAGCCAGAAATCCGTTGTAAATTGTCTGAAATGCAAATCAGCAAAATTTTGTCTACCAATGTGAAATTTCTGGCCAGAGACTGTATCTGAAGAATGTTGTTGACATTGGGTAAACTTATATAATTTAAAGAAAGTTAGCATATACTCAGCCTTGCACCCATCCCAAAATCCAACAGTGACCCCAAGCAGGGGGGTTGCAGGGGGGCAGCATGCCCCCCCATACGCATTTCAAGGCGCAAGGGTAGCAATTTGTTCTCTAAGCGGAGCGACATATAAAAGTAATGTTCAATTTTCTCAAAAATTAGGAGACATAAATCAATCTGGTTTTAAGTGTTTGATTAAAAATTGATTTAAGCAGTAAAATCTACAAACAAATTAAGTATCTATTTGCTCAATATTAAAAAATCAGTATAAAAGTTTAATTTTTTAATTTTTTTCCTTAAATTTCAAGTTTGAAAGTATTTTTTTCAAAAACTATTAACAGTTATAACTTGATTTAAAAATAATATCAAAGAACAGATTCCTGGCTTACAAAATTCATAAAGTCCCTTATTGTAAGTGTTGCCATTGTTTCTCAATTTATTTTTTTTTCATTTTAAGTATTATTTTTTTTAAATTGCCCCTCTCGCCTAAACGAAGCCAGATAGACCCCCCCCTTCCATAGTAAAAAATGCTTGTATTTAACCCCTCTACAAAATACCGTTATCAATTTTTGGCGCCGTAGTTATCGTACTCGTGCCAGAAAAACAAATCCACAAACACTAAATACGCGATTAAAACAAATTTATAAACATAGAAAATGCACGGAAAAATATTTTTGCCAAATGCTTTGATTTATTTTTATTTTTTTTAAATGAATTCTGTGTGATGTCAGATGTCATTTATGACAGAATCGATGGCATTTTTCGATTACTTTTAAAGCAATGATAGTTTGGTCGCACAGTTTCAGGGCTAAGGAATAAGCCCCGATAATTATTATCCGGGCTAACGAATATATGAAATTATTTTTCTAAGTCGGCTCTTACATTGAGGCAACAATCAATAATCAACAGGCAATAGGAAACACGCAATATTCTCGCTGACAGTTATTTTCCTGTGAATTAAATTAGAGGTCTCACATCAAAGCAACTAAATATCGCTCGAACGAAAAATGTTGCTGATTGCGGAAATAATTATCACCACCGATACAGAGCGCATGTTGAAAGCAACAAAATATTGCTTCCTAGTACCAATATTTGTGATTATTGACAAATTTGCGTATACTACGTTCTATACAGTTTTGGAAAATATGTCGGACGATCCTGTTTTCAATCTCAACACAAAATTCGTAGAAGTTGTGGAAAAATATTCCTGATAGCTTTAAATTTAAGGCAATACCTACTGTTGCTTCGATGTGAGAATAGGTTAAAAAATAGTTGCGTATTGCTTATTGCTTGTTGCCTCAATGTGAGAGCCGCCAAAAAAAAAAAACACCTATTAATGGAGGTATTTTAACGATGAACATATTAAATTCAGATTTATAAAAAATCTTGTTGACACATTTTTCTTCATTTGTTTTGCTTTGTTTATTATTTTATAATCTAAGTTTGTCATTTATGACATTTCCATGGAAGTCGAAAATAACATACAAAAACTTGTGTTGTCTACACTTTTCTCTATCCCCGCGAATCTGTTAGCCAGTTGTTGACAGCCATATTTACAAACTTGAAGGAACTTTATTCTACAAGGCTTGGGACAAGTATTGTTCCGAGGATATATATATTTCTGATATTGCAAACTGCTGCACAGTCACAAGGAAAGCATAGCGTGATGAAAAATTCGTAACCACAAAATATAATATGTCGGATCCCATCTCTCATTTAAGTGTCCGAAAATCGGACACTTGTTTGTTCTTAAAAACCTACTCAAAATAGGCATTTAATATACATACATCCAGTGCCGGCTTTAGAGGTGGGCGACCGGGCGGTCGCCCGGGGGTGCCAGCACTTGGAGGGCGCCGAGGTGTACAGCGCACTGCGCGCGTCAGTGACTTCACTGAATTTAAATACCTATCCCTATAGATATAAAGAAAAACTAAATTCAGCGTATTAAATTGTATGAGCTTATCTTGTATTTGAGTGTGAGTACTTACTCAGCATTTCTACCGCACGAACTGTCATTTATTTGCTTGTCTTGTCGCATTCATCTCTAACTTATGTAGGTCGAAAGCACAGTAACTACACATATTAAAGGTAATTCCACTCATTTTCGTTTCACTCGCGCATCTGTCAAAAAGGCATGCTTTTCCATAAATATACGAATGGGGTCACATTGTCAGCCATGAAAACTCATGCACACGCATATTATTTCTATACTTTTATTCTCAGGGTCACATAGGCCGAAATTGCAGATGTGCAATGTGGGTGTACTTTGATATGTGTACTGTGGGTCGAAAGAGAGAACAACTGAGCGACCATAGAGCCCATTTAATCTAGTTTAAAAAGCCCTTTTTATTTTGTGATCAGAGAAGACCCTGTAGTATTTGGTTTCCTTGACCGATGTTATCCAACAAAGCGATGACACACGTGACACGTCACACGAAGAGCCAACACTGGCACAACACTCATTACAGTTGTTGTTTTATAGTTCGACGTTTTGTTTCACATCAACATAATGTTATTCTTATTGGGAAATATATATAGACAAACAGGTTGCGAAGAAGCCATTGTAACAGTATCGGAACTTGGCACGCAGCCATTTTTCAAACCAGTAGCGCGATTAAGGCGCATTAAATGTAAACCGGCTGAAGAGGCTGTTGATAAACCAGTAACTGATCCAAAAAAAAACGTTTGAAGTCTATTTTTTAATGCTCTTTTGGATAACGTACTTATATCTATGAAGGAAAGATTTCAACAGATGTCACTGTCCATTGAAAATAAAATTACAGACAACCTAGATTTTGAAAATCTTATCAGAGAATTTGTTGAAAAAAAAAGGTAGAAAAATGAGATTTTAGTTGTTTTTTAATTATTTTTTTTTTCCATTAAATGTTTCGTGAATAGGGTACCTACACAATTGAAAACAGATTTTTTAAATTTTAATGAAATATAAAAGGGCGCCAAATGCATGATTCGCCCGGGGCGCCAAGATCGTTAAGGTCGGCCCTGCATACATGAAACTTATTTTGAACATGTGCATTAAACTGCAAAACTTTCCGAATGTATGGAAAGTAGCCAAAGAAATTTTCAAGCCTTGCTAAAACTATATGCCAATCAGTATCTTAAGCAGCACAGGAAGAGTTTTTGAACGGTTAATCAAAAACAGAAATATGTCTCATATTAGGATTGCCAAAATTGTCCACCTCAACAATTTGGCTTCAGAGAACATCATAGTGCAACAAGTTTAAAGAATCCCTATCCATTCATCCTTTCATTCATTCATTTTCAAATGGTCCGCTTGTACATAAAGTGGGTCGTGGATGTAGGTTGCTTAAGTGGACCCTCCATAGCTCTCGATCCTCTGCCATCGACTCCAAATCATCAAGGGCAATCCCCATACGGGTAGAGGAGAGATAATGGACTTGATCTAACCATCTCATCCTAGGTCTACCCAGAGGACGCCTGCCCGAAGGTACGGATTCCATAGCACGTCGTGGAATCCTGGTCGGGGACATGCGTTTAACATGACCAAACCACCGAAGCATGGACCGCTCCGTCCCGAGAAGAATCCCTAAGCATGTTAAAACCAATTCTGATGCAAATAAGTCAAGGTCTATCGCTATCCTTGAGACATAGAGTATAGGCATTCTATAGCATCTGACACAATGGAGTCATATATAAAAATATAATTTATCCGGAGCTTCACTCCAGGGGCCTGTACCACAAAACTTGCTACAAGTATTGTACAACAGGCGACAACACAAACCATTTTTAATTGTTAAAATTCGCCTGTTGTACAATACATACTTGAAGTTTTGTGGTACAGGCCCCAGTTATAGAAGTACTTTGTGTGCTTTGCTGTGCTCTACAGTCTACATAGAATGAAAAAAAAAATGCCTATACAAACTGAATTGCCCTTTTCCCGTTGCTAATAACTTGGGCCAAAAGCGAAATTTCCAAAATCAGTGAAATTGATTTTCTTTATTTCTTACATAGAGAACACAAACCAAGTCTGAAGTCGATCTGATTAAAAATAAAAATCTTCCCATCCAAAATTTAACTTACCGTAAAGTTGGGGCAGACATAAAAAAAACTTCCCCGAATCGAAGGTTTTGCACAGAGGGCGCAGTTCTGAAAAAAAAGTCAATAAGTGGTGGTTAGTGGTTAGTTCTTGGCTGGTAGTTAATTTTTTTTTATCATGTTAATAAGTATTATGAAAACCCAGCGGCCAACCTTTTACCGCATTCTAAGGAAAGATTAAAAAAAAATACCCTTTTAAGGTAGATATACCTACATTTGATTTGTTCTTATAACATAAAAATGTAAATTTTGTGGTCTAATTTCCGTATTCGTGAGCGAGCAAAACGTCACTGAATTATCTCAATTGTATATGCAAAACAAAAACCAATTCAGGAACGTAGTACTCGTTCATGGAGACGGTAATTCGGCCCCAGATTTCAAATGTTTAGAAAGCATCACATTCATTATGTTGGTACCTCAACACAACTAGGTACATATATGAATTAAAATCACGCGGGACTAAATTCAAGTATATGCGAAGTATATGCTGTCATCAAGAAAGGACTCTCAACATCGGCGATTCGGACAAAACGTCACAGTGGACAGATATACTAACTTCAAAGTAGCTAAATTCTTTGTCTACCTAGGCTCTGCAAAACGACATCGGCGCGCGTAGAAATCAAACAAAGAATCACTCTTGCCAATCGCTGTTTCTTCGGGTTAAGAAGAAATCTAAGAAGTCAAGCCCTCTCTCGCAGAACGAAGGAAATATTGTACAAGACCTTAATCATCCCGTTCCTGTTGTATAGTGCAGAAGCATGGACCTTATCGAAAGCTGATGAAAACAGCTTTGAGAGAAAGATTCTTCGAGTGATTTTCGGTCCAGTTTGTATCGACGGAGTGTGGAGGAGGAGATACACCGACGAACTTTACGGGCTATATAGAGACGTTGACCTAGTCAAAAAGCTTAAAATACAGCAACTGAGGTGGATGGGTCACGTGGAGCGTATGGACAACAACGCACCAGCCCGTCGAATTGGAGAGTGACCTCAACCAACTTGGTGTGCGTAACTGGAGGCAGCTAGCTAGGGACCGAGCTGGCTGGAGGGGCTTGTTGGTTGAGGCCGTGGTCCACCTCGAATTGTGAGCGCCATCTAAAGTAAAGTAAGTAAGGACTAAATAAACATCTACTCTATTTGAATCGTCGTATGTTGTATTTGCGACTATGTACATATTATGTATTCATATCGCGCAGGAAACATACCTAAGTAGCAGTTATAATCGTAGTATCTGTGAAAAATATGTTTAACACCCTATTGGGGAAACCGGTCAACATTTATATGATCAATTTGTATGTGCAGCGCTACCATATTGACTAAAAATGGTTTTACGTTTTTTTTTGTATTAGATTTATGATTAATATGGCAATTTGAATGAAGTAAGGTCATAACAAATTCCCTAAAAAGGATTCATCGCCAATAACTAGGGCCCAAATCAAAATTTCCAAAATCGGATTTCTTAATTTCTTATATAGAATATACATACTAGAGAACTAGTCACGAGCTGCAGCACAATGCTCAGAGCAAGTAACTGAACGCTCAGCCATCCTGGCCAAAAACGGAGCCGAGCTTCCACATATTGAAACTATTGAGGGCATAAGACCATAGTCGTGGCCAAGAGAATTATTCTCGAGAAAATTTGAAACCGGGCAGACCAAGATGCTCTTATATAAGGAGGTCACCAGGGTCTGTCTCAAAGCCTTTGTGGCCTAAGTTAGATCGGAAAAAATCTGTAGAATTATTTAAACTCAGCAGATCAAAGTTACGAATGGCGATAGGGATACTTTCTGGGCGTTAGGCAACAACCGCCCAAGGAAATAACACTCAAATCGATTTGGAAATAGCGCCCAAAAATAAACAACAAGATGGAAATAAAGCCCAAATAGCTGGGTAACAATACCTTTAGCCACTAAAACATAGTCCATAAGACCGAAGGGTGATTCTAATTCTTATTATCTAACAACCGATAAAGCTGGTCGTACCTTACATTATTATAAATATAAGCACCCAGACCACAAACCAGAGAGAAAGTGAAACAAGGTAATTTAGGTAGACATGCACTCTTGTGGCAAACCGAATATCGCTCGTTCCAGATAATCAAGACATCCGTGAACAGCAGAACGTGTCATCAAACAAATGTGTATAATAGAAAGAAACATTTTAAGTTAATTTGTATTTTTTAGAACTAATTAAATGGCGACACACGAAAACGAGAAAATTAACGCGAATTAGTTTTGACAGTTTTGTCGTTTGACAGTACGTCATATTATTATTTGATGGATGGTGAGTTTCGATCCGCTAATGGGATGCGTTCTAAAATGGGTTATTTTTGCGGACGGTGATGGACTTGAAATGAAGAAAATAATAGAGAAATAAAAAGCAAGATAGCTATTCGTTCTTAAAAATAAAGTAAAGTTTTCGTTTGTTATTTTTGGCGATATTTATTAGTTGAGGATGTAATTCTGAAATCTTGTGCCGACAAAATGTCAAGGAAAATGTTCGCCGGCGAATGTCGAGAGAAAAATGGGCTGCAAATTTAGTGGGATGAAACTATGAAACAACTTAATATCAAAAATGTTTCCTATTGACGTAATAAATGAAATTACATTTCAAAACAATCGCCGACAGTCAAAAATAATTTTAAATACTCAATTTGTTTTGGCACATTATCACTTTCTCCTTTATATTTCGGTCCCTATACTTTTGTTCTTATTCTTTTGTTTTTTGAAAATGAAATTATATTTTAATTATAAAAAAAATCAATACCTAATTCAATAAATAGAATTTACACATTTTTACTAAATATTTAAATACTCACTTTGGCGTTCAGTTGTTGTGCAACTTCATTCAGGACTCTTCAATGTCATGCAACTAACAAGTTTTGTATGATTCAAAATTGGTTAGTTGAATAACAAATATGATGCAAAATTAGCGAATTAGTAAAACGAAAACATACAGAAAATTAAAAAAACAAAAAATTATTTCATTTGAAAATATGTATTTCCTGAAAAAATTTAGTATTTCGTTTTTAGAACGGAAGTTTGCTTAAATTCCGATGACCAATTTATTTGTTATTCAAAATCAGTTCATCATATTTTCCTTGTAGATGAAATAAAACAATAAACATATTAAGCCTGACAAAACAAATTTAAATTATTTATTCCAAAACTCATTAGGTGCACTTTAATAAAATAAACAATCAAAGAAAATAAATCAATTTTCGTTAAAATATTTATAGAGAAAGGTCCAAATGTATATCAGAAAAACTAATAACAATCATGTTTGATGATTTTTTTTCTGATCATGCATTTTAGTTTTACAGCTTAAGCTAATATTTTTTTGTAATAATGTCAAAGGAATTCTCATTATTACAGTAACTACCCCCATTTATATTTATATTCTTTTTAATGAAATATAATTTGGTAATAAATTCACCACACTGAACACACAATTTGCTTAACACGTCCCGGTAACGGCCAATTATTTGAATTACTTCAAAGTTACCACCGAATAACGGTAAATGTTATTATGTGCCAGTGTATGCGTGACCAAATTCACCCTCCGTTTACTTTTACATTGCACCCATACTTAACCACGCAGTAACTTTTTGAAACTGGCTCTATGAAACTCTCATTTTTGGCCTAAGCTGGCGGTCTAGTTCTTACTGGTTTGTGACCCAGACTTTCAACCTTTAAAACCATTAAGTAATATTATGCTTATAAGAATCAATTTCAAATCCCGGGTTTTTCTCTTATATAAATAAGGTGTCTATTTATACCATGACTGGCAATTATTTGATAATTATTCGATTTGCCCATTGAATGCCAAATTGATAAGAATAGATTAAATTGTCTAGTAAATAGCTTTCGGTGTTTATTCATTTATCGCTGCATGTTAGATAACATGTTAATCGCATAGGGGCTACAAGTGTACACGCGGAACTTGAGACTGACTTCATGACTTAACCCGAATTATCTCAGATAATTTTCTTGTTGAATTAGTCAATGATTTTTAGAAGTAAGCATAGTTATTTGTTTGTCACAAAATGGAAAAATTAAATAACAAAAATTGACTTACCGTTTCTTACTGATGAGGTGAAGTTACCCTAATCAGTGGAGATCTTCAGGTTGACGGTTTAAAAACCCAACCGTCCTTTAGGAAGGAACAAAGAGCATCGGATAATGATGGATTTACTACCTTACAAAAGGACAATGACATTCGGATCTGCACGTGGAGTGCTCAGCCGCGAAATTAACTGAGGCACAGGCAGCAGATATTACCGTCCTCCAAGAAGAGACGTCGACTTTTCGTGAGACCCGGAAATTTCCGTCGCTTTCAATATCTCTATAGTCTTTCGTTCGATATGTATATGATGTGCATAAGGACTAAATTTTGCGAACATCAGCCTGATATACATTCACGTCCAAATTAAGTTTCAAACGGAATACAGAGGAAAGATTTGAAGAAGGCACTGGTTGTACACTGCGATAGTAAAATCAATTCTGACCTATGGCTTGGTTGTTTGATGGAAGGTGGTCAACACTAAATGAAATCCCATACCTCAAGAATTTAAATAAGGTGCAAATAATTGCTTTAGGTACAACGGGATCGCGAAAATCTACACCAAAACTAGGACTAGAAATTTTACTTAATCTACACCCACGGATTATTAGAAACCAAGGTATGGCTTTGGCAAGAATTTAAAGTCTACATACTGAACAGGAAGGACTGGCTCTCCTCGGAGAATGGAACATACGCACAGGAATCTTTTCAGAGGAACTAGGTATCAGCAAGTGTAACTATTGCAGCGTTTTCAAGGCGGGGATCTACGCGGTCAAGAAAACGGCTCAAACCGTAGAAGCAAGCGAACTATTAGCAATGGAAATTATAAATTTAAGCGATTAACACCAAATGCGTACTTCAGTGCCTTTCTGCATTGAGAGCAATAAACCATCACACCCGTACTGCTGTGCAGGGTTCCCGAACATGTTGGTGTTGAAGGGAACGAGACAGCAGACGCGGCTTTGAATTGGACATGCTATTAACTGACACACAGATTCTTTAAACACATCTATAAGATCTTCATTGTTAATGTCACACTAAATTTGGCCAAGAAACAATGGAACAACACTTATTGCCGTATATCATAACCCGCAGCTTTTAGCCCGCAATTGACACAAAAAAGTCAAAGATCGTAATATATTTTGATAGAAACTAAATCCAAGTGCCGGTCGGTGTTAAAACCGAACATCGCATCATTGGAAACATGTACAAAAGACTAGGCATATTTATAATCGACTTTTGCTGAATCTTCAAGGATGAAGAGGAAATAGAATCAGAGGAACATCAAACAACATGGGAGTAGGTAGACGGTTCTTTGAATGCCTGGACAGTCTAGCAATAATATAATGATTTTATTAATTACTCGTACTACTATCTTACTTATAAAATAGTTTGTCCTGACTGATTGGCGATTGGTGATCTGTGCCCAGCCAAGATGGGCTGGAAGTTATAGGAAGCTGACAATTTTAAACAATATTCCGTTGATGGTCAAAGTTCGCCATAAGAAGCGATTTGATAAAAAAAAATACGGGCTATTTGAAAATGTTCATTTATGGGCTTCTGAATTACAGGCTTTTATTTTGCGGTGAACTTCGATACAGGGGTTAAATTTTTTTATAAGAAAATTGTCATTTTTCATTCGATTAATTACAAACTAGCTTTGAGTAAGAAATAGAGAAAACCAATTTTACCGATTTTGGAAATTTTTCTAGAAGCCCGGGGTGGGATACTGTAAAAAACGAAACGAAAACCGCTTTCGTTTTCACTAAACCTGTCTCTATCATATCTGTGGCAATAGACAGAAACTGCTATTGTCGAAACGATAGCGTTCGATCGTTTTCGTCTTACATAATCTGGCCCCCGGTTTCTCCCACCGGGAAAAGTGTGATTCATTTTGTATATGGGAACTTTTTGTTTGCTTCCTATCCAGCGCGGATGCAGACTAGGTACTTACATCTGTAGCGGCAGCGAAGTCGCTAGTGCCTAGTGCTCTAGTCCTATAGTCTATATTTTATATATATAATGAAGATTCCGACTGACTCATCATCAACGCCCAACCTAAATCTTTGCTTTAGAAAGCTGAAATTTTGCACAGAGGTTCCCTTTATGATGTATATAAGCACTAAGGAAGGATATTTCGAAATTCAACCCCTAAAGGGGTAGAAAGAGGGGTCAAATTTTGTATGGAACATTTTTATTTTTCATCCGATCGACTTCAAACTCGTTTTGTGTACTCTCTATGAGAAATAAAGAAAACTAATTTCTTCGATTTTGGAAATTCAACCCTTAAAGGGGTAAAAGGGGGATCAAACTTTGTATGGGAACATTTTTATTTTTCATCCGATCGACTTCAAACTCGGTTCGTGCACTCAATTATAAAAAAAAAAAGATAATTAAATGGTCCGATTTTGGAAATTTTGCTTGGGGCTCGAGTTATTGACGATTACCCCTTTTAAGGGGACCCTTTTCTTAACTCACGAATCGTTCGTCATACTAATTTCAAACTTTGTAATACGTTCCAACCTCTGTCGCCGTTGAATTCGTACTCCAAAGATATTCAAATGGAATTCTGTAAGAATGGGGCATAGTGCTAGAAAGTGGTACACATCCTCACGATCTTTACGTATGTTGCACAGTATACGAAGATTTGGGCGGTGTGGGTAAGAGTGTAAAGATGTTGCTCGTTTGCTATAGTATGATTTGTGTTGAGATACCAGCACTTCACTGACATATTGATCACATAATTTTTGAACTGATTTCTCTTGATAGCTTCTGGGAGAAAATTGTGCATGGTGCCTTCTAACCTGACCTGACCTAAGTCCAACAATGCTGCTAGACCAGACGGCATGCCGGACGAACTCGTTTAGGAAGCGGAAGACGAATTGGCGGAGAGTATACTGTATACATCAACACATTTCCAAGATTTGGTATGTGGCAGGAAAATATGCATAATAAATGGGACCTTGTTTGCCCGACCAAAAGTTTACCCTCTAAATTGCGCCAAAAATTTAGTGGCAGTTTATGTACCACGTGATATTAACACTCACGAGTCCATGAAGACCTATTGTTATTGCCCTACCTACATGGTAGGACATGCGACTTACAAAAGCATTCTATTCTGGCCACATACGACAAACTATACAAACCCATAAGCCGTCTTTTACTTTTTTTGAGGCTAGTGTAGGGTTGCATTTTTTATTTCTAATTTTTAGTGGCTGCTAGCAGCAAATAACGAACAAAAGAAACCAGCGACATAATTTATTTATAAAAGAGGAGAAGTTCCCCTAACAATTTACGAAAGTGACAAAAAAGTTATACGGATGATAACTACCTATTAGCCAGGACACACGACACATGTCAAATATAAATTTGATTGCTCACATCTACTCATGAATTTGTCACAAATAAAAATAAAAACAAGTAAATTGCCACAATTTACTGATTTATTTCAACGAAAATGTATATATCACTCTCAATAGAATTATTATCGGGGTCTTTAAATTCATTAAGCGATTACTTGATGACAATATTATTATATAGTCGTTTAATTGATAATAAATATACTACTATATTTTTATCGTTTTAGAAGGGCTGTTATCGCTATTCAGCTACTTGTGTACGTAGGACTTAGATTACAAGGAAGTAAAACGAGTACAACTTAATTAATATTATTTATCATATCATTCAGACCAATTTAAATAGCACCAGTACAGCAATGCTTCTTTTACGATTAATTGTTCGATTTTGTATGTTATGAGATGATGAGTTTTAATTATTATAATCATAACGTCATAGTTCAGAACGATATTGTGCTCACTTTGTTTGACAGATGTAGATTGCAGCATCTGATTGATTTAGCGCCTAGTGAATGAACTCTTTCTGGTATGAAGTAGCGATAGCCTTGTGATCGCATGACAGTAGACGCAGTATGTACATGTGATTATTTAAATGATACTAATTGGGCATTGGCCCACGATATCAATTTATAAATTTTTGTAGTTAAATCTTTTTACGTCATTTGGTTAAGTGAGTATTTTCCCCTCCATAATTTATTTTTATTGTTCACTATCACTGAGGTAGGACTAGAGAATGAAAATCCGGGACTTCATTTATCTGAAATGTGAAAAGTAATGCGGTGAAACTCCCAGTGATTGGCAAATTGGGGTGATTGTGCCCCCTTTCAAGAAAGGGGATAAATGGGATTGCTCCAATTACAGGGGTATATATCACTTTTAAGTCTCCCCGGAAAAGTCTTTGCCAAGTTGCTGGAAACGCGTTGCAGAGCTGTGGTCGAGTCACGATTAGGAGATGAGCAGTGCTGTTTTCGTCCCGGCAGAAGCACAACCGACCAGTTATTCACTCTCAGAATGGTACTTGAGAAGGCTTGGGAGTATGCTACACCTGTTTACGCATGCTTCGTAGATTTGGAGAAAGCATACGACCGAGTCCCTCGAGGTAAACTCTGGAGTGTATTACAGGAGTATGGAATTGACGGTTCTCTCTTGAGAGCCATTTAATCTCTCTACACAAACTGTAAAAGCTGTGTTCGGATAAACGGCGTTAAATCAATACCTTTCACCGTGGGTGTTGGACTTCGCCAGCGGTGCGTCTTGTCTCCTCTCCTTTTCATTACTTATATGGACTGGATGTTACAGCGCAGTCTTGGCGAAGAATGTTTCGAACTGGGAGATCTGAGGATAAGTCATTTGCTCTTCGCTGATGACTTGGTCATCCTTGGGTCCTCTCAGACTGAACTTCAGCGTGCACTCGATCGGTTTGTAGCCGTTTGTGTTGAAGCTGAGATGAAGGTTAACGTGAACAAATCTGAAGTGATGGTCGTCTCCAGAACGCCTGTTCAATGCACTCTGCATGTTAGTGGAGTACCATTGAAACAGGTGGAGAAGTGAGTGATGGAAGGAGCAATGCTGAGTTTTCCTGTAGGATTGGTCAGGCTGGGTATATATGTGGCGTGCTACATACCGTGTACTAGCACCTTAAGCAATTGTCAGCTTCCATAAACAACGACATCTTAAAATTTCTAATGAGTCTGACAATGTCCTAATTGTCTGACAATAATAAAAATTTTGGCAATTTAATTGTCAGATTTAGGGCTGACAATGGGCTTACAATGACTTTTCTGACAATATTGTCAGACAAAATTGTGAGTTCAAGCGGTTGTAAGACATTTGGGACACATTTTTCACTGACATATCTGCCATTGTAAGATCTGACAGTCGTGTGTACTTAGCTTAACATTCGAAGAGAAATTCTCGTATGCGAATTTTGAGAATTGCAAATTTCAGTCGTTCGCACAATGTTGCCATATTTACAGTTTTAACTGTACATTACAGTTCTTTAGACAAGCTTACAGTTTTTAAAATTACCTCCTAGCACAAAGTACAGTTTTTTTTTTAATTTCAAATTTGAGAGAATAAATTAAAATATGATTTAATTTATGTATGTGTAGTACATACTATCGTATTTAAGCTTGTTATTTTAATTAAAATGAATTGTTTTGTGTTATTTTTGTTTAATAAAATTTAAAAAAAAGCCATAATTTCACAAAAATCTTTTCATTTTTGAAGGTTACAAATTTTTAGTTGAAAATACAGTTTTATTTTTGGGAATTTAAAGTTTAAAAAAAAAAAATAAAAATCTGTCAACATTGCTTCGCATGAAATTGAAGATTTTGACAGATAAACGTATGCGAGAATTTTTGAGAATTGACCCCCTGCCCTGACCCCCTGGGGATCTTCACCCTATCTTTCTGCTGTCGTTTCTTTTAGTTTTTTGTTTAAAAATGTGGAATCTCTTTTTGTTATCTTTGCAGCATAAACAGCAAATTATTCAGTTTTTCTAGAATTTTAGAACGGCAGCACTACCTGCCACAACTAAATGGTATTTTCAGATATTTTGATTTTGATTGTTGCTTATGTTAATTATTTTATGCATTTAACCATAAGTTAACGATTATCAAGTAGCTTAATTAATTTTGTTTGTATATTATGTTAATATGAGCGGAGTTTAGTTAGTAAAATAAAAGTTTAGTCGCCACAATCATTTCATAGATTGTTTCGCAGCTAATTGAAACGTCAAACGAAAACTATATAGTTGGTGTTTGGTGTGAATGCATCGACTAGTTTTCGTAAACTTTTTGTCGAAAACTCAGTTTTCAGTGCGGTGTGAATAGGCTATAAATCATTTATGAACTAAAAACAAACGATAAAAGAAGAAAATAGAATGAGAGAACACCTTATACCTACGGTGACTTCGCAAAGCATTTTTAACCTCCAAAAATCTGAATTTCAAAATACTCCAATACTGTTTGGTGTTTATTAATACATAGTATCTTTGATAGTATCTAGGTAGCTACTTATTAACTTATAGTAAAAAGAATTCTTGAATTTATTTCGGTAAAGTACAATTTTTTACGTAGTTCTATTTATGGCCTTTTCAAGGTTTCATTGAAACTATAAATCAATAGAATACCAACATCCAGTGCTTATACTAACACTTTAAAGTTTAAAGGTTTATTATTAAGCACACAAGAAATGACACGTTTTATCAATTTCCCGAAAAAAGCGTGAGCCCAATAGTATTCTATACAATTAAGTTACATTATTGTATCTAAATATATCCATGCCATGACGTCTCGCTTATATGAACCTTTGACTTTTTTAACAGACATACAGATACAGACGTGTGTACTGTGTATTATAATTTATAAGAGACAAATGTTTATGTAGGTATGTACCAGGTATGCAGAAGGATTTGCCAACATGATTGTGATTATGTCTTCCGAATGACTAAAGCCATTTAACATGAAGAAGGTAGGTCGGTAGGTTCGTACCTGCTACATTACGTGTATACCTAATCCTATACACAGTTTTACATCATCAGTCATCACATCATTCTATGCAGATATTACATACCTATGCCTATACGTCTGGTTAAAGCACCAAGCACCAAGTCACCGACCGACGGCATGCACATGCATACTCGTATCCACACAAGACAGGATTATAGGACGCCTATGTAATTATGTAAGAAACACCTTACGTAGTCCTTTTACGAACAACGTTGTTTATGTAACTACAATGTGTTTTATGTAGGTACATCATATATTTACTTATGCAATATTGAATAAACATATACCTACTTTCTGATTTATCAGATAATTTTTAGATGTAGCTATGTAAATGAATACATCATTGCAGTTGTAGCGAAGATTGATTTTTCTTGGCAGATTGAATGGAAGCTTGGAAGCATCATTATCTATCTATCACATTACACGTTCAATGACATTGCAATATTATATTTTGTTCACTATGCAAGACACAGATTATTTAAAATAATTATTTTTTTTAACAAGGAAAACTCGCGCACGAATGTTGGAAGCACCCTTTTATAGATTTTACATGTTAATCGTGTTGGCAATTAAAGCTGTATAATGCAATATTTAGAGAATTTATTTTGGGAAATTCTCTGAGATACATACATAATGTGTGTACTATTTACTTTTTACACATTAACTTTTCCGGAAGTCATGGTCAATCAAACGAAAATTCACGTTTCGACAACTTTCACCAGAACGGCACACCAAAACGAAAAAAGGAGCTGCATAAAATTGAAACAGTGTCCTGTATTCAAATGCCGCCATATACTTGATATATGATATACAGATATACGTAGACGTAATTCACAATTTTGAAAATAAAATATTCGATATAAGAGGACCTCAAAACAAAACAACTTTCCAGCAAGGAAGTAAATAAAAAACTGACAAAAATTACTCACACAGAACGCTTGGAAATTGGAATAAAAACAAAACCACTCAATTCATGGGAGTGTTCAGCAATCTTGAAATTTCACCAACAACAAGATGGGACTTTTAAGGTTGGTATGCTACATAGGTGCTGAAAATCTTATTGTGACGTCATGCAGTTCGTTGAAATACTTTTTCGTTGTTTTGATCATTTAAAAACACTCATAATAGGTCTATTAGAACGCCCTGAAAATTGATAACTGATTTTCATTTACATTGGTTTCACTCGGGAATTCCGAGGTACATACACTGGTCGGCATAAGTATTTTGACAAAACTAAAGTTAATTCTACTCATAATTTGAACTTACTTCATGTAAATTTTGGCATCAATGGAAAGGTAATTTAAATTCCGTTTGAATGATACAAAACTTTCCTTAAGCCATTAAGTACCAATTGAAAATTTAGAATTTTTGTGAAAGTCTACTTTTTTGACTTTTTTCCTCTGTCTTAAACAAAAAATGTTTTGATGTAAAAAGTTTCTCCAAACGAATCTAATGGTGACTGCAAACAATTTTTTTTCAAAAATCTGTTCGCTAATATTTTTTATGATTTTTTGAATGGGATGATCTCAGAAAAATTTTCTATAAGAGTATTCACTTAAACGCGTAAAAGCCTCATAAACTGCGTAAACTGCAGAAATTTACCACCTCGTAAATGAACTGTCAGATTTTGTATGGAGAATAGTTTACGCAGACCTCATATGCCCCTATTGTAAAACACAACTCAACTTAGTTGAGTTGAGTTGTCTTCAATTCAACTCAACTTTCACAAAACCCAAACTAACAAACAACTTATAGACCACCACTGCCATCTTTGTTGTGTTTTCACAGACAACTTTTCTATCAAGGTTGTGTATGACAATACGGACAATACCGAATTTTGAATTACATAAAACCAAGAGACAACTCAACTCAACTCAACTGTAGTTATACAATAGGGGCAATCGTCGGGCCGCGACGATTTGGGCCCGGAAATCAACCGCGGAAAGTTACGCAAATCACAAATATCAAACTTTGAGAGACAGTCATATGAATTGTTTGTGTGATTCCAGATACAGTCGATTTACGCGATTTACGCAATGACAATTTCCTAGGGGTGTTCACTTAAAGCACCGCAGAAATTTATACATTTACGAGCTGCATAATTTTATTTAAATTATAAATGGTGGCTGGTGGAACAATAGCAGTTGTCGAATCCATGAAGTGACAGGGATGTCCGTCCACATGGTGAAACCAAACCCGGCCCTCCGAATTGCAAACTTAAAACTGCGCTTGCCTAGCTACCAAGAGCTTCGAAAAAGTATGGATTTACTGTTGGCGACCCGCTGCAAAAAAGGAAAAGGGACATTGTGCTTCGAATCTGAAAACGTTCTGACCATGAACAAGCCGCGTTCAGCCGAACGGAGTTACTAGACTTCTATAAAGAAGACATCACAGCCATCCAGTAGGTACCAGTTATCACTAGGTCTGTTCCTTTACGTTTAAGTCTTACGAATTTTTACAAATTTTTCCGCATTTTTACTCAATGTCGTTCCCTAACTTGAAAAATTCGTCAAAGAGAGCGGCATCGAGAGAAGCAATCCGAACGCTTCTGAAAGCGTTCGATTGGCACTCAAATGACAGTTCTTCTCCTGAAAAGAAGAGAATTTTGCTTCTGGATTTGAATTCAGAATCGAAACCAGAAGCACTAATACATTCATACACTAGGTCTATTCGCGTACTTTTCCGAGCAAGGCAGTACAAATCTGTCAATTTCGAAAATTTGAGCGCAACTCTCTCAGAGAGCGAAAAATGTACCGAAAAGTACGTGTTGTATACACTTCGAGCTACTTCGAGCCATTTCCAGCTAATCACCAATTTGAACAAAACAAAACTATTTCAAACTGCAGCGAAAATTCACAATTTTAATTAAATTGATATAATTTTGTATTCTATCAATATCTGTATAACTCATAACCGAGCAATCGTTGGAAAATATATTTTGTTTATTTCGTCTATCTGTCAACTTTTTGCTTTTGACAATTTTATCCAGTACATGCCGGTAGAAATTTCCTGAGCTGTTTCGAGCCAGGAGGGGAAATGTTGGTTACTCATTTATTTTGCTAGTTTTCTCTTTACCTGTCATTTTTGATGAGAACGTGTATAGATTTTGTGC
>OY015313.1:56000629-56270064 GCA_955612985.1 Cheilosia scutellata | reverse complement strand
TTCGCTGAAGAGCGTTCTACGCAACAACCCGGGGCTGCATGTCGTACTGCTTCGAGCTCGCTCCATCACGAAACAGATCTGGCCTACGCTGCTTCTCAAGCGCTCCTACAATCTCGTAACACTAAACAGATCCAATATAAGCACATTAGTAGATGTCATCACGGAGCACTGCATTATTAGGAGACATGCTCGCAGGCTGGGCCTCCCTTCCAACGATTTCTGTAGAAGCTGCATGGACGAGGAGGAGGAAGAGACAATTCTTCACCTCCTACACACGTGCCCAGCACTTGGCAACAGTATTTTGTAGTGGAGTCCACCAAACGACAAGATTGTACATCAGTATGTTTCTGAAACCAAATACGAATAGCCATTGCATAATGCGAGGTTGTAATTGTAAGCCTCAGTGCAGAGTAGGCATTGATGAATGCTGGGGATACAATCGTAGCCAGGCAACGTTGTAGCTGTCATATGGTTAATAATTTTCCGAGGTCATCCGAAAATCAAAAGCTGATTAAGGGTCGATATTTCACATGTCCGACATACATATCTATTGAGTAGATATATGGTCCGTTTACATTCATCTCGATATCGGTGCACTTAAATATATGACTGCAGTCATCTTGAAACAATTAACAAACAATAATTTTACGATACTTACTTTGTCTCTGGATATTCGCCATTCATGACTGACAGTGGAGGTTCCGATGGTGAAGCATAGCACACGCCTTCTATAATATTACCAAACAATGCGCACTGATACTCCGTTCTAAAAGGTAACAAATAACACAGAGCAAGATAAATGATGACAACTCATTACTTACAACTCTAGAAACTCTAGCGTAGATGGATCAGCATCAAACGCCGATTTGTACAGCTTCAAATATGAGTCCTCACATCCTTTTATAGACTTGACAACTTTTCTCAGCTGATTCGTAACATGTCCGAATTTCTGCAGATAATCGCGCGAATTCTGTGCCAAACTAGCCGCAATAGCCGGCGGGGGAATAATTGTCTGGGCATTTTTAGCAGTCACAACACTAAACAATGTCTGCAAGAACTGAGCCCGTAGTTTAATAAACTCCAACTGAAATGTTAACGGGCTGGTGGGAGAAGAACTTGCTCGTAAGCTTGCCAATGCTTCCCAATACAGGCTAATGGCCATATCCAAACGTTCGATCAGCGGAATCAGCTTCAACTGATTATTTGCATATTCTGGGTCACACAGATTATAGTGTTGTGACATCGTGTCATATTCTAGACCATAATTCAATATGCACTCGGCTTTGGCCATTTGCGCAATTCCTATTAGGAAAAAATGGAATTTGTCCAACGATGCGTGGTTTGCAATTCGCGAATAGATCCGGGCAGCCAGGAAATGTTGACCATATCTATGAATCGAATGGAGATGACATTATACATTATATGTTCCAATTTCACTTGGTTTACCTAGAAGCAGAACGACCAATTCGATATAAAGTCCAGCAATTTGTCACTGCAGCAATGCGATCAAATGTGTCGAGTATAACTTTGGGAATGAAACATCCTATTAGCGATTGCAACATTACAGCTGATAGAATTTCGATGATTCTGGACTTATCATCTTTGCAATCGCTATTAAGAATTGAGTTCAGTTTTTTTAAGATCTGCGGAAGGCGCTCCGCAACCGGATTGGCAGCCTCATTAGATACATCTTCGTCTGTGTCCATTGCATCTGGTTTTGGAATCGTAAATTTACGGAGCTGAAACTTGGAGGACAGTGCAGCCAACGTTTCACATAAAAGCTCTGAATGCCTTTTCGGATATGCTATAGAAAAAAATACATTTTATCTCGTAGATAAATCAATATCGCACTTACTAATATCATCACTCAAAAGATCGCCAATCATTTCGATAAAATCTTCCCCAAACTCATTGTATGCCTCTGATATTTTTACGCCACAAACGAGGTACTTCTTCAGCTCCTTGGTATACTTCTCTTCGCCTACTGACGAGAAAATCAAACTCTCCAGATG
This sequence comes from Cheilosia scutellata, assembly GCA_955612985.1. Taxonomy (NCBI): domain Eukaryota; kingdom Metazoa; phylum Arthropoda; class Insecta; order Diptera; family Syrphidae; genus Cheilosia; species Cheilosia scutellata. The sequence goes on along the minus strand of OY015313.1, from coordinate 56,268,052 downwards.
AATATTAATTAGTTCCATGATCACTGCTGGTGGTGGCGTTGAATTCGCGTGACTGTAAAATAGAATACAAATTAAATTAAGCTTTTTATTGTTTTTGGATCTAACTCACCAATAGAGCACAAGGCCTTTTAGAATGGCTAACGCTTGACTGGCCGCAGTGTGATTTTCTAAATTCAAACATGAAGAACAAAGCTCTATTATGAGACTTTGCTCTTCATTTAGCAATGCGTGGCAGGTTAGTGGGCATTCAGTGAGAGTCAAAACCACAGTGAGTACCAATGTCTGCTCACTACCTTCGACGCATGTTTTTGCCTTCGTAATGAGATTTTTTAGAGAGCCACTGGGCCATGAATGGGCGCTCCTTTGGGTTGCTAATGTGGTAAGGGATTTCAAAACCTGGCATCGCACCTTTTTCCGAGGATCTTGCAGGTATGTCAGCAGTAATTCTACTTGTTCTGGAATCCCAATTAGTGTTTCACTAGAGAGCTTGGTAAGCGAATCCAGAATCGCAATAACAAAACTTTCGGCCGGATATTTGGGCAAAAGATTCAGACAGAGGTCTTTAACCATCGCTGCAGTATTGGCATCGTGATGCATATGGCGTAACACTGGAATTAGTTGAAGCTTCATACTGACGGGCGTTTGAAGAGATTCAATCATTGTTGCTATCTTTGAACACATACTTATGGCAAATGACCTGTGATAAAAAATATCCACGTTAACGAAGCTGAATAGATTATTTAAATATAAAAAAATATGATTTTACTTAGATTGTGCGGCAAATTGTCCACTTGCATAGATAGCAGCCTCTACTTCGACAGTATCATGGCTGTCAAGAGCTCGACGAATCGAATGATGCACTTGCTGCTTTTCGGGTATCACCCGTGATACTGCACCTAAAGTTCTGATAACAAAAAAAAAGAGACCATAAAATCAAGTAGTATCAAGGTGTGTAATGCCTGTCGTACCTTAGCGTCAATGCTCTCGCAATTGGATCATTCGAGTGCGTTACCATATATATTCGTTTGACAAATGCATCGATGTTAAGGATCTTGTCCAAATGATTTTCACTTTGTTGACAGACTTTTAAGACCCAGAATCGGAGGAGATTTGACCTACAAAATAAGTAGTCTTCTTAAGTGCTTCTAAAAGAATTGTTTTGTATAGTTTACCCATTCCAAAAGAACTCGGAGAGTTTTAGAAATGATGAATTGATCAGAATGGGAAAGGGATACTTCTCGAACAGGCGGGGAAATCTCACAATAGCTTCACATTGTACACCAATTTTTGTAGATCGTAGACCTATTTAGATTAGCCAAATGTGTGAATTGAGTTCTTGGTTTTGGAAAAGTTTAAATTTACCCTTATCAAGTTCTGTGAGAACAGAGTTCGCATCTTGTTCGTTTTCATTAAGAAAATTCTCATTGAACATATTAACTCGAAAACCAGATAATGAAGACATTGTTTGAGTTACTTATGAATGATATGTATTCGTGCCGTTTTTAATTTAACTATTTGAGAATATAATACTATAATTAAAAACAAGTCAACAATTCAACAAATAAAAATTCAGCCGGGCTAAATGTCAAGAAATGTTAAGGCTCGAGTGTGTTCGTTGATTGCATGTAATTAGACCTACTTAAGGTCTATTCACAAAGGCAGTGTCTCTAATGTCGTTTTCTATTGGGCAAAAAGAATCGTCCGGTAACGTGTGGAATCAAAAAATCACAAGGAGCATTCACATGGTAGCGTCCAATTACCTACGAAAGAACGAGTATTCCCAAGTTTTGACAGTCCGTTCACGTGATCACTTTTCTAGGTCGCGGCAGTTCGCGAGTTTGTACCCGTAATGTCTAGTTTGAGGTTAAATTCCAACGAAAGTTTTATTCGCTAGTTTGTGGAACGCGAATTAAATGATGTGGATTGCGAATAAACTTTGACAATTCGCACCAAGGGGGTTACAGCGAGGATGATAAATTGCCACAAAAACGACGTCGTGTTTATACAAAGGATTGTGGTTGGCTCGTCGTCAGCAAGGGAGGGAGTCTTCTCCAAATTACTCGTCAAATTGCGAGCTGAGGAGCTAGAACTCTATCGCAATTTTTTGCGGATTATTTTCCGTGTCGTGTATAAGACTAAACTTCGTCTATACCACGCACCGGTTAAACTGTATGACAGTGAACGAATTGTGAGCTATTAGGCGTATTTTTTTGGGAAGTGAGTATAACAAAACCAAAAGTGAGTATAACAAATTTGCATGTAAAACCAAAAGTGAGTATAACATAACCAAAAGTGAGTATAACAGTTTTGCATGTAAAAGTAAAAGTGAGCTAGCTATAGATTCTCAAAAAAGTACGCCTATTGTCAGCTTCCATAAACAACGACATCTGACAATTTTTAATGTGTCTGACAAATGTCCTAATTGTCTGACATTAATACAAATTGTGTGTTCAGACGGGTTTAGACAATTGTACGTAACCTGACAATTTCATTGTCAGATGGAGGGCCTACAATGGGCTGACAATGACTTTTCTGACACTATTGTCAAACAAAATTGTGAGCTCAGATGGTTGTAAGACATTTGGGACATATTTTCCACTCACAGATCTGGCAATCGTATGTAATTAGCTTGAGTTTCTGATTGGTGCTCTACACGTCAGGGCAATCGAAATGTCACACTGCGCTCTCTCATGATTTCCGATTTTCCTTTTTCAGAGCTCCTTGCGATCATTATAGATAATATAAGGTGCGTTTTTATGAAACCTCGCCAGCCAGCCGTTCATTTGGACAATTGCCAGCAAGATGAAGCCAGCCAGCCGAGTTTTAGTATAAAATTATGCATTTGGTAGAAATATTTGCTACATTCTGACATTTTTCTCTGGAATGTTGTGTGCATGAGATAAGAACGCCATATGATTTAAGCAAATTGTATGGAAATTCTAAGCCACTTGTTGCTTTCAGCGCCACCTGTTTGTTCATTGTAAATTGAATTTAGCCAGCTGCCAGCCAGCCGCTCTCCAACTGGGGAGGAAATAAAGAGTTGTTGCCAGCAGGTTGTTGTTTTAATTAGCATGTGAAATGTGCCCCAACTGTCAACTACTGGCAACCACTGGCTGGGGAGGTTTCATAAAAACGCAACTATAGACACTACTGTGCATAGATTATGTATTTGAATCTATTGAATATAAGAAAATATTAACTACAACATATTTAATTTCAATTATCACGTAGTTTTCGCAACTTATTGTAGTTATTATCTCGTTTTTGGTATTTATTTACTTAATTTCTTCTTTCAATTTACCAATTAAACTTTGTAAATATCATTTCATACTTACCTATTAAACTTTAATTTTTATTTTTCGAAACACAAATTTTCATACGAATTGGCAAATAATGGCGCGATTTGGATTAGCGTCCGGGTTCCGCCGAAATCCGCTAGACGGGGTACCGAGTGTCAAAACACTAGGTGACAGTTTAATGCCCAAAACACACGTGCAGAATTCACTGCGCAGCAGGATTAGAATACACATGTTCTTATGTGGTGAAACAAATGTAAGTTCTGCAGCCACCGCAGCACTGCAACATGTCTCTACTTCTAATGCCCAAAACACATGTGCAGAAATTCTGAATGCTTCACTGCATGCAGTACTGCAGATGAAACACATGTGCAGAATTCAATTTGCAGCGGTTGCTGTCAATGAGGGGAAAAATATGTGAGTGAAACAAAGGCGACAAATAATTCCCGTCTCTTTTTTCCTCATATGCATCAGTAGCTGAATTTAAAAATTCGATGCTGCCAAGTCTACTTAATTCAATTCACTGCGTTGCTATGCAGTGGATTTAAAAATAGAGACATGTTGCAGTGCTGCGGTGGCTGCAGAATTTACATTTGTTTCACCACATAAGAACATGTGTATTCTAATCCTGCTGCGCAGTGAATTCTGCACGTGTGTTTTGGGCATTAGAAATAGAGACATGTTGCAGTGCTGCGGTGGCTGCAGAATTTACATTTGTTTCACCACATAAGAACATGTGTATTCTAATCCTGCTGCGCAGTGAATTCTGCACGTGTGTTTTGGGCATAAATCCACTGCATAGCAACGCAGTGAATTAAATTAAGTAGACTTGGCAGCATCGAATTTTTTAATTCAGCTACTGATGCATACGAGGAAAAGAGACACGGGAATTATTTGTCGTCTTTGTTTCACTCACTTTCTCCTCATTGACAGCACCCGCTGCAAATTGAATTCTGCACATGTGTTTCATCTGCAGTACTGCATGCAGTGAAGCATTCAGAATTTCTGCACATGTGTTTTGGGCATAAACCTACTTTTTGATCATATGCAAGAACAAAAATGACAGCTGTCAGATAACACATGTCATTTGTCAAAGGTTATTTTTTTGAGCAGTGTGTGTTGTTTATATTCAGCACGTTTTTATAATTCCTTATTTAATTGAATATCATAAATATTTCTCACATGATGCAAACGAAAAGTACAAATAAAACCTTCCAAAAAGGAAAACGATTCAAAAAATATCAGCACAAGGCGCAGAACAATACCAAACCGAAAGATGATGAAGAAATCGAACGCATCCGTTCACAACTGGAGTCCATCGATCCCACTAAAATCAAAGAATTTTCTGATTTTCCCCTATCGTGGAAAACTCAAAAAGGCTTACGTTCATCAAACTACAAAGTACCAACAGAAGTTCAGCGTCAGAGTATAGGGCATGCTCTTCAAGGCAGGGACATCCTTGGAGCTGCTCAAACGGGAAGTGGCAAAACACTGGCGTTCCTGATACCGGTTATAGTTTATTATTGTATGCGCATTTGAATAATTTAATAATTATTGTCAAATTTTAGGTGATCGAGAATTTGTTTATGAAAAAATGGACACGTCTGGATGGAATCGGAGCTATAATCATCTCGCCAACACGAGAACTGGCATATCAAATCTTTGAAACATTAAAGAAGATTGGTACATTTCATGATTTCTCTGCTGGGTTGATAATTGGTGGGAAGAACCTCAAGTTTGAAACGAAACGCATGGATCAGTGTAATATTATTATTTGCACTCCGGGGCGCTTGTTACAGCATATGGACGAGAATCCATTGTTTGATGCCTCAAATATGCAAGTTCTAGTGCTGGATGAGGCTGATAGATGCTTGGATATGGGATTCGAACAGACAATGAATGGGATTATTGAAAATCTGCCACCAGAACGACAGACGCTTCTGTTCTCTGCAACACAAACAAAGTCGGTGAAGGATTTGGCTCGATTGAGTTTGGACAATGCAGTCTATGTAGCTCCGTCTGAACAACAGGCAGTCACTCCTGATAACTTGCAACAGAGCTATGTAGTTGTGAATCTTGAGGATAAGCTTACGATGCTGTGGTCATTCATAAAGAATCACTTGAAACAAAAGTGCATTGTGTTCCTCTCGAGCTGTAAACAAGTCAAGTACGTCTATGAAATTTTTTGTAAACTACGGCCAGGCACCAGTCTACTTGCTCTCTACGGCACCCTTCATCAGGATCGTAGAGTTGCAATCTATCAAGAGTTTTGTCGCAAGAGCAATGTGGTGCTATTCGCAACAGATATTGCTTCTCGAGGTCTCGATTTTCCCACTGTCAATTGGGTGATTCAAATGGACTGTCCCGAAGACGTGACCCAGTACATCCATCGTGCAGGAAGAACTGCTCGCCATAAGGCACGTGGTGAAAGCTTGCTAGTTCTTCTCCCTAGTGAGGAGGAGGGCATGCTTGCCGAGCTGCAAAGCGCAAAAGTTGATGTCAATAAGATCCACATCGATCCAAGAAAGCTCTTTTCACCGAGAGGTAAAATGGAAGGATTTCTTGCCCAGAACAAGGAGCTAAAAGACACAGCTCAACGTGCATTTGTGTCATACGTAAAGTCGGTCTTCTTGATGAAGAACAAGAAGATCTTTAACGTCAGCAAGCTTAACACTGATGAGTATGCGAAGTCACTTGGTCTTGTCGTTGTGCCGAGAATAAGATTTTTGGAAAGATTTAAGAAAAGGAAGGCGGCCGTTCAGAATACCAACGACAAAGAAGACGATAGTTCCTCATCGGGTGACGAGACGGCACCGCAGCCCAAGGAAGCCTCAAACGACAATACTAATTTTAATCTACCAAATTCAGATGACAGCGACGACTCTGGAGACGAAGAAGAGCTCTTCAAGGTCAAGAGGAAAGACCACGAAATTGATGGTGAAGCATCTAGTGCTGATGACACTGAAACTAAAGCAGAGCTTACTGCAGCAAGGAAAGCCAAAATCCTCACAAAGGCCGCTCTCGCTAAGCGTGTTCTCAAAAAAAGAATCCAAGCAAACACAAAGGTCGAATTCAACGAAGACGGTTCGGAAATGCTCGACACCAGAAAACAAATGCAATCCGAGCTAGCACGAGAATACGTCAATCAAGACGAAGGTGGCATTGACATTGAAACCGCTAAGAAAGTCCTACGCGAGGAGGATAAGTTCGACAAACAGCGCTTCAAGGACATTGTAAAGACAAAGCACAAGGTGCAGAAGAAGAAGAAGAGCAAGTCGAGAGACGAAGACGACGACGATGTGGATGAATTTGGTGATAGTGGTGATGAGGATCTGCCTGAAGTCGATTTGTCATGGCTGCCAGATCCCAAAAAGGTTTACAATGTCACTAACAGTGATTCTGAAAGCAGTACTGACGGCAATAACGACGACGAAGACGATGAAGAACAGAGTGAAGCTGAAAGTTTGGTACATCGACCACCGAAGCGGTTGTACGAAAAGAAACGACGACCCGCAGATGCCTCTGAAAACAGTGACATTAGTGATGGAGAAGATGAACCGCGCTACAAAAAGACGAAAAAGATTGCGGAAAAACTGTCGCTAAATGAGGCTGAAATGATCGCAATGCAATTGTTGGGCAAATAAAACTTTTTTTCTTTTTGTAAAAAACGAACTTTGTGCATTTCTTTTTTTTTTTCAAATACCTATTTACAATTTACAATACGACGAATGGATGTTTAGAACTTAAGTGAAATGGATGTCAATAAATGCTGTTTACACTGCCTGCTTGACTTTCTGGTCGATTTTAATCCAGTCCCGTGGGTTCTTTAGTACTTCGACCAATTTGCCTTCCTCGGACGTGGCTGATGGGATGTGCATGTATTCCCAACGCTGAAAAGAGAAGAAAACATTTGAAATATAGGATAAATGTTATAGTAGCAGCGATGAACAATAATCCCATAATATTCGCGATTTTAAGGAACATTTCAGTTGATAGCCTGGCCGGGGAGTGGCTTGTATATCGATTAAAGTCTGGATTACCTAACGAACCATTTGGGGGTCCTTTGTGGGATTAGCTGATGGATAAAAAACGCAGTTCCTCTTTATACTCAGGTAACATGAATTCGTTTCAAAAAATTCATGGAGGCATCTTCTAGTATACTTAGCTAATAAAAAGGTTTAGTTAAGTACAGAGTAACCCTTTAGCAGCTGACATGCTAGTGCTCGAGGCGGGTAACATTTCTAGGTGCCCCCAACAATGGGTAACGTAAGTAACGCACTCAACCCAACAAGGCACCCCTGAAGTCAGGCCCAAAGGCTGTTAGTTTGCAAGTGTCCATTATAAAGATCAGAAAGTGAATGCCGCGTCGAACATAAGTGGGGGAAACGATGGTCCTTCATTCTTGTGGACTATTGATTAAAGTGTGTCGGCTACATAACTACTTCATAGTCGAACTTACCGCTGTCAATGGTAGGGACATCAATATGCTTTCATAGCGAGCGCCGGGTGTATATAGGCCAAATTTAGTTCCGCGGTCATAGATCAAATTAAACTCCACATACCGTCCACGTCGGAGAAGTTGCCACTGGCGTTCCCGATCTCCATACGCATCATTTTTATGCTTACGCACTAGAAATACACAGAAATTTGTTTCAACATTATTGCAGTAGGGTGTCCAGCAAACAACCAACCTATTGGCAAGTACGACGGGACCACCGAATGTGCACAAGTTGAAATAAACTTAAATGCCTCATCCTGAGTTGGACTGTCGATATCATCGAAGAATATACCACCAATGCCTCTGCATTCATTACGATGTGTCACTCGGAAGTAATCATCGCACCATTTCTTAAAACGTGGGTAATATTCAACATCATGCTGATCGCAGGCATCTTTCAGTGTTTGATGGAATAGTACTGCATCATCTTGATCCAGATAGTATGGTGTCAAATCAGTTCCTAATAAACAGCAGCCGAAATTAAAACAAATCATTTCTATACACAAATTGCGAAATCTTACCGCCACCGAACCACCACTGCTTCTCTCCATCGCTGTTCTCCACTTCAAAATATCTGTAGTTAAAGTGAATGGTGGGAATCATTGGATTGCGTGGATGTATAACCGCACTAACACCAGCTGCAAAGAATGGCAAGTGACCGTCGCTCAATTTCTTTCCCCGAGATCGCATTTGTTGAACTGCACCCGGGGGAAGAGTACCCGTGACAACGGAAATATTTACACCAGCTTTTTCGAAAATATCTCCATCTTGCAGAACACAGGTAATGCCACCGCCTCCCTCCTTGCGTTGCCAGCGGTCAACTTTGAATTTCTGTCCAAAGTTCTCTTCGTTCTCTAGGGCGTGACAGAAATCAGCTTGGATTTTCAGTATCAGCAGCTCAACTTTAATTCTCATGTCGTTTTCCTTCAACAATATATCATTTACGTCGGTAATAGGATCGGCCATGAATTGCGAGGTACTCAGTTTGCGTTTAGCCTCCATATTTGCTCGGCTAAAGGACATGAATGTTGCCACACCGGATCCTATTACAAATGCTTGAGCGTGTCTGAAAAATATGCAATTTGCAAATTTATTTAAAAGTTAATTAGCTAGAGAGGGATTATCTGTCCCTTGATGTAAACAAATCCAATTAGTATACTATTATTGAGTCCAAAAAAGTATTGCATTGCTGATTCTTTTTATTGCTTTCAATACTATCGCTCAGAATGTGTTGAACGTTTTGTTTCTGGAATATATTCGTCTACTGACAAATCATTATCTTCAAACCACAAAATTTCTAGTTCGCGGTTTATGTTTGGGACAATTTGGGTCGAGATTTCGGTTCGTATATACATTCTAATCAATGTGGAGTGGTTATAACCTACATAAACATACTCGAAGCTAGCATTCTCTAAGCTATGTATTTTCTTTAAAAACTTGTCAGACGTATTATGCTCAAAAATGTGCAAGGAAGTTGAAAGAAAGTCGTAAGGGGCAATTCAACTACTTGGGATCAGGACAGTAGTTATGGGACGGAATGAGAGGCATTTGAAAAGTTATAATATTTCAAGAACGACCAATAAGACTTCAAATCGCAGTGCTGTTGATCAACGTTAAGAAGTGCGATAAAATTGGATGATTCCAATTGCTTTTCAAACGACCAAGACACCATCAGATGAGTATACATTTCAAGCAAGGCGAATTTTAACACATTGAATGTCTCAGATTGGTTAGGTGGTTGTTTTGGCGAGTGAGAGGACCACTAGCTTTTTTCGAGAAGAGTGTGAACAATGGCTAGAAAACTGTCTGAAACATTCAACGCAGTTAATTTGGTAATATAAACTGGGATGTACCCTGTGTATCAGTTCATTACCAGCCGACAGCAGTAGTTCGTCAGTCCATCAGACAGATCAAAATTGTTTATAAGATCCAGAGAAGCCCATATAGACATGAAATGTGACAAGGAACTTAAATGCAGGCAACGCAAAGATTCATGGCCCTATTGTAGAACACAACTCAACTTAGTTGAGTTGAGTTGTCTTCAATTCAACTCATCTTTCACACAACCCTAAACTAACTAACAACTTATAGACAAGCACTGCCATCTTTGTTGTGTTTTGACAGACAAATTTTCTATCAAGGTTGTGTATGACAATACGGACAATACCGAATTTTGAATTCCATAAAACCAAGAGACAACTCAACTGTAGTTGTCTTACACAATAGAGGCATCAATTGATCATATTGTAGGAAGCCGAATTGACCACCAAGTGACCTAAGCTCCAAAACCAACACTAACCGCAAGAACCCTTACACCATTGAATACAGATGGACAGGAAATCTTTCGATAATGAGCTCGTATGTGAAATTGTATTGCAATTTGTTGCAACAGTAATAATGCAGATCGCTGAGCAAGTGTTTTGATCCAGTAGGAAAGCCTTAGCCATAGCCGTCTCTTGGAAGGCCAGGATATATAAAAACAAAACAATTTCGTTGAAATTAGAAGAAATAAGATATAGAGCTTCAGATCGTTATGCAAGAAAGCAGACAGAATGCCATGGGGGTGGTGATGACTAAAGACAAAGGCAAAAAAGCGTAACAGGAGGAATTTCGAGATCTCTATGAAAATTATCACAGCACAAGGACCCTGCTATTGGCAATGCTTAGTAAAAAGCCGAACAAGAGAACATTTTAAAGATAATTTCAAGATTGAATCATAAACAGAAGCGATGTAGAAGTAAATTACCAGTGAATTTCTCTCCGGTGATGGCGGTTATCGAAGATACCTTCAGCGCTCTAAACTTATGCATGACTGGGTTGCAACGAAGACCCAGAACATGTCGTGTTTAACTCCACACAGCTAAAATCCGAGTGTGAGTGAGGTAATAAATAAATAAATTAATAGGTGGCGCAACAGGCGGTACAGGGTTGCCACTATTTTTCAAAATAAATTTCCCTGACTTTCCCTGATTTTCCCTGAACAATTTTCAAGTTTTCCCTGACCAAAACTTATACATTTTATCAAAAAAAAAAATTTGTCAGTTATGTAATATCTTTTTTATAAGATAAAGGATATTAGAATCTATAGAGGGTGTTTCAGTTATGCGGTATAATCCTTTAAGGGGAGATTCCTGAAGTTTCGCCGAACAAAAAATTGTATCTCACCCCATTTCCCGTTATAGTCCATCAAAGCAGGTGACCTCTAATTTGGAGGTATTACCACTTAAAACGCTATAACTTCTAAACTATTATAGGTACAAACATTTTGTACATTTTGAAAAGGCAATACAAGAAGCACTTCGGGTATCTGTGTAGCTACAAAAAAGTTATGGCTTCTTAAACTCAAAGTTATGAAAATTTGTTGTTTAATTTTTTTATTTTAAATGTTTTTTTCTCAAAATTTGTACTTTAGAAATTTGTATTCTTTTATTAAATTTTTATCCTTCAGAAATTTCCTAAAAACTATGTGAAGCAACTTTTTTAGGTACGATCAACAGAAGTTGTAGTAGAAGCAATTTTTTGTCAGACAAAACTGGTCAAAAAGAGAGTCGATATTTCTCTAATGTCGATTTTCTTTGGGCTTTTACCGTTTTGCTCTCAATCTCAGATTTTTCCTGCCCCAATCGAACATGAAATGAGATCAATTTTTTTTTGCATTTGTGTTGGTGTGTGATTTGACAGTCAGCTGTTTTTAAATTCCAATTTGTGTTTATAAAATTGGATTGTTATTTGCTAGTTTTTTACTTGTACTTGTACAAAACTACTTATTTGTTTTGTTTTGAATTAGAACTTCGTCCTTCCCCATGAAAACAACCCCATTGGCATTTTCTACGACTGTCCATTAATATCCATTTTCAATTTTCAAATTTATTCCACAATAGGTAGGAGAGACTGGGGCACATTGAACCTTTTTGCTTTGAGGTTTCATAAAATCCTATTTGTTTAATTTATTAGACTGTAAAGTATTCTCACTTTAAGAAATGCAAATAAACTTAAATTTGGACATATAACTACGTAAATTTAGTAAGGGCGTATAATTTATTTAAAAACGAAATAGGTCCTTATGTTCAAAGGTACCCCCCATGTGGGCAGTTTTGAACTAGGCTGGGCACTTTTGAACGGCAGTAGGTACCTTATTTGTAATTGCTTTTAGAAGCTAATAAGTTACTAGGTACAAGGTTTGTATTTTTTTAATAAAATAAATTAACTTTATTATTTTAATCAAGAAAATAAAAACGACTTAGCAAAAGCAAACTGAAATTTTGAAATTATTGAAATATTTTACAAATGACTGAAGAAACTTTATAAAAACAAAAATGAGTTATTTTATTAACCGAACAGAAATTTTGAAAAAATGAAGACAAAAATTATCACCGGAGCGTTAATTGGTGGTGGTAGCTAGCTTTTAGTTCAATGCCACTTACAGACCCCTTGTTCAAATGTGCCGCGACTGTTTTGTTCAAACCTGCCCCAATAAGTCAAGCGACAGAAAAATGTGTGCAAATATTTATATTTTTCATATTTGTCAAAAAACGTACCTTTATACGTTTTCAAATGAAGTTGCGCCTTAAAATATATATTTTACACAAAAAGAAAAGCTCACTATAAAATTTATAGATTCAAATAAGCCTCACGTTCAAATGTGCCCCAGTCTCCCCTAACAATAACTACCTAACCTCAAAGTTTGACAAATGTCACTTGTTTTGGTATTGGTGAAAGTACGTGCGAATCTCTCTTTCGAATCGAGATTCGCAAAAGTAATCTGAATCTTATGTCGTTTTCCATTGGGACCATCAGATTTTTATTTCAGATCTCAGATTTTTCGTGGCGAATGGAACACGAAAGCAGATTGATCTGCTTTTGTAAATGTATTAGTGCGTTATTTGACAGTACATCAGCTGTGCAAATTGTTTTCGTTTGGCGGTGCAAAAATACGAAAAATATGAACTAATATGGATATTCATTTTCGTCTTCTGACGACGAAGAATCGAAATCCATAGATGACGAGGAAGAAGAAGATGATGACGAAGATGATAGTAATTGCTCCAAAATTAAGTCCATGTCCATTATTTACGTTTTTGTTTGAATAATTGCTTTTCGCGAGGCTTTTCGTAATTTTGTTTTGAAAACAAATTCTGAATGACGTAAAACAGCTGTGCAAGGTATATTGGTATTAGTGAGAGTATGTGTAAATCTCGAAAATTATCGAGATCTGCAAAAAGTGATCCGAATCAAAAAAAAGATTGATTTTTTGTCCCAATGGAACATGAAAAGTGATCCGGATCAAAAAAAAGATTGATCTTATGTCCCAATGGAAAACCACATTAAAAAAAGTGCTTTTTTTGGCCCAAAGAAAATTGATTTTGACAGACAGCTGATTTCTAGAGAAGAAAAACTGCTCTGAATCTTATGTCGTTTTCCATTGGGACCATCCGATTTTTATTTCAGATCTCAGATTTTTCGTGGCGAATGGAACATGAAAGCAGATTGATCTGCTTTTGTAAATGTATTAGTGCGTTATTTGACAGTACATCAGCTGTGCAAATTGTTTTCGTTTGTCGGTGGAAACATACGAACTTCATATGAATAATCATATCGACGAAGAATCGAAATCCACAGATGACGAGGAAGAAGAAGAAGATGACGAAGATGATAGTAATTGCTCCAAAATTAAGTCCATGTCCATTATTTACGTTTTTGTTCTGAATAATAGCTTTTCACGAGGCTTTTCGTAACATTGTTTTGAAAACAAATTCTGAATGACGTAAAACAGCTGTGCAAGGTATATTGGTATTAGTGAGAGTATGTGTAAATCTCGAAAATTATCGAGATCTGCAAAAAGTGATTCGAATCAAAAAAAAGATTGATTTTTTGTCCCAATGGAACATGAAAAGTGATCCGGATCAAAAAAAAGATTGATTTTATGTCCCAATGGAAAACCACATTAAAAAAAGTGCTTTTTTTTGCCCAAAGAAAATCGACATAAGCTAAACTTTTTCTTTCATAGCACCCCAGAAGAGAAAATCCATGGGTGTTAGGTCAGAAGATCTGGTTGGCCAAGTGTTGGGGCCAAATCGACCAGTCCACCGTTCATTAAAAGGTGGACCAATTTCATAGCGCTTATATTGAAGCCCATCTCTTTCACAGATGGGCAATTTTTTTTTGTTCAGTCTTCAAAAAAACTTGTACTATAACAATATAGTGACTTTGTATGGCGAGAGCAGTGCCTATTTTGAGAGATAGGAGAATTAGCTACTCAAATAGAGAATGTGCCACATTTGGGAAGAATAGAAGGAAAGTACAATTTTATGCCAAATTCGATAGCTGAATTGAGAAGCTGACTCAGGATAGCTGTTCTTTCAGGTGTTTTTAAGGCGTTTGAAAAATTGAGTGCAGCAGAAAATACCTTAAGTTTAGACCTTGTGTCCATTCGTCCCGAAAAATAAAAACTCACACAAACAACGTTTGTCAGAAGCTAGGCCTAGGGTGCCTATGGACGATGGACGTGTTGCACCAACTATCTGTGTATTTGTTTATTTAAATTGTGTTTTGCGGAGGGTTGAACCTAAGACCCTTGCTCAATAGTTCAGCTCACTAACTAATGAAACACTGCGCCCCACATTAGGTCGAAGTCGTTGATCTGGGTTTTTATTGGCTTTGACGCAGACAACGGGGTCACCGACAATTCTAGTCAAGGAATAATCCACTAACTACACGGCTGACATTTAGTTGAAATGTTTCAAGCCACATGATTGCAACTTCAAATATGTCTAAACTAATTTGTAGAATTCCAGTTTGAATAACGCCTTGTGATATTAAATTTATAAGAAAGTTTTACTTTTGCGACATTATCATAATAATTATGAAGAGAATTCAATTCTTGAAAGTTACAAAAAAAAAAAAAAAACAAATCTGTGCGCAGTATTTTTTTTTTTAATTTTTTCCGATCGAATCGACGAGTTTAACGAACCACCTGAACGCAAAAAGTGTTTTCAGAGTTTAGGGGCCTTCCTCAGAGTTACGTTCTAAAATTCAAATATTTTGAAATCATTTTTCGGATAGAACTTGAATTAACATGTATCACTTTCGAAATAAATAAAAGACAAAATCTAATTTCTCACTTTCGGCCTTTCGTTCTAATACCATCGAATGTTCCGAAAAACACCTTTATTTGTACACAGACACTAAATTTACCAACATTTTAAATTACTTTTTTTAACTAGTATTTTTTTAAACAACATTTTGGTAAAATTAAAAATAAATGAAACAAATTTTCCCTGACTGCTTCCTAAATTTCCCTGACTTTCCCTGACATTCCCTGACCAAATTGCGTTCCCTGACTTTCAATGACATTCCCTGACTTTCCAGTCGAGTGGCAACCATGCGGTACACACCCTAGGCCTAGTTTCTCGCAACCATTCGTTTGTGTGAGTTTCTATTTTTGGGACGAATGGAAGGGACCTACAATTTTATGCCGAGTCCGAACGGCTTAATTGAGAAGCTTTTTCAGGACAGTCATACTCTCGGATGTTTGTCAGACGTTCGCGAGAGGTGGCGCAATAGAAAAAGATGTAATTTGTGTTTTTCCGGGGATCGAACCTGGGATCCATCGCACAGTAGTCCAGCACACTAACCACTGCGCTACTGCGCCCACCCAGTGAGGTAATATTATTCCTCATAAAAACCTAGCTCATGCTGGAGGAAAGTCAACGAAAAGCGGAACAGACCCAGAGATGTGTGTAAAAAGCAAAAATTGACCCGCAAAGCAATACATTAAGGCAGTCAGAAAACAGTGTTGGACAGTTTGAGGACAAAGCTTTCCGAATGTCATAGACAACAAGTAAAAGTGTAGTTTCGGAACTCAAACTGGACTGGGGAATCTGAATTGTTTTTTTTTTTTTTTAACTTCGGAGACTATCCGATTTTGTGCCTTAAATATCGGAAGCATTTTCACCTTTCCACAAAGATTCGATGAAAGGAAGGAGTTTTATGAATTTATTTCATTCAGACAGAAAAGCTTCAACTGCATATTCATCTGTTAAACGAGTAAAAAAATGTATTCTGTATCATTGTTTGCTTCGGTTTAAGATGTTAACCGGGTAGGGCCATGTCGATGCATTGGTGGTGCAGTACCGACAATGTCACCAATAATATGCGGCATTTTTAAATGTCGCCTGCTTCCTTAGAACATGGACAGGCTATAACAGCCAACACAGATGATTCGAAGATGTATTGCAATGAATTAGTAAGAAAGACAAACATGCAAAAATGCTGAAGATGTTTCTTTCATGTAGAAGTCTTTGAATTCATCAAAAAGGGAATGTACAGAAAAGGAAGGCATCGTTTTCGTAAGGAATGGATAGGATTGCATCTTCTACCTAGGTAATCATGCAATTTATACAACTTAGGCTTTGAAAAAATGCATACAAATAACTGAGCGCTCTAAATACCCAAATACAAAAAAAAAACACTTTAATAAATATGTAGGTAAGTGCTGATCCAACCCCAACTCTAATCTAATCTACGAGTATTTAATGTTATCAAATTGAATAACCATAATTGTTAGCAAAATGCAAGAACTACTTTTAGAGTTTTCCAAGTAGCTTATTAAATAAACTAAAGCGAAATCGAGTCTCTCCTCTTGTTTTGTATAGTTGTTGGTTGGTGCCACCCAATTACTGGCAGTCAGTGAATTCCAAACTCTCTCTCAAGGACAAAACTACACACAAACTACGTTCTTTATATTTCACCACTTAAGAATACAATGATTTATAAAGAACAAAGTCCAGATGTATCAAAAAACATGTTTGATAATACGAGATTTAATTCAAAACAATTCTATTATGTGTGATATACCCTCCTCCCATGGAACATCAGCACCCCGACACCAATTGACGTCCGACGACCAAAACCAAAACAATATTGTTTGTTATCGTCTTCAATTGACTACAAAATATTTTGCTCATTTGCATCTCCAGCGAAACATCCTGATGCTGTTTTGATTGTGATAACAACTTGTTGTTTATAATTATGTAGTGGGTATATAAATGGAGTGCCCATGACAATAAAAGAAGCGCACACTACAAAATGTAGGTATGCCACCATTTGACCCAATTTTATGCGAATAACAACACTGTCTTGACTTATCGACCACTATTTATTCAATATAATCATAGGAATTCGTATGTAATAGAGACTCCCAAAATGTCAGCACGCCACAAATCGCACGAACTCCACTCTCCACGTCTACCTCTAGTATTAGGTGACTTTGCAAAATATTGGTAAAAAGATGATGATAAAGATTTTCGGAATACTCACAGTAGTTTCGACCGCTTTGCATATTGGAAAGTACTCAAAGACGCCAATGTCTTTAGACTGTATTTGATGCTATTGAAAATCGTCATGATCAGGTGAACTCAATTAAAATAGTTTAAATTATATGTTGAAACAAATAACAAGTAAATATCGTTTAATCGTTTCGTAACCACAAGCACACAAGTTAAAAGTTCATATCGGACTGCTGCTAGTTGAAATTGAAAACGAAAAGCCGGGCAAGGCAATTGATATAAAATTCCAAATTAAATAGTAGATGGATTGTGAAAGCAAAATCAGCTGTTTGTCAAACGTAAAGTGTTGTCAAGACGTAACGATTGTGACGCAACGGAAGAAAACTCACAAAATAATGTTGGTAAACGATACTGCCAGCATGAAATATATTGATTATATTTTCATGAAACAAAATTTGTTGTTAATCTAGTTTGTGGATCCTTTCGATTATTTTTTTTTATTAGATTAAGTTTAATAATTTACACTTTATTGCGCAAATTAAAATGACGGGTGTTCTATTTATATACCTACAAGTTGTTAGGCACGAGTCTATTAGCCCTATTATGGCCATCAAATATCAATTATTTGATACTTGATAAGATCTATCAATTCATTGATCATTTGGTATTATGAGTATCAATTGATAAATTTTACCCCATTGTGAATACTTATCAAAATATCATTGAGAATGGGTTCTGTTTTGACGTTTGACGTTTCTGATTTGTAGTTGGTTTTTGTGTTATGGCTGAATGAAGACTCGTTTTCGTTGAATAATGTTAGTTGTTTTTATTAAACAAAAATCGCTTTTTTCGCAAATCAAAAGAACGACCAACACTGTTGATTGTGCAATGCCAATATTGAAGTTATTCCCAACGCTCAGTTGATAGTTTTCTTTTTGCAAATAATTATAAAATCGCCGATACTCGTAGTTTAAGTACATTTGGGATGTCTACCGCTGACCTTTCGCTCTAAAGTCGTTAAATCTAATATTCTGCGAGCACTGACGAGACTCTGCGTTGGGTAAATTATTAGGGGTATTCACGATTCGGTGTATCACAGGTCCTAGCATCGTTGTGTAAGTGTAAAAGTGTTAAGGTTTCTTCCACAAGGCGTATTTTTTTGGGAAGTGAGTATAACAAAACCAAAAGTGTGTATAACAGTTTTGCATGTAAAACCGAAAGTGAGTATAATAAAACCAAAAGTGAGTATACCAGTTTAGCATGTAAAAGTAAAAGTGAGCTAGCTATAGATTCCCAAAAAAATACGCCTACAATAACAACAAAATATACTTCCTACCGTTTTACACATTTTTACTATACCCCAGACCTATAGTAACAAACACAACAATAGGCGTATTTTTTTGAGAATCTATAGCTAGCTCACTTTTACTTTTACATGCAAACTGTTATACTCACTTTTAGTTTTGCATGTGTAAAAGTAAAAGTGAGCTAGCTATAGATTCTCAAAAAAATACGCCTATTATTGGGCCGTATTTCTTCAAAGATGATGATGACAGCAACGTTACGGTCAATGGTGTTCGCTATCGTTCGATGAGTATACCAGTTTTGCATGTAAAAGTAAAAGTGAGCTAGCTATAGATTCTCAAAAAAATACGCCTATTGTCAGTCAATATAACCAGTGGTTTAAGAGCGAAATCGAAGTTTGTTTTAAACGATGGACAATAATTCAGAAAATATTGGTACGAACAACAGTGGAAGATGGAATTTAAATTCCAATTAAAATTAGAAAAGTCGAAAAAAAATATATCGTACAGGAAAAAAGTACAGAGTGAATGGGGTTGTATATGCGTAGAGTATAAACTACCCAAAGAAGCACTGTGGTAAGAGGTCGCCGACGCGATCCACATTCAAAAGCTACCTCGACAAATACTGAAAAAAAGTTAGGTCAAGCTGCAAATTAAACCATATCGATTTCCTCAATGCTTGCGTTCATATTGGTGTCTTGATGTGTGGAGGCACCAAAGCTAGAATTTTACCTAATTGTGTTGAGTCCATTTTCAAAAAATTGCAATAAAGTTCCTGCTCCTCAGCTTGCTATTAGGAGTAGCGAATCCTTCCTTCTGACAACGGGCCACCCGATCCTTCTTCAAAATATTACGTCGTTTTTGTATCAATTCATCTTCCTCACAGTCTTCCAACACGTAGGCAGTTAAAATCTCGCAAGTACAATATTTTATTCCATTTTCATTTATCCGTACTACAAAAAATAACCCACAAGACTTTGAAATTATCAACAATATCTGACAACAGATCGACCAATTTTTCATATTCAAATATCTGCCGACCGTGTGAACACACAATTTTTAACCTGACAACGTGATTGTATGACAATGAAATGAAATGAAATGAAATTGTAAGACTTTGGGACAAAATCTTACAACCGTCTGAACGGACAATTTTCTATTGTAAGGTAGTTGGCTATTGTAAGGTCATTGTCAGTCATTGTCAGAGCATTGACAGATCTGACAATATTGTTAGATCTGACAATCGTGTGTACTTATGTTGGTCGTCCAGAACCGTCCAGAAAAACTCTCCGATTCGGGATGCCAATCGAACAAGCAAATAGATCTTATTTGAGTTTGAAGTCGATGTATCGTTGTATTTGTGAAATTCAAGCGCAATTGCATCATCATCATCACTACTTGATGACGAGGAAGATGCTGAAGACGATAAAATTGAATTACAAACCTTTATCGGAATATCCCTTTTAATATTATTTTTCGAATTAATTACTTTTATTGGATTTAAAATGCAAAACTATCAAATGCGATACAAAAAATTTGCATTCAACGATTTTGGCGTTTATAGTGTATGAATGTATAAATCCAGAAGCAAAATTCTCTTCTTTTCAGGAGAAGAACTATCATTGAGTGCCAATCGAACGTTTTCAGATGCGTTCGGATTGCTTCCGGACGATTCTGGATTACCAATCGAGAATGAATTCCCACAAAAACGACGTTGACGTAGTCTTCGTAGGTATAGGTGGCCCGTCGTTTTCAGAAGGGGCCTCTACTCAAAATTGCTCGACGAATTACGAGCTGAGAAGCCGGAACTGTATGTGTATCTCATTTTTTTGGCTAATGGACTCGAAACAAATTGATGATCTTCTTGCTTTGGTGACTCTATAAATAAAAGCAATATACCAATATGCACGCGATCAGTTTATACTCTGCGCGGCCAACATCCCACAGACTGCGTCGTGTCTCGATTTCCTGGATCAATTTCAGTACGCTTTTGTGCGACCATTCACTTTGTATTTTCTTCGAGTACGACTTTTCCAATTCACAGTTTGTATCAATATCTTATAAACTATTTCCAATCGTAGGCAAAAGCAAACTTCGATTTCGCGCCAAAGCCACTGGTTATATTGTCTCACATTGAAGAAATCGTAAGCAATTGTCAGCTTCCATAAAGTACGACATCTGACAATTTCAAATGAGTTTGACAATGTCCTAATTGTCTAACAATGGCCGCGTTCCATTATAAAAAAATCTGACATTTCAGCATTTGCGCTAGAGCTCTAGTACCTACATTTTGTAAAATATCCTTTTCTGGGAAATTTTTCAATCTAGCGCAAAATGAACTGCTAGATTGAAAAAAAATAACGAACTGTCAAAATAAAAGTGAAAGTGCTGAAGTCAAATATTTCCAATTTGGTGTAACATGGGAATTCAAACTTCTATTTAACTAATATACATTGTATTTGCTTATTTAAATTATTGTGTACTAATAAATATGCGGCATGATGGCACAAAATACGTTTTTGACTCTCATGAGGATGAAATCATACGAATTAAAATTGGTTCTCATGTCACTTTGCCGCTGCCGCTAGATCTCTACGTATTTTGTGCCATCATTCCGCATATCTATTAGTACACAATAATTTAAATAAGCAAATACAATGTAATATTAGTTACCTAGAAGTTTGAATTCCCATTTTACACCAAATTGGAAATATTTGACTTCTGCACTTTCACTTTTATTTTGACAGTTCGTTCTTTTTTCAATCTAGCAGTTCATTTTGCGCTAGATTGAAAAATTTCCCAGAAAAGGATATTTCACAAAATGTGCTAGAGCTCTAGCGCAAATGGTGAAATGTCATTTTTTTTTATATGAAGTTTGGCATGCCGCTAGTCATCTAGCGGTCAATGGAACGCGGCCAATGTCCTAATTGTCTAACAATGGCCGCGTTCCATTATAAAAAAATCTGACATTTCAGCATTTGCGCTAGAGCTCTAGTACCTACATTTTGTAAAATATCCTTTTCTGGGAAATTTTTCAATCTAGCGCAAAATGAACTGCTAGATTGAAAAAACAACGAAATGCCAAAAGTGAAAGTGCAGAAGTCAAATATTTCTAATTTGGTGTAAAATGGGAATTCAAACTTCTATGTAATTATTTAAATTATAGTGTATTAATAAATATGCGGCATAATGGCACAAAATACATTTTTGACTCTCATGAAGATGAAATAATACGAACTCAAATTGGTTCTAATGTCACTTTGCCGCTGCCCCTAGATCTCTAGCGCCAGCGTTCCTCCATCAGGGATATTATGTGCTAGACGACTAGCAGTCAATGGAACGCAGCCAATAATACAAATGTTGGGCTGACAATGGTCTGACGACAATGAAAAATTGTAACTTCAGACCGTTGTAAGACACTGACAGATCTGAAAATATCAGATCTTAAGCGGAAAATTAGAGGTTGAACATGATAAACTTGTTTTGTTAATATAGAACTTACATAGTCGAAAATGTTACGTATACGCCTAGGTGCACTTCTTAAAAATTGTATAGTTAAATAAACTAGAATAAATGTGTCAGCGTAGTAGTTTAAATATACAACTAATGCGAGAGAAAGAAGTTGAAGTGATTTTCATACCCAAGGCCAGCAAATGTTCTCATGTAAGCCTGAAGATTTGCATACCAGTAAGAGTCAATTGATAAACTCCTATACAGTAGGATCAAAAACGTTGGCAACGTACGTATGGAGGTGTTTTTTTAAATTTGCCTAAATTCTTTTTTGAAATCAAAGGTCACGGTGAGTTTGTTTCCTTTATGGAGCAGCGAGCAGTCTCCATCGTCATTCTCCACAATCTGACAAGTTTAGCAAGGATGCGAAATCTAGACATAGCTCTGTATAGCTTGTCTCTATAAATGCTGTCATATGTGGTCTTTAAAATCGATAAATACTATGGTGAGTATCGATTTGGACTTCTTGGGTTTTCTCTTCCTCTTGTGATGTAAATTCTGGTGTAGCTTGTGCATGAAATGGATCTTGGTTCCACGCAAACTTTACGACATCATCATCTGCAAAGTATTTTGAAAACAATTCGATGAGTTTCGAAAGGTGTTCCGTGAAAAGGGCCATCAGGTCTTTGTGAGTCAACCACTGCATTAGATGCCGCCGCCGCCGTTACTATAATACAATCCGCGGTACTAATAATCATTTTTAGTGTCCAGGCTAACTTTTACGAAGTCACAATGGCGAAAATTTCCATATTAAATTATCCACTGTGACCGTCAAAATATTTAAGCTGAAGATTAAAAATGGTTATTGGTAAGGCCAGAAAACTGGACTGGTACTCTTCACAAATAAAAGGAAAATACCACAGTTTGCTACACCTTCTGTTGGAGGCACACCCCTCAGAATCTCTGATAGCGCAAAGTACTGGGGACTTATACTAGACAAGAAATTAAATTGGAAATTGAACACCAATGAAAGAATCAAAAAAGCCACAATAGCCTTTTATTCCTGCAGCAGAATCTTTGGGAAAACCTGGGGACCATCCCCCAAAATTAAGGTCTGGATGTACACGGCTATAGTAAGACCTATACTGACCTACGGCGGTCTCGTATGGTGGCCGGCAGCCAATAAAGCCACTTACCTAAAAGAGTTAACGAAGGTTCAAAGACTAGCGTGCATTGGCACCACCAGTGCCATGAGGACAACTCCAACCGCAGGACTTAGGCTATCCTCAATCTGCGTCCGCTAGACATTCATGTACAACTACAACGACAGCCAGGCAGCAATAAAAGCCATAACTGCGCCAGAAATAAAATCGAAGCTTGTGAAGTTTTACGCCCAGGGCCTGGCTTGTCCATTTAATCAAACTACTTTCAATCATAAACATATTTATGAATTGAATAACGTTGGAGTGTACGATTTGTGTTGGCCTCGACTCCAGTAATGCGTTTCGCCCCGATGATCGTACACTCCAACGTTATTCAATTCATAAATATGTTTATGATTGAAAGTAAATATGTTTATGATTGAAAGTAGTTTGATTGTGAAGTCCTGTCGCGAAGAACTAAGGTTCTTGGTACACAGCACAAGGTATCGCTCTGCTGGGTTCCGGGACATGAAGGCATTACAGGCAATGAGAAAGCAGACGAATTAGCAAGACAAGGTTCGACAGCTGTTTCAGAACAAGCTGATCCCTCTGTGAACATCCCGCCTTGCACACTCAAGCTTGAAGCAGGGAGAAAAGCCACAAGAGAGGCGAACGCAAGATGGGCCACCTTAAACACTTGTAATACCACAAGAATGCTATGGCCATCCTTCAACGAATCAAGAACCGAGAAGATAATGCGGAAGGATAGGAAATCCCTGTCCATCCTCGTAGGTATCATAACGGGGCACAACACCCTGCGGTACCAAATGAAGAAAATGGGCTTGACGGAAGAAGAACTTTGCAGAGGCTGCGGTGATGAGGGAGCTCTTGAGGACACAACCCACTTCCTATGTCATTGCCCAGGTCTCCAACACACCAGGTATAAATTCCTAGGGAGTCACTTCTTCAACGACCTAGACGAGCTTTCCAGCACATCAATAGACAAGATAATGAACTTCGTCAAATCAACAAGATGGTTTGTATGTAGCAGCACAGTAAGTAATTTGAATACAGGGTTATAATGGGTAAGGGACGACCTCTTTCCCCCACGGGCATCACAATGGGTCAGTATTGACCTGAGTGTGGCACGGAGAAATCCCCGCCAGCCCACAAACCTAACCTAACCTAACCTAAGGCCGAATATTTTTTCATTTTTGTAACAGACCAGATTGTTTTTCGTCCCAAAAAATAAAAAAAATTCACACAAACGAATGGTTGTGAGAAGCTAGGCCAAGGGTGCCTATACGGACCTGTTGAGCCATCGTAGTAAGTGACGATGCATTTTTGCTCACCTCTTTTTAATTCGAGATACAAATATTTGGCATATATTTGTAATTGTTTTTGTAAAGGAAATGTGCGCAATCTGAACATATTATTTTGATTATGAAATTGTATTGACTTCGTTGATAAATCCTTGTAGCTTATTGAAATGGGGGTATAAGTTTTACCTTAAAAGACACTAAAGTACCCCTAATTTAGCGTCACGTCTCTCAAGGCTGATAAATGCAATTACGTATCATACAATTTTTTGTTTAGATCATCTGCGTCTATAATCAAATTTGACAGCTCTAAGGTTAGTTTAGGTTAAGTGGGAATTATTCATTCCATTGCGATAGCACGAGCAAAGTAAGTCATTTCAGATAATATTGGAACTATTTTGAGTTCTGGAGTTGTCTCTAATCGAGGATAGCGCCTGGCACTGGCAGTTACGTAGTTGTAGTGGAAAGATGTTTGCTCCTCCTCCTCATACTGCGACAAAAATCATTAGCGGTGACTCCTTGCCTTGCGGTGTGTGTTTCTAGTACACAGTGGACTGTTAATATTCCGACAAGAGTTAAGATTGTGATCTACTGACATTTAACAGACACTTTGTCCTGCGCCGACTTATCGATGGCTATTGTAGCATATGTAGGCAGAGCATGTTACTGCCACTGCGGCCATACGACAACTGCTATTTATTTGAAGGAAGCAAAACGAAAGATGATATTACACTTCTATGTCAAAAGTGTTATACGATGCACATTCCATTCAAATCCACCTCTAATGCTCCCTTTCTAACATTCTCTTCCGGCTGCTCAGGGTTGGGTCGTGGGGAGAGGTGATGATCGAGAATGAATATGATTGAAATGGTTTTAAGAGAAAATTGAACTGTTGCACATACGTCATATCAGACACTAGATCTTCATTGATCGGAATGGGGGGTTTGTCACAAGGAACAGCTACCTGATAGCAAGTGCATTAGGGCACTCATTACCGAAGCTGTGAGGGGGCGCGTGTCGTACAGGTTTTTGGCATGCTTGGTGTTATCGCATGTTGAAACTACTTACTTGTACTCTTAGGTACATGCTGACGGAGTAGATGGGGACGATGTTGATGACGAAGATGACCGATGAGGGGGGAAAATTAGCAAGACATGTCCATTTCCCTATTAAAAATCAATTTGACTATGAGAGCAAGTGCTGCCATAGTTGACGAAACGTAATAGTCGCGGACGATATTTTGTATATGTGTGGTTATATACCACAATCAAAACTCGGGATATTTGATATGTATAATTGAAATAAAATTAAAATTTATTGATTAATTCATATGTTATGATCGATATAGATCATATATTATATACCTTCTATATTGCTTTTCAGGGATTTTAACACAATTAGGGAATGTATGAAGTGATAATAAGAATGAATGAAATTATTTAATTTTAATGTTTTGAAATATAAATAGTATGCATGTATGTATGATTGATATTAAAGATTGTTTAAAATATTAGCAAATGCAAGAATGCTTTGAGTGTTTATATATGAAATGTGATAGTGGTGATTATATTAAATGTATCTGATAAGATTATTTGTTACCTGTGATTTCTGCTCGTAGATTTTCTTGACATGTCAGGAACATCCGGCTTGTTGTAAATGATGACGCTGTTATTATTTAATTAAAGATATCTAACCACTATTTCACTTTTTGTAACACTTAGTTGCATGACAGATATTCAAAATTTAAGTTAAGTTAGGTAGGTATAAACAAAATTAGGCAATTAAGTATTTAAAGAAAAAAGTAGTTTAAGTAGCAAATATATTTATATGTAGGTATGGTATGTGTTAAAAGGTAGGTAAGCAATTATTTCAATTTTAATAGGTATTTTACGAATTTTTAAGTAGGTATTTTTAAGTTTTAATAAATATTTAGCAAATATGTATTTAGGTGATTTCACTCTTATGTTATAATGTATATGTGTCTTTATATGTAAATCACGAATTGTACACGTGCACTATATATGAGGAACACAGCGTGATTTTCAGGATTCGGACGGGTCTTATGCAGCTGACGGCGGAGATCTCACTAACTGGGCTGGCTTGGTTTTTGGCGGCTATGCGTGGATTTATTCCTGCGCATGTGCGCTCAGCGATCTTGGTGTCGTTTTGGAAAGCTGTCGAGTTTCCCCACGTGTTGAAGAATTTGGCCGGAGTTTGTATGAGATTTGCGTGATTTTTTTTTTTTTTATAACGATGTAATGTGCACCACAGCCTGATATTAATGGTGGAATCAGCTTGGGCAACAAAAAAAAAAAAGTTGAATTTTATAAAATCACCTCGTGGATGAGAATCAAGACAAACTCTTCAGCCTCAACACGCTCTGGAGATAAATTTCGTGACGAAAAATGCCAACAAGAACCCTTACTGACTCCGTCATATGTTCCTAATAGAAATTCCGTGTACACAATATGTACTATTAATTTTCTTATAGTACTTATATTTTTAATGGGTACTTTATAATTATTATAATGTTGACTTAATTTTATTATAGCACTATACTATTATAAAAAAAAAACGTAATGAAACTCTAATATATATATTAGGACGAGAACATTATCGTTCGGTGGTTTAAGTCTAAAAGAAAGATAGATGCCGGAAATCTTTTCTGAACGAGTCTTTTCGAAATTGTCGATCTTCGAAAGCAAGATCAGTCATAGTGACCTCTGTACGTGAGCATCGCTTATCTGCTGTCAGTTTGACTTAAGCTCAGGACACATTGATGACCAGAGACTAGGAATGGATTGATGTTACAAAGCAAGCAGAACGAATGCGATGTCAGTCGTTATGTTTGAAAGACGAATCCATTTACATGTGAAAACAAACAATATAAAACAACGCGGGGCCGACTCACACCCTGAACATCTCATGCTCTACCAACTGAGAAACCGGGCAAACTTTGACTACGGAATAATGTCCTTCGCATGTGCTTTGCAAATATATTTACCATTAAGGTCTTCTAAATCATATAAGCAGTTTCCGATTTTGCGCTTTATACGACATTTCCTGAACTTAGGTGCAAGCTTGGCGTTATACTTATTAGGTGCACTACTCTTGACAAAATTTCGTCTATAAACTATCTGTCCAATCGCGAAGTCTACAGGTTTCGAACGCAGATTGTAAGCTTTAGCATGTTTTGTCTGTGCCAGCTTTAAACATTCGTACGCTTTTTCCCTAATCTTGATTAGTTTATCATGCCTTTCACCGATCTCAGGAGGCTCACCGGACATGGATTCAAACTCTCTCAATAGCGCGTATGTGTTTCCATGTGTGACCATGTGGAAACCAAATAATAAATAAAATGGACTAAATCCTGTGGATTCATGCACCACATTTCTTAACGCACACGATATTGATCCGAGATGAGCATCCCAATCGCGGTGATCTCTTTCTACATATAACCTCACGGCTGTGAAAATGGTCCTGTTTGATCTTTCTGCAGCGTTTGCTTGCGGTGAATATATACCGGTACAAACATGTTTGATACCATGTTCGGATAAGAAATTTTTAAATTCATGTGAAACAAACTGAGACCCATTATCCGAGACAATTTTCTCAGGAATACCAAATAAATCAAACACATTTTCCATGAGCGTTTGCATGGCAAGTTTGGAGGTGGCATTCCGAAGTGGCTTTACAAAAAGATATTTGGAAAAGTTGTCGAGAACAACAAGCGCCTGTGTGTTACCTTTCTTTGACCTTGGGAATGGCCCGACAAAATCTATATGCAATTCTTGCCAAGGACGCAAGGGTGGTTCTCGTGGTATCATTGGTGGTCTCAATATCATATTAGGAATCTTGGAAACTTTGCACTTCTCACAAGAGTTGACATAATTTGTTACATCCACTACCATCTTTGGCCAATAATACAAACGTTTCAATTTCTCCACAAGTTTGTTGACCCCTGGATGTGCGCAATTAGGTGGCTCATGCTCATTTTGAATAAGTGCCTGGCGAAACATTTTTGGTAGCCATAAACGCCAACAATCCGACTCATCTCCAACAGAAAAATCACGAAACTTAACGCGTTTGAAAATTTTGTTTTTGTGGATTTTCAAATCGGGATATCGATCAGTTGTCTTCTCGATAGATTTTAATAGGTTCTGATATTCCTCATCCACAGAAAAATCACAGTCTAGATAATCTGTTCCAGTTCCGACAATCTCTTCTATCGTACCACGCGATAACGCATTTGCTACAATGTTGTCTTTACCTTTTCGATGCAAAATCTCAAAATCAAATGGTTGTAACTTGAGTGACCATCTGGCTAATCTACCGTTGAGGTCTTTTTGAGACATCAACCATTTTAAGCTGGCATGATCAGTGACAATGATAAACCGAGTACCTTCTATGTACGGCCGAAACTTTTGAACGCTAAGCACAGCAGCTAAGCATTCCAATTCTGTAATGCTATAGTTGCTCTGCGCAGTATTCAGTTTCTTTGACATAAAAGCTACTGGGCGATCATTGCCACCGTCATCCAACTGAATTAGTGCGCCTCCAACACCTGCCGTAGATGCATCACAATGTATTTGAAATGGTTTATCGAAGTCTGGTGCAGCCAAAATTGGAGCTGTCGTAAGCATTGTTTTCAGCTTCTCGAAAGATGATAAAGCCTCTTCCGACCAATCTTTCTGAAAAGCGTTTTTGCCAGTGAGTGAGGTAAGGGGTGCAGCAATAGCAGCGAAGTTTGGTACCATCCGCATATACCACTGGCACATGCCAAGAAAACGTCTCAATTGCTTGATGGTTTTTGGCTGCGGAAATTCTGCTATAGCTGATACCTTCTTGGGGTCGGGCTTTAAACCGTCCATACCAACTATATACCCCAGGTAACGTATCTCACGTTGACAAAATTTGCTTTTCTCCAGATTGATGGTAAGGTTGGCTTGCTTTAAATAGGAACCTACTTTTTTCAAAAGCTCTGCGTGTTCGTCAAACGTTTCGGAAATTATCAAAAGATCATCTACATAAGTGAAAACATCCTGATGCAGTTCGTAGGGTATAACATGATCGATCAATTTGCACATCGATTGCGTAGCATTTTTCAATCCAAATGGCATCACTTTGAACTGAAATAACCCACGACCAGGCACCGGGAAAGCTGTTTTCTCTTTTGCAGATGAACTTAATGGAACTTGCCAAAAACTGTCTTTTAAATCGAGTGCGGTAATGAATTTGGCCTTCTTCAACCTCGCTAAAATCCCATCTATAATAGGCAGTGGATAAGCATCTTTAATAGTGTGCTCGTTCACCTTCCTGGCATCTAAGCACAGCCTTGTTTTTCCGTTTGGCTTCTTCACGATGACCACGGGTGACGACCAACTGCTCTGGCTTTTTTCGATTACATCGAGATCGAGCATCCTATCAATTTCAGCATATAGCAGTTTTTGCATAGCTGGTGAAATCGCAAAATGCCGCTGTTTGATAGGTTTCGCATCCCCTACATTTATCTCATGCTCTATTATAGATGTTCGTCCCAAGCCAAATTTCTCAAACGATGGAATTGTAGCAATGCACTCAGCAAGTATCTTTTGTTGTTCCAAAGACAAAGAATGAGAATTTGCATCTGGATTACGGGTGGATATTTCTTCCAAAAAAGTGGGGTGTAATCCAAATGCAAACCAAAAGTCTATGCCTAAAGTTACAAGCCTCTTAAGCGAAGGTGAGATGAAGAACTTTATGGTTTTTGAAGTATTATTAAAAGTAACAGGTATGTACACATATCCGATCACGCTGTGCGATGATCCATCAGCTGTACAAAGATCTGATTTTAATGATAGGAATGGAATTTCAAGCTCTTTCAGAAGTTCTATGGCCCCTTCTCCTAAAACTGAAATAGTGGCTCCGCTATCTAATAAGCCGGTTACAGATTTGTTTTTAAGCTGGATATTGGCTAAAGGACGACCACTAACATCTGATAAGAGTTTAGTTTGTTTGACTTGTCTGGTATTATGTTTACGTGCTTTAAAGTACGTTACTGTTCTGTCTGGGTGGTGCAATTTCTGTTTGAGGTCGGTTTGTGTAGAAAACGTACACTGTTTTGGGGATGTGATTGACCTGCACTCGGATGTCGCACTCCCCTCTCTTTGCGAACATCCGACTTGCGGTTTAAATTGTTACACCGGAAGCAATTTGGTTTGGTGACGTTTTTGGCTCCACACGAGTAGCAAAATAAATTTCGTTGGTCTTTCGGACAATCAATAAAACTATGCCCTATGTCTTCACAATTCCAACATATCATGAAGTTGTTTTCTTCAACTTCAAACGTATTTTGATCAGTTTGATTGACCGAATAAAAAATTGATTGCTCAGGAGAAAATGTCTGATCTTCAGCATTTGAGACATAAGAAAATTCATTCACATGCCTTCTTCTCGTGAATACTTGGTCATCGAGAGTTTCACCTATATCATTCAAGCCCTTTTCAATCAGCATACACTTCTCCTTCAGATCGCTCACAGATACAATGTGCTCGAGTATAAGTCTTTTGCGTAAAGCAGGATGCATGTTTGACTTCAGTATACTGACTTTTTCCGCTTCTGAATAAGGAACTCGAAGAATCGAATCAAGCGTTTCTATCGCAAGCTTAAACTCTGCAAAGGACTCTCTAGTCTTCTGTTTCCTATTCTCAATCTGACGTCGGATTTCCTGATCTGTGGTGTAAGTCTGAAACTCACTGATAATGGCTCTACGAAAATGTTGCCAATTCGGTGTTCTATTTTTCTGAATATATATCCAGAACCAGTTGTTGGCATTTCCTGATAGCAGTAAATGCATAGACAAACAAAGTTGATCTAACGGAATCCCCTCACCCCTGGCTAAAATTTCAACTCTCATTATAAATTGTTCAATGGTAAGGCCACTATGAGAACCCTCATAACGAAGTTTCCAGTTGCTTACGTTGCGTAATCTACCCGGAGTATCACTAGAAAATTCATTACCATATTGAAAAGGCTCTGTTCTACCTATTTGCTGATCTTGATCGAAAGAATTCTCAAAATTAAAATTTACATGATGAGTTTGGTTCCTATATGTATTTGGTCTTTGCTGCGCTTGAATTGGAGGTATTACTCTTGGCAAAGAATAACTCATGTCATTCATGGAAAAACTCTGATTGTGAGACATTTGATCTGCGACAATGTTACCATTCTGTTGACGATTCGCGTTAAACTGATTAAATTTGGAATGCCGAGCACCCAAAGTACGTTTTGGAATGGCACCACAATTTTGGTTTCCGATGACATGTCCAGCGCTATTCGACGTTTGATGCAATGAAGCACCAGAAGGGTTGTTACTTTTCTCAACCTGCACGGGAGTACCTACTATATTTTGGGACACTACTGATTTCAGCTGGTGTTGATGGACTGGTTGTTGATCTTCAATGCCCTGTACCTCAACAAAATGCAAAGGTGAACTTGGACCAGCTCCGTTATCAACACTCAGCATATTGTCAACTAAATGTTCCAACTTAGCTTTCAGATTTTCAATCGAAAGTTTGAAATTTGGTTCTCTGTTTGCTAAAATCTCAAGCCTATTTCTTAAATGAATTGCTTTAGAAACAGCTTGTTTCTCGCGTTCTTGATTCGCAGACTTTATGCATTCAGTAACTAACGACTCCAGACGATCGAACTTCTCTTGGCACGCCTCCATCTCCAAATTTGGACTATTTACAGCAACGGGTTTAAAAGGTCGAATACCTTTTTGTTCCTCGTCAACAATTTTCTTTAGCTCCGTAGCCAACTGCCTAACCGTACCTACCAGTGGAAGACCTCTTAACTGACATTCAAATCTGATCTCATCTGGATCCAAACACACAAAATCTAAGCACTCCATTTCAAAAAAAAATATAATCGATATTAAGGTTTGTGAAAAATTGCAAAAAAAATGTTTCACAGTATAAAATTACAATAAAAAAAATTGTTGTTCTCAATTAATAAAATCAAAAAAAAAAAAAAAAAAAAAAAAAAGTGTGGTCTGTTGTTTGTTCAAAATTTCTCATATACATTACTTCGGTCATCTCCATCATACTTCATCATCGTATCAACTCCATCAGTTTACTAAAACCCATACTAACACAATAAAATCAAAAACTAACATGCAATCAACATTTTCTTTGAATAGATTATTGGAAATATGTGAAAAGAAATACGAAATGGATAAATCCTATTCATAAAAATCTAATTTCCACATAAAACGAGTGATAGGAATGTTAAGAAACGTAAACTTCTTGAAATTGTCTAACCATCATCTAATGCATTCGTAAGGATAGCAAAAAAAAAAGTATACTATTTTCTTTGCCTTCTAACTCACTATGCAGTGCTTAACAAAACACATTCCAATAAAAATTATCAAATATAAATTGTTGCGTGCATATGACCACATAAGATCATGACGTATGTGAACGATTCGCTAGATTGTATAACATAATTAAAATAAAATTGTATAGCTCCACATATCAGAATTTTTGGTTTGGGCTGAAATAACCCCTTGAAAATTTGGGCGCCATAATAACTGTAGCATATGTAGGCAGAGCATGTTACTGCCACTGCGGCCATACGACAACTGCTATTTATTTGAAGGAAGCAAAACGAAAGATGATATTACACTTCTATGTCAAAAGTGTTATACGATGCACATTCCATTCAAATCCACCTCTAATGCTCCCTTTCTAACATTCTCTTCCGGCTGCTCAGGGTTGGGTCGTGGGGAGAGGTGATGATCGAGAATGAATATGATTGAAATGGTTTTAAGAGAAAATTGAACTGTTGCACATACGTCATATCAGACACTAGATCTTCATTGATCGGAATGGGGGGTTTGTCACAAGGAACAGCTACCTGATAGCAAGTGCATTAGGGCACTCATTACCGAAGCTGTGAGGGGGCGCGTGTCGTACAGGTTTTTGGCATGCTTGGTGTTATCGCATGTTGAAACTACTTACTTGTACTCTTAGGTACATGCTGACGGAGTAGATGGGGACGATGTTGATGACGAAGATGACCGATGAGGGGGGAAAATTAGCAAGACATGTCCATTTCCCTATTAAAAATCAATTTGACTATGAGAGCAAGTGCTGCCATAGTTGACGAAACGTAATAGTCGCGGACGATATTTTGTATATGTGTGGTTATATACCACAATCAAAACTCGGGATATTTGATATGTATAATTGAAATAAAATTAAAATTTATTGATTAATTCATATGTTATGAT
Source organism: Cheilosia scutellata (assembly GCA_955612985.1). Classification (NCBI taxonomy): domain Eukaryota; kingdom Metazoa; phylum Arthropoda; class Insecta; order Diptera; family Syrphidae; genus Cheilosia; species Cheilosia scutellata. Next base: position 56,234,485 of record OY015313.1, on the reverse strand, counting down.
CGATATAGATCATATATTATATACCTTCTATATTGCTTTTCAGGGATTTTAACACAATTAGGGAATGTATGAAGTGATAATAAGAATGAATGAAATTATTTAATTTTAATGTTTTGAAATATAAATAGTATGCATGTATGTATGATTGATATTAAAGATTGTTTAAAATATTAGCAAATGCAAGAATGCTTTGAGTGTTTATATATGAAATGTGATAGTGGTGATTATATTAAATGTATCTGATAAGATTATTTGTTACCTGTGATTTCTGCTCGTAGATTTTCTTGACATGTCAGGAACATCCGGCTTGTTGTAAATGATGACGCTGTTATTATTTAATTAAAGATATCTAACCACTATTTCACTTTTTGTAACACTTAGTTGCATGACAGATATTCAAAATTTAAGTTAAGTTAGGTAGGTATAAACAAAATTAGGCAATTAAGTATTTAAAGAAAAAAGTAGTTTAAGTAGCAAATATATTTATATGTAGGTATGGTATGTGTTAAAAGGTAGGTAAGCAATTATTTCAATTTTAATAGGTATTTTACGAATTTTTAAGTAGGTATTTTTAAGTTTTAATAAATATTTAGCAAATATGTATTTAGGTGATTTCACTCTTATGTTATAATGTATATGTGTCTTTATATGTAAATCACGAATTGTACACGTGCACTATATATGAGGAACACAGCGTGATTTTCAGGATTCGGACGGGTCTTATGCAGCTGACGGCGGAGATCTCACTAACTGGGCTGGCTTGGTTTTTGGCGGCTATGCGTGGATTTATTCCTGCGCATGTGCGCTCAGCGATCTTGGTGTCGTTTTGGAAAGCTGTCGAGTTTCCCCACGTGTTGAAGAATTTGGCCGGAGTTTGTATGAGATTTGCGTGATTTTTTTTTTTTTTATAACGATGTAATGTGCACCACAGCCTGATATTAATGGTGGAATCAGCTTGGGCAACAAAAAAAAAAAGTTGAATTTTATAAAATCACCTCGTGGATGAGAATCAAGACAAACTCTTCAGCCTCAACACGCTCTGGAGATAAATTTCGTGACGAAAAATGCCAACAAGAACCCTTACTGACTCCGTCATATGTTCCTAATAGAAATTCCGTGTACACAATATGTACTATTAATTTTCTTATAGTACTTATATTTTTAATGGGTACTTTATAATTATTATAATGTTGACTTAATTTTATTATAGCACTATACTATTATAAAAAAAAAACGTAATGAAACTCTAATATATATATTAGGACGAGAACATTATCGTTCGGTGGTTTAAGTCTAAAAGAAAGATAGATGCCGGAAATCTTTTCTGAACGAGTCTTTTCGAAATTGTCGATCTTCGAAAGCAAGATCAGTCATAGTGACCTCTGTACGTGAGCATCGCTTATCTGCTGTCAGTTTGACTTAAGCTCAGGACACATTGATGACCAGAGACTAGGAATGGATTGATGTTACACTATGTCTGTCTGTTAGAGCTGTCAATATCTCTCGTTAGCCCTTCTCTCGTTAGCCTGTAGCGCTGGCGTTGAGATGTAGTATCTTATTGGCATTTAGGGAGAGAGTTCCATTTTCATCTCGTTCTTTCCTAGTTCATCTGCTTTACATTTACCTTGCATGTATCTATTACCAGCGGCCCAGTAGAGCTTTAGACTAGGCGCACATTGAACGCGTTTTCGTACGAATTTGAGACTCGTGCGAATACGTACGAACAAGCACAAACAATCCCAATCTTCAAAGGACTATGGGAGCGCGCACACTGACTGCGAGCTAGTCATACACTCCTCCTAGAACATCCTGTACGCACTCTTTTTACAATTGCTTGTATCTCCAAAGTGAAATGGTTAAATAATGGTACGAACGTTACTTTTGGGTAACTCTTCTTCTTTCGATTTGACAATTTGCAAGTTTTGAACTTTAGCATAAATGTATGTATGTATATGTAATAGAGACATTAGCACAGGCCTCGTCCATCATTGAAGCTAAGCTCTGGGCCTCCGGGTATCGTAGAATAGCGCCAATGCAAATGGACAAACTAAACCCGTAAATAAGCTGATTGAATAATTACAGAGACGTAAATATTCAAGGTTCTTACATATACCCGTATTTATCTAGAACATAGGATGTGGAGGTCCCATTTCTGGTAAATCTTGAAATTACTTCGAGTTCTAAATCTCTTCCATATAGCTTTGATTTTTGATGTTGTTGTTGATTTAACAATTTCCCAATGTCTGAAAATACAAAAAATCTTTTAAAATCGTTAATGCTTAAAGAAAAGTTGATTCCTCCAAATGGAAGTTGCTTCTTCGGGTGTATACTTCATCATATTGGGAATATTGACCCGTTAGATCCATTGTTTGATTTAATGGTTAGATAGCTTTTCGCTATGAGAGCTCTGCACTTTTAGAAAGTAAACGTCGGTTACGATTAGAGCACTTTCTCTGTCTAAGCCACTCCGCGAGGCACTTTTAAAGTGTCTGTTGCTGAATCTGTAGTCCAGCCAAACTCTTACCAATTGCAGAGCATCTCGATTTCTCGGACACCACACTACAGGTGTCAACTACGGTGGATGTGTCGGAGTCGGAAGTGAGTAAATCCTCATCTCCTTTTCTGACACGGTCTTGAAGTTTGGATGGGGTCCACATGACACCGAGAAGTTGTGGTCGTGTGCTCTATACCACAAGGGTTGTTGACCATCGAGAGCCCAGTGGCTGCACGATCTGTTTGCTCGTCTGGTTGCCCAACAGCAAGGCCAGAGGTTGATTAGAGAGGCGTCTGTAAGTTTCTATTTATTTGGTTCGAAATATTGATCCCACGAGTATCCGGGAAAGAAACATCACCCATGCCGGAGCCCGGTACGGCACAGGAAGGCTGGTTTAAAACCGAAGGTCGCCTTGTATTCAGAGTCCGCATATTAGCGACTAAGCACTCTCTTAGCCACGCATCCCTCAGCAAATACGCTGTTTCACCTTGGATTCGAGATTTGAAAATGCGGTTTACTCCCCATAGGCAGTTCTTAGTTTGTTGCTCCTCAACAGCCTGTCTGCCATGGGTGACCCTTCAGACGACTACCGCCTCCGACATCATAGCCCATTGAGTCATTGCAACATTAAGCCTTCGCACCGGCGCTTATACGATTGCGCACACGTCAAGGTTCCTGCCCCTAGCGAAGGAAGTTTTGAACTTTAGCATAAAATAAATAAATTTGTTTCGGGCATAATGTAAGAACCAAATTATTCAAAAAATCCCACAACAGTATTGAAACAAGCAGCTTAAGATTTCTAAAAACAATTTCAAAAGTAGATTATTTGGTCTTGTTTTAACAATTTCTTTCTCATTTTAAGGTGGCTTCATTCTCATTCATGGCATTTTCGAGCTTATTTTAAGTTGACAATGGTCCAAAACGTAGCCTTTGTATTCTTAAAATAAGAACGAATATTCTTAAAATAATCCCGAAACAAGATTGAAGTAAAATTTTTAAGCTTACTAAAAATCTCAAAAGAAGATTTTTTGGTCTTGTGAAAAAGAGCTCAAAATAAGATTCTTGTACTTGGAATAAGATTTTCCGCGTTTACCATACTTTCGTCAACGAATAGGCTTGAAATGTCATTGATATTCTTGATTTTAGCTCGTTTTTTTCTGAGTGTACTCCGTCATCTTAGATACGTCTGCTTATAAGCAACTTTCAGCATATACTCGTATTCAGAACGTTTTGTTAATGTAACTGCCAAATACGCATGAGAAACATATTACATCAGAATTTCTCCATCACTGCACCATAAAACGTTTCTGCTTGGTAATACTGGGATTGGTCTGAGTGCTCCGGGACTTGGAATCCTCTTTAAAAAAAAACTGCCATAGAAGTCATTAATTTGTAGGTGCTTAAGTAATTTCAGAGTATATTATGCAGGTATATTTTCGGTCAGTAAACTTTCTTCATACTCAAAATATATTCGCTTAGGTAAGGTATACATATTTTTTTTATTGACAGCACTAGCAGCACAATTTAAATCATTCGTGTCGTCTGCCTGTGATTCGATATGAGAAACAAACTTCATTATCGACATCCGAGCTGTTAGCAAAGCACTTTAGCTGTCACAAACCGCACAAGTCACAAAACCTTTCCCAATAAATATTTCGCTCACCCCCAAGACAACACAGTTTGTAGGTGTCAGTGCCATCCCAATAGCCACTACTTGCATGTTCCGAAAGCAAACCCATGCGATTGAAAACAACAATCACGCGATATACTATTTCACGATTAATTGCCAACATTCATGATACAACGATAAAACCCAAATAACCATCTAGTTAGATACATTTTGTAGTCTCACCTGTTATTCGCCGATCGTAATCACTGAACAGAAATACCTAGACCTACCTACTTCTACTTGTAGGAGTAGCTCAGCGTATCGCCTGAGAACGTCAAAATCTGTTAATTTCTCTTCGAGAAAGTGGCAAAAAGCTGGACTTGGAAGTGCATGCGCGAATCCACCTATGGTGGCGCTGGTTGGTGGAAAGCTTCAAACATTTTCCGTACGTCAAGTTGTGGCAGTTGTTTTGTGAATTTTTTGTGAAAAGTATTTTCCAATATTTGTGTGCAATTCAAAATGCTGTTGCATCGGATGGATACCATGTCAACTCCTTAAAGTAAGCTCATTCAATTAATTAGTGTAGAAAGTATTTCAAAGTGATTTCATCTCAAGAACTTTGCACCTATGAGATGGAACAACTATATTGTCTCATTAGTATGCTTCTGCAAAGTCAATGGCAAAATCGAACCGTGTATAGGTATCTGGTTCAAGGATAAAGTTATTCCTTCTCGATGGCGAAATTCTATTTGTAAGGCAGAATAAGTAGCGCAGTGCGATAGTAAATATTTATAAAAGTATCTTTTGGTGAAGTGAGTGTATCTGCTGGAGAAAATCGTGGCGGGGAGATTATTGTGAGATTCGAGAATTACATCATAGTTTTTCCTTTTCCCTAGTGCTGGCCCAAATACCTACCCATATCTACCTATCTACTCCATATGCACCTACACATGCGGATAAAATTAATAGTGCCTTTATAGGGATATTTGGTGGGTTGACGTTGAATGGCAAAGGCGGTATATCTTTTGCGGTGAAACAGCTTCGGGTATAGGCAATCTCTTAAGGGTAGAAAGCTTTGCTCTTATGGACAGTGAGTTTCGTTCGAGAGAACTGTTTCCCTGATAAAAATATTGACATTGATAAGGTTTGCCTATTGCCTCCCGGGGTAAATTATGTCCATGACGAGTTGAGTTCTGCACAATATGTTCTTGGTGAACGGTGTTAAGTTATAATGCATGAAATATGGATGTTAATGTGTAGGGATGTGATGTGACAGTTAAATATGAATGTGTCAAGCTTTCAAGATAACTTTGAAGTTGCCAAGATATCAGTTTTTATATTTAGTTTGGTTGTTATGACTTCCGCCATACATTGCATGCCTCACGTGACTTGAGGTGCTGATGTGCCTTCTCTTGACCCCTGACATTCGGGTTACATTGAAATCTAATTTTACTGCTTAAGTTGCCAGTTATTTTCTAGAGAAGATATTATAACTAGGTGCACACATGGGTAATTTAAAACACCACAGCTAAACAAAGGAAGTGTTAAAACATGCGAATGTAACCAACTGAGTTGTTCCAGTTTAATGAAGCAGTTGCATGTGGATATGTGTGTGTGTTATCTGAATACTGAAGTGTTTAATGGCTTTCAGAGGAAATAACTCTTTCCAGTTGAAATGTTAAAGCGTACCAGGAATATGTACTTAGCCTGAGCGGAACAATAGGTTTCCTTACCGCCCCAAAGTGAATCAATATTGAGGGTTATAGTATGGCATTTAAAATCTGAGTCGAATTAAGAAAAATGTCTGTTAATATTTTAAGTTTTGTATTCATGTTGCTTTCCAGAAACTGTATATACGTTTTCGAAGATCAATGCTTGTTTAAATATGTTTAAAACAACCGAATTATCACAGCTGATAAGCATAGGTGTTGTTAGATTAGTTTGGGCTGCCAATGCAAATTTTCTGGGTGCTGCCAGGGGACACGTTGCATGTCTGGGAACCCGAGTTTAGACATGCACTAAGCCACTGAAGCAAGGGCGGCTCCATCCAGAAAAACAGCTGCTCGATATTGAGTACCTCATGTATTGCTGTGTTTCTTATACGATCTTTTTCTTTACCAATCACACCAGCAGACCAGCCCAGCAGTATATCTACAAGAAGGAATCTCATTTCAAGATCTTACATTTGCAATCTTATTCTTTCGATCAGTGACAAAATCTCATGAGTCATGTGACCAAAGCTAAGGGTTGGAACAAACGCCGACGCCTTTCTGGGGATGTCCAATGTCCATCGCTTCAGATCTATCCATGTTTACCTTAATCCCAGCTTTCGCAATCTTTTTTCGAGTGTGTGTTGATATGATTCTGGTTTTGCCGTATCCTGTCCAGATAGGTATAAATACTTATACCATTTTTATACCATTTTCCTTGAAATATATTATAAAATAATAAAAAAAAAAATAATAAAAATTGTGTGTTCAGACTTGTTCAGACGATGGTCTGCAACCTGACAATTTAATTGCCAGATGGAGTGCTGACATAATGGGCTTACAATGACATTTTTGACAATATTGTCAGACAAAATTGTGAGTTTAGACAGTTGAAAGACATTTGGGAAATATTTTTCACTGACAGATCTGACAATAACCTAAGATCTGACAATCGTGTGTACTTAGCTTTACTGACTCTGTAACGCTCCTTACTTGCCTTATTATCCTTATATTAAATAAAAGTAGGCGGTGGGTATTTGAATAAATTTTAAAAATTTGAGTTTTCTCATTATTCCTAGTTGCCTACTTTTTATATATTTAAATGTTCTTCATGGTTCAAACGTTCAAACTTAATGAACTGATGAAGCCCAAACCCTTTGCCCCAGAAAGATGAAATTTTACACAGAGATTCCCTTTAAAAGCAATAAGGAAGGATATTTCGAAATTCAACCCTTAAAGGGGTGAAAATTTGTATGGGAAATTTTTTATTTTACTTTTACTAAAGAAATCAAATTCCTCCGATTTTGGAATTTAGATTTGGGCCCGAGTTATTGGCAATGATCTCAATGAGGTCTTGTTCATAACTCACGAACCTTTCGTCGTATTAATTTGAAACTTTAAGTAAAAAATATGTCTAAATCTAGATCAATACAAAAAAAAATTAAACCATTTTTAGGCAATACTTCGCTACGTATTTTTAGAGCACTGATCTACTAACTGCTTTTTCATAGGAAAGTTTCTTTCGCGATATCTATACATATAATAAAACTGTTGGAACTCTCTTTGTCCTTTAAAAACGCGAAAATTATTCGACAGATTTCAATGAAACTTTTTTTAAAATGTTTCTTGAGACTGTGAGACTGCTATAGGCTATGTCCCTATAGCCACGTCCATTGGAACAGTTTTTGGGCAAAATGTAGTTTTTGAAGTGAAAAAATATCTCCGCGTAGAGATATGTCGTTTTAAAATGTCATAACTTCGCGCGGAGATATGTCGTTCTTAGTTCGGCCGAGATATGTCGCGCGGACTTATGTCGCTATCCCGACGTAACAAAACCAGCGGGTACAGCTCGTTTAAATATAAAACAGGAAACTAACAGATTGTAAAGGAATATCTGTGTACAAAATCCTGAGGGCTGCGCGAGCGAAGCCGCGGGGAGAAACTAGTTCATTTATATTAAGAAAGAAATTTACAATATCTAAGTGCGTTTGGGTTTATTTGTCAGAAATTTGGAACTGTGACTGAGGTAAGGATTGCCAAATCGAAATCATACTATGTCTGGACACCATTTTGATCGTGTCGTGAAATAAGTGCAAATTTTAAGATTTGGGAATGGGTCATAAGCCTAAACGCTCCCTATGTCACTCTTGCGACATAAAGCCAAATAAATTGAATATTAGATGTTTAGTTATTTACTTTGTCTTCCAAATGAGCAATGACATGTTTACAAAATTAAATAAAAAATCATCAAGGCTTTAATGATTTTAAACGGGTATAGGTCTAAAATTTGGGTCGCATAAAAAAATGATGCCAAACAAATTCTGGCGAATTTTTAGTTCTCAAACCCAAATCGATCCCAAGTAAAAACTTGTTTCATTTGTCTACGCTTTTAGGTTTCTTTTTGAAAAACGATCCTCCCTTTCGCAATCTTTTCCTTGTTATGCCTGTGGGTTATTTACATGCACAAGTTGATCGCTTTTACTGTGTAGTGTAGAGTGCAATGATACATAGACATAGACAATTTTCAATACCAACCTGAAGACAGTAAAAATAAGTCCTCTCACAAAAGTCGATTCGTTTAGACCGTGTTTTCAACAGACAGACGGACATGGCTAAATCGATTCAGAATGTCATCCTGATTCAGAATATTATATACTTTATCTCCGGTGAATCCTTCTTGGCGTTACAAATGTAATGACAAAGTGAATATACATTCCTGTGGAGGGTATAAAAAAAAACTTTTTAATGTTAAACAACAAATGAAGATAGTGGCCTGACAGTATTCCGAGTTGTTCCCTGCCTACAGTTTGAGAATTTCTCTAGATCTCTTACGATCGAATTGAGGCCAAAGTGCCTTGGGTACTGCGTGTCCGGTAAGGCCTAACCACTCCCGGTCGGTTTCGTTTGTTATTTTATTCCTTAATATCCACTTCAGCTCTACCTATCAACTTCCCGCCTCAACTCGCAAGCTCGTCAGCTGCTTATTTCCAACTATACTCGGTTCTGACTGCAAATGACCCTGACAGTTTCTGACTATTTTAAAATTGATGTACGTAAATTCCAGAGCCCTGAGTACGGCCTGAATTTCGATTTAGATGGCTATATCCCTTCCAGATATCCGCATTAGCTCTGCCGCCTTAAGAACAGCTCGAACTTCTGATTGGAAGACACAGCCTGCATCCGGTAATTGTATACGTATAGACACTTTCAGATTTGAATTTTCGGAATAGCTCCAGTCAGCTCTAGTGCCTTCCGTTGTTTTTGAGCCCTCTGTGTAGACTGCAATTTCGCATAGCTTAATTACTTTATCCCTTTGCCATTAATACCTTTTCGAATATAATACCTCGTATGGACTGTGGGCGCAGTAGCGCAGTGGTTAGTGTGCTGGACTGCTGTGCGAGGGATCCCAGGTTCGATCCCCAGAAAAACACAAATTACATCTTAGTGTTTTTTTCTACTGCGCCACCTCTCGCGAACGTCTGACAAACATCCGAGAGTATAAACTGTCCTGAAAAAGCTTCTCAATTAAGTAAGTGCTGTAGAACAATAATTAAAATTTTAATTTAAAAATGCTTTACCGTTTTGAAAAGGAATTACCGTATGATTTTACGCGAATGTTTCGTAAATTCATATATTTTAAGGCATTCAAACTGAAGCAAGAGGAGGAGCAGTATTACCTCAAGAAAACATGAGGATCTTTTTAAGATACGTTGGGGATCCTGGGTTTCAAGTTGGCGTTGGTGAAGATATTGGCGTAAATCAGAGTATTGTTTCTAGAACATTCAATTCAGTTGCAAAACTTGGAGCCTTAGACTGCACTCATATAGAAATAATGAAGTCTCACTTCCATTCAGAAGAATATATTAATCGTAAGCGATATGCCTCTATCAATATTCAAGCAACATGTGATGCAATGGAATGCTTTACAAGTGTGGATTGCCAATGGCCAGGCTCAGTTTACGATTCTAGAATTTGGGGGAACAGTTTTCTTGAGCCTGTAATGCAAAATTTCACTAACAGTGTTTTGTTGCCGAGATGAAGGGTATGGAATTGCACCTTGGTTAATGACGCCTTTTAAGAATCTAACAAGTAATCAAGAAAAGGCATTCAATAAATTGCATTCAAAAGAGAATGTAACAATTGAAAGATGTTTTGGCCAAGTGAAGAGGAGATTTCCAATTCTACAAAACTGCATATGTCTCAATTCAGAAAATGTTCCAAATATAATTGTTTAAATGGTGATAAGAGCTAACGGTATAGTTTTCAAAACAATTTTTTTTTGCAAAGCAATTGGGAAATAATACAAAATAAGTAAAGGGTTTTTCAACAGGGACGCTACAAAAGTAGAGCGACAGGGACAGCAAACGATGCCGAATTTCTTGCCGCTCTTTTGACATTTCTCTTCAGTAAGGTTTGCCATTTCATGATGGAAAGATATACGAGCCAACAACGAGTCGAAATTATTAAAATTTACTACCGAAATTCGGAGTCAGTGGCCTCAACGTTAAGAGCGCTACGTTAAATTTATGGTCGTCATAATCGTCCTAGCAGATCAACAATTGAGCGTCTAGTGGAAAAATTTGAATCCACCTCCTCGGTCGTGCGATTTGACGCCGTTAGACTATTTCCTGTGGGGCTACGTCAATGGTCTATGCCAACAAGCCAGCGACGATTGATTAACTTCGTACGAATATCGAACGTGAAATTGCAGCAGTATCGGCCGATTTCTGCTTGAAAACCGTCGAAAATTGGGTTCAACGTCTGGACTTCTGCAAGCGTGCCCGTAATGGCCATGCAAAAGAAATCGAGTTCCCTACATAATGGCATCGAACGTACTTTCACAGGAATGAAGAATTTCATTGATATCCAAAACCGTTTTTGTTTTATTTAAAAAAACTTTTGTAGCGCTCTTATTGAAAAACCCTGTATATACTACCAATTGTTCGATGAACTGGTAGTATTTACTGGATTATTTACTTGAATGAATTCAGTATTTACTAGAAGTATTTGCTGGAAAGTCAAAACATAATTATGCATACCAAATCTAGGAAATACTTAAAATATAAGCTTCTACTAGTAGTACTAGTACTTACTTAGACCTTTTACTACTAGTAAATACTTAGTTTTTATGCATACGGCCCAATGTCGTGTTTCGTTAGAAATCCAAATCTGGATTAGGCCATATTGGCATATGGCATGTCCACCATGCAGCCATATTTCAATTGAACGAACTAATCCATGTCAATATTGTCAATAGCGAAGAGACCATCACTACAGCTACAGACTGTCAAATGTGTATCTTTATCTATCAGGGAAAATAACCGCGCACTGGTTCCACTTCCAGTTCTGCTCAAGAATAATTTGATTGTGATGTGTGATTAGTGCATACTCCAACATTTTTGTTGTTTTCACTTTTTGTTTCAGTTTCATAAACATTACCCATTGGCATTCTATTCTACTTGTACGTCTACCCACTGTGCTTTGTGTATGCGTACGATATCTGCCGCAGCGGAGCTCTAAGCTTCCCGCTCTCGCTCTTTCGTTCTCTCTTAGTAGGTTTCGCTAGCAGCTAAACACGCTCAGCACCATCGGGCCAGTGGTAGTAGTAGCTCAAGATAGAAGTGTGTTGTGTCTTGTGTATTGTATTGATCTGTCAGGCAAAAAAGCCCGCAATGCTGAATGTACTGTTTGGATTTTTATCTTCTTTTTTTTCCTCAGTTAGACAGCACACCTGGCAGTCTGTTCCACGCGTACGTACACCTTCTCGCGTTCGATAGAATTGTAAATAGCTTAACAAATAAATTGGCGGATTCAATCTAAAACTCGAAAAACAAATAAGTGGTCGAAAACTGTCGGTATTCGGAAAAGTGCATATATGCTCTTGCTCGCTTACAAAGCAGCAGCGAAAACGAAAAGTGATTGATAATAAACGAAAGCTTTTACTACGACGACGACACGGCAAGGTTGTGCGGAAGTTTTTCACCCCTGCCCCCTCCGCTAGGCATTCCGAACACAGTTCTATTGTTTACAGTTACAGAGCCGACATAACTTCTGCTATGCAATAGTGTTTCTCGTTTTGCTATTTGTTTTGTGAATGCAGTTGAATTCAACGGAGCATGGTAGCTAGATTTTTTTGCACACACATGTATGTACTCGTACTCGTCCACGTACATCGTGTCGTTTTGTTTATCAACCATTGAGTAGTTGTTCTATTTACAACGTGTTTGTTTTTTTTTTTGCCCCCGGAGTGTCCATTTTCGGTTGGAATGTACAGGGAGAGAAATCGGTAAATAATATTATTGTATGCGAAATTGAGCAAATGGAAATGGAATTCCTGTTTTGATGCAAGAATTGATCTGTGGCGAAAAAATCGGTAAAGTGTGAGTTTGTGTGTTGATTGGTGAATAGTGATAGTGAACTGTGTTACGCATGGCAGAGTTGCCAGGTGCAGTATTATCGTAAGAATTGTTTGGATAAATATTTCAGCTTAGGTAAGTGATGCAGTAATATAAGTTTAGTTATTAGATAAATGCTGCAGAGTATTTTGTTTAGTGGTTAACTTTGGTTCAGTTATTAGGTTTGTGTAGACAATGGGGCATAAATGTCGGCTAAGCATAATCTTTCTTTCACACACTATGTGAATGGACACACAGGCCTTCACATGAAAGTCGTATCCGGCGAGACAGGTCAATTTTTGGTGTGCTCTACCCTTATTTTCTCAACTAACCTAAAAATCTACCCTTTTCGCCTCAAATGACTTTCATACGAAGGTTTGTCTGTCCATGCACTATGTAAATATATATAAAAGTGAATGCAACAAGTTTGTTTGCCTGGTTTTATTATGTTTCCACCTTTATCTGATCAGATATCCATAGAACGTTGAATATGATAAGATTTTTTTTTTAAATTGTTGGGTATGTTAGGTTATGTTTGAAGGTTTGAAGGTTTATTGACTGATTCATATAGAGGGATTACAACTGTCTCATCAACAAATTTCAAGTTCGAAAGCATTTTTTTCAAAAACTAGATTTAAAAATATTATGAAAGAACAGATTCCTGGCATCGCTACCTGCGCCATATCCTCGAGATCTCTAAAAAAAAGTCAGTTTTTCGGGAGCGGAATCGTCTAGTTGGGAGGTTTAGTTATTCGCAGAGGAGGTGCTTAATGGTCACTTGTATATCTTGTCAGCTCCTGTGGTTGATAGTTTTGAACCGACCGACGACGTTCAACAGTATGCTCTAAACAAATCGGTTAAGAGGGCAAACAGCTACATATGTGGTCCAGCGCTAATCCAATCAATATTATCTAAACTTCTCCTTTTCACAGGAAAATATATAGTTTTTGAAAACTATCGTTGCCAACTCCGGGGTAACTGACCGACTGCGGAAAACCACTATAGTTAGGAAGCAACAACAAGCCTCGGATATGGATGATTTTACTGTTGACGAACCTGGCAAACGAAAAAAGGACAACGAATTTCAGATATGTACGTGGAATGTTAGATCCCTTAACAGACCGCGTGCAGCGGATGCCCTGAACTGCTATAAAGCAGACCTAACCGCCATGACAGAAATGCGATGGGATGGACCGGGCAAAAAGAGGATGAAAAACTGCGATATTTATTATGGTGACTGTTATCGGGAACAAAAACAGCGCTTATTTGGATGTGGCAAGAAGTCTTAAAATTTAACTATGTGAACGAGGGCTTCACGACAATCCGCATCAAAGCTAAATTCGCCAACATTAGCTTAATATACGCGCATGCCCCCACGGAGGAGAAAGACGCCGACATCAAAGAGTGGTTCTCGAGCTCATAGACAAAACATACTAGCAGTGCCAAAACTATGACATTAAAATTGTCCTAGGTGATTTGAATGCAAAGATAGGAAAAGAGGGCATCTTTGGTAGTACTGTCGGAAAGTATAGCCTACACGACACCATCTTGCTGCCATAGCAAGTACGCGGTTGGCGAATCTCTATATTCATAAAGGCACATGGAGATCTCCCTATCAATCAACCGTCAACCAGATTGACCACATTGCACTCCTCCAATATTATGGATGTTCAAACCTTCCGAGGCACCAACATCGCCTCGAACCACTATCTTGATATAGCCAAGGTACATCTTTGGATATCTCGAACACCGCCAAGACAAGTAAATACTGTGAGGAAGTTTGACGTCGGACGGCTAAAATCGGAAGATTCTCCGATCGAGTCTCTCGAAATCTCTCAAGAGGTTCTATGCAGCCAGCATCAAGCATTGAAGACCAGTGGCAACATTGCCGAAAAGACTTCAGCGACGCCGCCTCTGATGTGCTTGGTTTTACCTACCACAACGAAACCCCTGGTTCAACGACGAGTGCACATGCAGCAAAACAAGAGGTATACAAAGCGGCGCTGCAAAGAAGGAACAGAGCTGCTCGTGAGCTCTACGCGCAGAAAAGAAGAGACGAATAACGGCTTCTCAGGAGAAAAAGAAAGAGCACGAGAAGCGCGCGATCGAGGAAACAGAGAGAGGAGCTTAGAGCAGTAATGAGGTTTGGAAGTTTTACCAAAAGGTAAAAAGAATCTGCAAAGGCTACACCGCCCGACCGAAGCTTGCAAGGACGAACAAGGGAACATCATAGAAGAATCACAGTCGATGCTGAGGATATGGAAGAACTACTTCTGCAGACTGTTTAACGGCGATGAGGAATTAAATCCCGCTGTCAGGCAGAATGAACCATTCAACCTGGAAAATGAAGACCAACAATTCTGCCCACCCGACCTGGACGAAGTGAAGATATCCATATCTAAGCTTAAGTCCAAAAAATCCGCTGAAGCAGATGGCCTAACTGCTGAGCTATTCAAAGCGGTAGGCGATGACTTGGTTAGGAACATGCACCAACTCATCTGTAAAATATGGTCGGAAGAAAGTATGTCCGATGAATGGAACCTCAGGAATGTTTGCCCGATCCTCAAGAAAGGAGACCCTCTGAACTGCGACAACTACAGAAGTATTAGTTTTCTTAACATCGCCTACAAGATCTTATCTGCTGTGTTATGTGAACGCCTGAAGCCTTTCGCCAACAACCTGATTGGTCCCTATCAGTGTGGCTTCAGGCCAGGAAAGTCTACCATCGACCAAATATTCACACTGCGGCAGATCTTGGAGAAAACCCAGGAAGTCCAAATCGATACCCACCACCTTTTCATCGATTTTAAGGCCGCCTATGACAGCATTTATAGAGACGAGCTATACAAAGCAATGTCTAGTTTTGGCATCCCTGCCAAACTCGTCCGTCTGTGCAGGATGACAATGGAGAATACCATCAAGGTCGGTAAAGAACTCACCGACCCCTTCGATGTCAAAAAAGGATTTAGACAAGGCGATACGTCTAAACATGCGTTCAACATCGTTCTTGAAAGAATAGTGCAAAACTCAAACGCTAACACCAGAGGCACTATCTTTCAAAAGTCCGCCCATCTACTCGCCTACGCCGATGACATCGACATAATCGGCAGAACGCAGCATAATGTCACTGGCACGTTCGTGAGCATTGAAACGGAAGGGGCGAAGATGGTTTTGGCGGTCAATGAGGGCAAGACAAAGTATATATATCAAGCAAGGATACCCATCACCGACGTCTTGGACAGAATGTCACTATAGACAGATATAACTTTGAGGTGGTTAAGGACTTTGTCTACCTAGGATCCGCTATGAACTCAGGCAATGACACCACCGCTGAGATTAAACGAAGAATAACTCTTTCCAATCGCTGTTTCTTTGGGCTAAGAAAGCAACCGAGTAGCAAAGTTCTCTCTCGAGGGACTATCGCGATAGCCAAGATTAAATATCGAGAGATAGACCAGAAAAGGGGTACCCTTACTGTCAACATTTTGACTAAATGAACCCGTTGACGACAGAAAAAGTAAAGTTTTAACAACGTATCTCGTTTCATTGTTTTTTTTTGATTGTCTAAATGAAAATTTCAAAAATGTTAAGTATACGCCTAGGTATGAATGCAATTGCTAAAAATGGCACACCCATAGGCCGTACTAATTAATCATTTTTAGTTTTCACTTTGAACTGCCCAAAACTCACAATTGTGTAGTTAGCACGTGGAATGTCAACCGTAATGGGATCTCTGAATGTTAAGTATTCACTATTGGCTGTAGGCTAAACGGATAAGTTTATTTGCTTTAAACATCGTATAGGTACCGCGTTTGTTTGGCTAATGGTTCTGGCTCCCTTTTTATATTCATTTTAATACAGCCTTGAAACTCTAACTAAAACAACTAAAACAATTGTGGCTAAAAACAATTGAAAATATGGAAATCCATGACTTTCTTTCTAAATATCAATCTGGATTTGGAAATCATTATTTTTGTGAACCGACTGTTAACTATTCAAAACAGGACAAACAATAATCTTGGTTTCAGTCATTCCTGACAAATAGGATACAAAAAAAAATGAAAATACATAGTTAGGGACGTTCAGTCGGATCTCATTTCGATCCCAAATTGTGTTCCACAAGGATCCATTTTGATCCATTTTTGGTCCACTACTATTCTTGATGTGTGTTAATGATCTGCAATCTATCATCAACCAGAGTAAGGTTCACATGTATGCCGATGACGTGCAGTTAAGGTGGTAGTATATGGCATGTATGTATAGTATACGTAAAAATGACGTCAGTGCTACATATCTATGTGGCTTTCTACATGCTGTGTACTTAATTAATACTTGAGTTCTGATCTAGGTCTTATTGCCCTCATGGTGCTGCCTGTGTTAATGTGGATCTCAAAAATATTGCGCGCTGGTCTGGAACGAATAGCCTTTTGTTAAACCCTGCAAAATCAAAGTGTCTTGTCATCTCAAGAAATTCTCTTTACTTGTAATGCTTTCCTTCTATGATTTTAGGCAATTCTCCTATTGAATACTTTTAGACGGCCAAAAATCTTAGTGTGCTCTTGGCCCATGGTATAATAAGTGAGGAGGCTTTCGACGAACTAGTAGGTATAGGTACTTAGATATTTTTTGTCAAAATACCTACGAAATTTTTTTTATTAATTTCAAAAAAACCTCGCCACTTATTTGGTGCTTTGAGAGCACAAGCCTTTAAGGAAACGTCTTTGGCTAGCGCTTGACAAATTTCCGTGGCCAAGGTTTATAAAACGCTCTCATGTCACATCACGACTGTAATAGGGTTGTCTAGGCTGTGGTTTCAAAGTTCATCTGGATACCTTACAGTATAACAGTACCTATTGCAATTGTCGTTCTTTATTAAACTGTACATATATACTTAGCTTTAATAGCTAGTTACAGAATTAGTTCATGTGAAAGAAATGTAAAAATTCGCGAATATTTGATCGTTCGCTGTACGCTTTTGTGGCTTATCTTCGTAATGTCAGATCGTAATGTCAGTGACAGCTCTCTGTGTTCTACCAATTATGTCAATATCATCGGCGTATGCAAGTAATTAGACGGACTTTTGAAAGATCGTGCCTTGTGTGTTGGCCTGTGACAATTCTTTCAAGTATGATGTTGAAAAAGTCGCACGACAGCGTGGCACCTTGTCCAAATCTTCTTTTGACCTCAAAGGTTTCGGTAAGGTCGCTACCGACCTAGATGGAGCAGTGAGTTTTCTTCATCGTCATTCTACACAATCGAACGAGTTTTGCAGGGATGCCAAAGCTAGACATGGCTCTGTACAGCTCGTCTCTATAGAGGCTGTCGTACGCGGCTTTGACATCGATGAAAAGGTGGTGGGTATCGGTTTGGACTTCTTGGGTTTTTTCCAGGATCTGCCTAAGTGTGAACATTTTATCGACGCACGGTGGACTTTCCTGGCCTAAAACCGCACTGATAGGGGCCAATCAGGTTATTTACAAAGGGCTTAAGGCGTTCACACAGTATGGCAGACAGGATCTTGTATGCCATGTTAATGAGACTGATACCTCTGTAGTTGACGCAGTTGAAGTGGTCTTCTTTCTTGTGGACCGGACAAACGATGCTGAGATTCAATTCATCAGGCATGCATTCATCTGACCAAATTTTGAAGATGAGTTGGTGCATGCCCTCTACCAAGTCATCTCCAGCTGCTCTAAAAAGCTCGACAGGTAGACCATCAGGCCCTGCAGCTTTATTGTTTTTTAGCTTGGATATATTCCGTACATTGTTCCTGGAGTAGCATCTCTCAATTTCTTCGATCATACGCTTCTCGTGCTCTTTCTTTTTCTTTCTGAGGATCCGATGTTCCTCCCGTCTCGTAGAGCTCGCGAGCTGCTCTAGTCCTTTTTCGCAATGCCGCTTTATACGCTTCTTGTTTTGCTGCGTTTGCTAGTCGACAGTGTTGCCACTGGTCTTCTGCATTAGCTGTTGCTGCGATAGGACTGATCGAGAGGCATCGGGATACGTGATTGGGGAAGATTCTGGCCGATGCACGCTGCGCCCAAAATCACTGACGATTTATTTATCAAAAACATTGTGACAATATTATTTCGTATTCTTTTGCGTACTCATACAAATTCCAATTCTGTTTTTACAAATGTCAAAATCGAATTGACATTTGTAAAATCTGTGACACTTTCCAATAGAGTCATACATAGGTAATGACCACAATGACAATTTAGGCCGTGTGTCGATTGGGCTAAATAATTAGTTTCGGATCATTTTCGGACACTATCGTTTTAAAAACCGAATTTTTGAACTGTAAACAAATTATCCTACCTACTACGGGAGCAAGATAATAAATTATTCTTTAGGCTGAATTTTTGACGTTTTCTTTTTTGAATTTTGTTAGAATGTTGAAGAGGAAATAAAACACTGAATTTCAATTATTAATAGCTTGAGATTCGATAAATTTGTGTTTTAAGATTAGAGTTTGGTGAACTTCTATTTTCAACACTTTCATTTATGTGTCAGAAAATTAGCCGAATATAGGTACATCATTTTATTTAGCGCAATTGACACACGGTCTGAATGCAAATCTTCATCAAATGCAACGTTTTAATAGAAATTGTTCAATAAATCGAATTTTACTTGAACATCTTTTGCAGAAACATCAAGTGCTTCTTGGATCGAAGTGACAGTATTGACTTTCGCTAATCTGCGAATTGCGACCTTATTTTTGAAGTGTCTATGATTATCGTTGCAACAATTTCTAGAAAAAAATACGTATCTTCAAAACTAGGTTGACAACACTGTTTGTTTTATCACGCTCTTCCGCACCAGTACGCCGTACATATTCGCGTGAGTAGGCGTATGCGCATTAGTTCATCATCAATAGACAGTAGCGAGTAGCTTCGAAAGCTTTGAGTATTTGTGGCAAAATTTGTGTTAAGTTCAGTTCCATGTAGGTACACATGAGCATTTTTGTTTGTTTTATACATAATAATCGACCACACTGCTCTTATGTGTTTAGGTCTAGGTAACATCACTTTCTTGTATCAAATAAGTGGTCGCTGTAGCCGTCATCGTCGGCGTCGCATTCGCATCCATACACATGAATAAGATACGTCTCATCTGTCTCGCTCGGTTTCTCTTAAATAATTATCTCGAACTTAACATTGAATGACTATAATGACCCACACAAGCATACCGGTCAGAGTGCCACAGCTATATTCTAGGCTGGGGTGCTGGGCTGAGGTGCTGGGCTGGTGCTATTGTGGCGACAAAGATTATAAGGTTTGCTGTGTACTTTCTTGGGGCACTAGGTTCGGGTGTTAGTGTGTTGACACATATTTTCCGATTTAACCAAGCTCTGCTGTTTTATTGGACCGTATAAACATTACTGAGCTTTTAATTGTTTGGAAGAGTGTTATCTTTTTGTTGGTACTTTCTTTAGCCTTCACTTTGCGCGTCTGTGGGCCGTTTAGTGTCGCAGAGAAGGTGTTAATACTTATATTTTTTTTCTTCGGCCGTGTGACATTTTCTATGTACATAAACGATACGTACTTTGCTCTAATTGGCGAAGAATGTGACGTTTATGAGAGTTGCCGGTTGAAAATTTGTGGCCGATAGAGTGTCGTCATAGATAATAGTTCGGACAGTGTTGCTATAGATTATTACTCGTAATGCAAGTAATTTCGAGTAATTTTCCACTGTGAAGTTGTGTGCATAATATGGTGACCGAAATGTCAAATCAATCAAGTTGTTGATATTTAAATTCATTGATCAGATGACTCAGATCAGATTAAATGAAGCGCAGTACTGTGAGATATTCGTGCGGTCATTTATTGTTGTCTTGTCTGTTTGCTGGTTTTCACATTTATGTCATCGTTTCGTGCATGTTCATTCGCAATGACAGCACAAGGGAGTGTCATTGAACCAGGTACGTGTAATATTATATACTTGCATTTTCTATAAATAGGCGTAGATATCTCACCCATGGTATAGCTCAGAATAATTGTCGGGTAGGCGTATGACATGTGTATGACCAGGCGCGGTAATGGCCTCTAATGTGTTTGTTTTTTTATCTTGACTTAATCAAAGCGCATGAGAACTTGTATGCAATATTCGGTGACTCTTCTGTGGACATGGAGTAGCATAACATAACCAATTACCTATAATGCAATGAAAGTGTTCGTCCATCAAGGCTGTCGTTAATTGGGTAGGCAGCAACGTATGACTTCGTCAATCGTACATTAGGTAGCTTCTTCAACTTATGGTGGATTTACATGCACCAATTTTGCATGACTTCAGAGAGAAAGATCCGTTTTTCCACAGTCAAGGATAATGATGTGTAAGACTGAGACATCAGTTGAATTTAGGCCGCCATAACTTTTTTATAGAGATTTGTGGTCTCATTCTTACATATCATTCGCCTTGTAGGAAACGGATCTCTCTCTCTGAAGTCATGCAAAATTGCGTGGCGTGGTAATGTAAATCCACCATTAACGTATACGGTTTAACAACATGATGACCACTTGACTTGAGCTGCTCGAACATATTCGAAGCTTAAGTCGTTAAGGGGTGGAGGTGTGTTTTGTCCATATCTTCAATGTGAATTATTTTAAAATTTTTGACTAAGTCGACGTCGTATTCTGAACCAAAAATCACACGAAGAATATTTTATTTTTGTATCCCCTTTCGACATGGTTAATGCTTCTGCGCTTCTCAGAACGTTGGTTCTATGACAGAGAGGCCTGATATGATATGATATTGTTATCGAAAGGCTTTAGGCGGTCACACTTAATATCCAATAAGATTGAATACGCGACATTCAGGCGACTTATTCATCTGTACTTGTATCAGTTAACAGAATGTTCTCCATGCTGACGTTCCATACATGTTTCTTACCACATGATCTTCTGCTGTTGTGAAAAAACTAAGCCGGTAGGCCATTCGCCTTGTTGGCCTTATGCTATAGCGTCTCCCAAAAGATTGTTTTGTTTCTTCTGAGAAGTCGATCTCCTTTCTCTCCCTTCAGGTCTTTCAGTAGCTCTGATTTTGGTCTGCTACATTGCTTGCTTGACATCGATCTCGGTCTTGGCTACATGGCCCAGCCGGCCCTCTTCATCGAATCAGGAACTTCGTTGTTATCGCCTGGTGTCACCCACTATATTGGTTATCTTTGCATTTGATGCAGTAGAGTTGTGATGTCAAGCATCTTACTGCATCTGTAGGATGATTGGCCTAATTAATGTAGACATCGACATCGAAACCCTCGGGTGTTTTTTTTTTTGTAAGTCGGAGGGGAAATCTTACATCCGATACTGCTGTGTAATAAGCGGTTATGTCAGATTCTTACTGACTAAAATCCTCCCTCTACCTGCCTTTATTCCTCGCGGGATTGCCGTCAAGCATTACATCGCGAGGGGGTCATAGCCTTAAGTGTTCGGTATATTCAGGTTTGCATGCTCCCGCATTGCATTACGTTGTTGCTCATGTTGGCGTTGCTTCTTTATGATGGTTGCAACAGTATTGCTGATTGCTTCCCATCCTCCTTCTGTTTGCCGCATCAGGCCGGTTATGTTTTCTGGTGTCAGTTCCACACCAAATTTCTCCCTCAGCATTTGCCGTTTTTCTTCGTATCGCGGGAATTATAGTCTTATTGTCAATAAAACACTTTAACAAACAAATGTAGTCTTTTCAGTTTATTTTTTATTTATTTTTATATAAAACTTTATTATTCTTCTCATTTATACAACTTTGAATTGTTCACTGGTATCCACTTCTTTGGTCCATCGCTAACTCCAGACTGACGCACTGCTCTCCAAAAGACCTCCGTAGTGCACTCGCAATCAGCATACCCAAGCCAAACCGATGCAGAAGGTAGTTTTTAGATTTTTGTGACAAACAACAGCCTAGCGGTTGATAATGGGTTCGCTGCTGTAACATCTCCGATAGTAGATGACTTTGGGTGACTAGTCTTCTGTTGGCATACCCAAGGCGAAACTAATGCAGCAGGTAGGTGGTAGCTCTTGGTGACAAACAACAACCTAGCGGTTGATAATGTGTATCATCTCCGATAGTAAATGAGTTCGGGAGAATTTGGTTGATACGTGTTGCTAGTTGTAGTTGTCAAGCACAATCCTTCTCCAGCGAATCTTCTTATGCTTGCAATTGTGTTGGTATATCACTATCAGTGAGGGGTTTATAGGGTTACCATGTAACTCGGGCAGTGGAACATTATATGCTCCGCGTCTTCGACAGCTCTTGTACAACATGGGCAAAGAGTATTGTAATCGTGCCCAAAAATGTACAGGTAAGCCCTAAAGCCTCCATGACCTGTTAGCGCATCTGTGTCAAATAGAAATTTTTGGTATGATTCTATTCGTCCATCTTCCCTTGTCAGAGTGATCCCATCTCTGCTGCCAATCTTCTAAACTTACCACCCTTTGTGGTAAAGTATTATCTCCTGTTGTCATTGATGTTCCTGCCGTTGTTCTGCTGACGAGGTATTTTTCCTGTGCTTCTCTTGCAAGGAGGTCAATTGGTACCATGCCAGCTATACGCACACTGCATCGTAGGACGTCGTTCTAAAGGCGCTAGTTACTCTAAGAGCGCTAATACGGTAGGTTGCCGTCGTTGTCTTTAGGTATGATTTGGTCTTCATTGCCCCGGCCCATATCGAGGTCCATAGAGTATTATCGACGCTGAAACTCGCATTAGAAGCAGTTTTCTTCTGTATTTTGGCCCTCCAATATTGGGCATCTTCCTTGATAGTGCAGCTGTTACATTTGCTGCCTTTTCAGCTGTAATGTTGGCTTCGTACCTATCCAGAGTATCTATCTACGCGCTCACACATTCCAAATGTAGTTCCGAAGTATTCATTTCATTTGCTGGGGTAGTCAACATTGGTATACTATCCATATTATATACAAGGCTTGTCGTTGTGTCATAGTGAAGCTACTCTGACGCATAACCCCAAAACTGAAAGACCCAAATCTGTGCTTAGACCTTCGGACGACATGGGCTAGGTATTCCGGTGGAAGCAACCCAATTCGGATATGTTAGAGCTCCTCCTGACCGAATTGTTCTATTTTTGTGGAACTGGCGTTATTTTCAATCAACTGAATTAAAACGTCAGCACTTACTTACTTACTTAGGTGGCGCTACAGTCCGGGGATGGACCTGGGCTCTGGGCCTCAATCAACATGCCCTTGCAGTTAGCACGATCTTTGGCTAACCGCCTACAGTTGCGCACTCCAAGTTGCGGTCTTCCTCTACTGCGTTGTACCTCCGGGTTGGAATCGAAGACTCTTCGGGCCGGACCATTGGTGTCCATTCGCTCTACATGTCCTAGCCATCTTAGTCGATTGATACGTAGTTTTCTGCTCGATGTCGCTGAACAGATCGTAGAGTTCGCTGTTGAATTCCCCTCCAAAGCCGAAAATCACTCGAAGAATTTTGTGTTCGAAGCGACAAAGGAGATCTTCATCCACCTTTGATAATGTCCATGATTCTGCGCCATAAAACAGGAGTGGGATGATGAGGGTATTATGTAGAGTCACCTTGGTGTTTCTCGACAAGGCTTTACTAATCTATTTCCTTCTTAGGCCGAAGTAACAGCGGTTGGCAAGTGTAATTCTTCGCTTGATTTCTGATGTGATGTAATTTTCAGAGTTAATAGAGGAGCCAAAGTAGACATAGTCCCGATGACCGATAACGACCTCAAAGTTATAGCTGTCTATCGTAACGTTCTATCTAAATCGTCGATGTTGTGTGTCACTTCTTGTTGACAGCATATTTTGTTTTGCGCTCATTCACCATTTTTGCCGCATCTGTACTAATACTTGCAAACGCACCAGTGACAGCTCGCTTTGTTCTGCCAATGATGCCGATGTCGTCGGCGTATGCAAGTAAAGGGTGTTCCATAATTCACGCAAAATTTGAATTTACAGTGATGCCAACGGAAAAAAAGATAACAATGTGACAGCTGACAATTCGGGGTTAGTAAAAATGGAGCACTATACGAAAGAACAAAGCATTTATTTTTATTGTTTTTCAATATTTTAAAAATAATGAAGGTTCAAACAAAATCATCTTAAGTAATGAAGCTAATTTTCATCTTGGTGGCTTCGTTAATCGTCAAAATTGTCGCATATGGGGTTCAGAAAATCCACGAGTAATTCGGCCCTAGCGAGATATACGTCGGAACGGAGAATTCTCCGTAACGCATATTCCGTCGGATACTCAAATTACATTCGAGGTATCTGACTTCGGAAAGAATAATTAAAATGCGACAACGCATTGATTTGATATGATGTTGTTTCGTGCTTCATCGGGGTTTTCCCATTAAGTGCTTGTTTTTTCGTTTGTTTTTGCCCTGGAAACACAAATTAAAACAACAAATACAACCAATTACTTTGCTAAAATTTTTTTTCATTATTGCTTTCATTTATCAACACTTCACTGCAAATCGTAAACAAATTCCGCAACCAATTCCTGTCGGAGCATATCGGAAGAAAATTCGTATGAAACTGTCAAAAATATGAGTAAAAACGCACTTGATCGCACTGAAACGGAACAAAGTTCCGAAAAGCTGTTCCGACGTATACCTCGAAGCAGAAATCCTCCGATTCGTATGAAATCGGAGAAATTTCCGTTCCGACGGATACCTCGCTAGGGCCGATTGTTGAGAAAAAAACGCGTCACTGTTTGGTGCGGATTTTGGGCTGGAGGCATTATCGGACCATTCTTCTTCGAAAATGCGGCTGGTCAGGCAGTAACAATTAATGGTAGGCGTAGTTTTCTGAGAATCTATAGCTAGCTCACTTTTACTTTTACATGCAAAACTGTTATACAGTACAACCTCGATAATGCGAACTAATTAAAACATGGGCAGTTTACATTTGCGAGGGGTTCACATTATTGGATACGAAAAAATTCGATGCATTTAATGCTTTTTGGACTGATCTGTGACTTGATTTTTGAAAAATAAAAGAAAAGACACAAAAATATAGTAATTTAACGATTATATCTATTTTAACGTAGGTATTTATAAATTTTTGAACCCATTTTTGATCGGACAAAAATTAAAACAAGAGAAAAAACCGACATTTTTTTAATTATTGATGAACACTTTAAAAAAAACTGAAACCTCCGTTATGGCACGTGCCTCGACGTCTCGCCAAACAAAAAGAAAAGACAAAAAACCTTATAAATATAGGTATGTAGAAGGACATTAATGAATAATTTTTCAGACGTAGGTATAGTTAAACCAAAATAGGGGTAAATTATAAAATAAAAGTTCACACATTCGAGTATCAGGAATTGGTTTTGAGTTCACATTTTAGAGTATGTAATGGTAACTTTTTCCGGTTTTCAGGTTCTCATATTTTGATAATTTACATTTTCGAGGTTCACATTATCGAGTATCAAGAACTGAGTTTGAGTTCACATTTTAGAGTATGCAATGCTAACTTTTTCCGGTTCACATTTTTGGATAATTCACATTTTCGAGGTTCACATTATCGAGGTAGTACCTACTGTACTCACTTTTGGTTTTGTTATACGCACTTTTATTTTTGCATGTAAAAGTAAAAGTGAGCTAGCTAAGCTATAGATTCTCAAAAAAATACACCTGGTATTCGTTATCGGGACATGATAACCCAGTTTTTAGTGCCCAAATTACAAGATATGGATGTGACCAACATGTGGTTTCAACGGAGCCACATGCCAAACAGCCAGAGAAACAATTCAATTACTGCATGAGTCATTTCCTAATCATGCAATCGGCCGTTTTTGCGATCAGAATGCGATTTAACGCCATTGGACTTTTTTTCTTTGGGTTTTTTTTTGAATCCAAAGGACTATGCAAACAAGCCCACGACCACCAACGCCTTGAATGAAGAAATTTGGAGGTGTATTAATGGGGTTTGTGATGGAATCCAAATTCCTCTTTCCAAAATCCCCTGTGCTGAAATCTCTTACTCCAAAATACCCTAAGAGAAAATCCCCACGGCACAAAATGAGAGATTATGTCCAATAAGAGATTTTGCAAAAGGGGATAACTTAGGGATCCTGTATTAATGAAATTCAGCCACGTTTATGCGAAACGGTCTTAGAAAATTTCAATAAAAGATAACGTACGGCAGCGAAGCCGTGGCGGTCATTTGTCCGATGTGCTATTCAATACTACATAACCCCAAACTGTATACTCTATAAATCAACTAGCTGAACGCCCGCCGGCTTCGCCAGGCCTTTTTTGCTTCTTTAAATTTTGTTTGCCTATCAATTACCGTAATTATACCGACATTTAAAAAAAATCAAATAAATTGGTTGAAAATTACTGGCGACACAGAGGGAAACATACAGTTTTTTCCACTTTGTTTTATATACATAGAGATAGCTGACCCGCCCGACTTTGCCCGTGCACAGATGTTCTTTCGTAAAATGCGAGAAATGAGAATAAACTGGAACTTTCTTTCTGCCTAAACCTGAAATACAGCAATACGAACAAAACAAAAAAAGACTCATGAAAATCGGCCCAGCGGTTATAGAGATATAACGTCATCGAGTTTGAGCTCAATCCATTTGGTGGTTTTCGAGATATACGATTTTGAATGTTTTTTTTGGTATAGGATGTGCCACGCCCCTTTGTCCAACTTTGACCAATTTTCATGGAAGCACTCTAGAACCAATACCTAAGATTATCTGTAAGTTTGAGCTCAATCGTTTTCGAGATATACGATTTTGAATGTTTTTATTTTGTATGGGAGATGCCACGCCCCTTTGTCCGATTTTGACCAATCTTCACAGGAGCACTCTGCGGCCAATACCAAAGATTATCTGTAGGTTTGAGCTCAATCGATTCGGTGGTTTTCGGGATATACGATTTTGAATGTTTTTTTTGTATGTGCGGTGCCACGCCCCTTTGTCCGATTTTTAATTTGTTAGGCCTATTGCCCAACCACTGTAATTACCGACATTTTACAAAAAAATCAACTGAATTGGTTGAAAATTACTGGCGACACAGAGGGAAACATACAGTTTTTTCCACTTTGTTTTATATACCTATATAGAGATAAAAAATTTAAGATTTCTAATTAAAAATCTGTATTTTCTCTCACAATTACATTTTACGTGAATTATAAATAAACTTAATTATGCAAAGTAATTCTAGCCCAGCGCTTGCCATTAACAAGAAACTAGAAGAAATGACAGTATATCGACAGTTACATCATAATGACAACGAGTCATTTCCAATCATTCAGAATTCCATCATAGTAGGTAGGTACCTACTAATTTATTTAAATCGTTAGCTCATCACGTGCGGTTGACAAAAACATTTTTAATTTAATGCATTATTCCATTAGTATATTCCATTTGTATCTGTATACAAAAATATCTATATAAAAAAATTTATGTATTTAGATTAAACGAACAAAATTCTGAGTCACGGTGTTGAACATTATACCTACTCGTATATTAGCCAACAACTGAGATATTAAACAAATAACTAATAATTATCTCGGTTGTGCATTCGCATGGCTTCTGTGGCTGTAGCGAATTGTTTACAACAAATTTGTATCTTTTTGTCGAATACTTACATAGATAGCTATATTTGCTTTAGATTTGAAAACTGGTTTACTATAATAGCTATAGCACGCCTTAGTTTGGTGTTTGAACTATAACCACTTACTTTCTATTTTCAGATACATCGTGAAATTCGATTTGGAATTCTTTATAATGCACTAAAAATGCTACAAATTAATGATCACAAAAGCCAATATACTGTTTGTTCTAATAATGGTCCACTAACATTCACCAGTTGTATCTATGTATGCATTTACGATATCCGTCGCAATTGCTCGGCATAAGTATGATGTGGTCATAATTTTTTGTATCTTATGTGCGGATCTTCAGTTTTAACGATTATTGCATTTTTGACTTTTGATATTTTATATTTCGTCATTTCTTGTGTCATACATCGATTTGTTTACTCTCATAGGCATTAAGTGTACGGGTATATGTGAATGATGAGATGTTTATCAACGCAATTAAAACTTTTCTTCTTATTAGAAGCGAGAATGATGACATGTCGATGATGATGTTATAAAAGGTTTCATTTATGTTGTAAAACGCTTTCATGGGCAATGAGACATTAGGGTTTCCTTAAGTCGTTCATTGAGGTAGTAAACATTGTTTTTCAGGGGTGGGCCTATAAGGGCCAAGCTCGAATGAAGACACGTTTCCCTGAGCCGAACCACCAGTAAAATTATTCTGTACTAGTTGTTCTTGGAGATATTTCTGTGATGATGGTTTGCATCAGTTGGCGCGATAAGGTTTCCGCTGCTACGTTGATGGTGGATGTAAAATCAGTGTTTATAGTTTCCTCAAATCCGTCTTTCCCGAAGGATATACATTTGTCTATATTTGTGTAGTTTGTGTGACAAACATCCGAGAGTATGACTGTCCTGAAAAAGCTTCTCAATTCAGCCGTTCGGACTCGGCATAAAATAGTAGGTCTCTTCCATTCGTCCCAAAAATATAAACTCACACAAACGAATGATTGTGAGAAGCTAGGGCCTGTTGCGCCACCTATTTATTTATTTATTTTAAGCGGACGACGGCGGTTCATTTCGTCCTCACTCTCTCTCTCTCTCTTTGCAATGATCGTGTTCACTGGAGCATCATAAGCACCTTTCAAAATGGGTGGTTCTTATTCTAAATGGACTTGCAGTTGTTGTACATCGTTCAGGGGTTGTTTTTTTATAGGTTATTTCATACTCGGGCTCATCTGTTTATTAGAAAAAATTAGACACCGCTTGAATTCAAAATTGATTATGTTGGTTATTTAAAAAAATTACAAATGTCGGTCATTATAATGACCAAGTAACCAATCAAATCCTTTGACAGTTGAATTATCTGATTCACTATAGCATTGCCTAAGCAAACAGTTCACATGAAAGGTGATGGAAAATCATTCTGTAACTGTGACCAATGACTATACTAATCCCATAAGTTGTCAGTTTCTATCCGTGCATGACTTCGTCAAACATTTATGAACTTTCAGTGTCTTTTCTATCTCGATATTGTTTTGTTTGAATAAATTTGATTAACATTTCACAACTGAACTTGATTTTGTTATATACCAGCGGAATGTCAAGGATAACTGGCGTTAACGAAATAAATTTCGTTTGGTTACTTGAATTTATCTATGTTTTTCTTGCAGCTATAATACTTTACTTGGAAGTCTGTGAATATATGGACCATAATGTAGATATATGTATAGGTATACGGTATACCTACTTCCACACGTTTCGCTCAATAATCCTCCATTGTGCGATTGGTAATGTAAGTTTAGTTTATTCATTCTCAAAGGCCAAGGGAAATTTTGGCTTTTTCTTATATAATTAATGCGATTGAAATTGTTTGGATAAGCGAAATTCTTTGACGAATCAAGTACCTACAGAATGTAGATCAACTTTTATGCTTACCTTGACGTTCCATTCCATTTAGAGACATTGATGTATTTTAGATGAAAGTATCTTTCATGTGTTACTGTGGGGATGGATATACAATTATACATACAGGAATACCTATCATTAATATCAATTAAAAACATAATACGAACAGGGACCAAAATGCACAAGTAGCCACACATCTATATCCAATCTTGTGGTACATGAGCATAAAGAACCAATCTGGCCAGCACAAGGACGATAAGTACTCAATAAAATGCAAAGACTGACATGCTGATGCAATACTTCCCCAGCTGCATCCATCGAGGCGTGCGACTGGAGCTCACCCCGTTGGACCTTGTGGTTTTGGAACAATTCTAAGAATGGCCAAAGAAGGAATATGAAGATGAAAGTGCATCACATCGAAGCAATTCTATGCTCTACACAAAAAAATAACCATAACTCGGGCTGTTTCCTAGAGACGATATCATCAGAAGATTTCATTTTCAAAAGAACTTTATTACCGTCTCACAAATACTTTAAAAGAACTACTACAAAATGCTTTAAATAGGCTAGGTAGTTGGGCCATTCGCCTTAAAGCTATCTCACAGTGGTCATTGAAAGACTTTGGCCACGCCTCTATTCTGAAGAACTTCGAGATCTCAATCAACCGAAAACACTGACTACACCACCCCATCTCTAAATTATGACAAGAACTTTCTCGTCACTATCCCCTCCAGAGCAACTTGGGATGAGGATAATTTCCCAGAAGATGAATCAGTTCACTTCTACACTGACGGCTCAAAAACCAAAGACTGAGTTGGTGGGGGTGTTTTCCCCGAAAGTCTTAATCTTAAGCTCTCCTAAATTACTGTAGCATGTTCCAGGCGGAAATAATGGCAATTAAAGAAGTCTTACCTTGGCCAAGGATATCTGCATATTTTCGGACAGCCAAGCAGCCATCAAATCCTTGGATTCGATTTCTATAACTTCTCTAGTAGCCCTCGGCTGCCGAATGTCTCTTACGGAGATGGCCGAAGAGTTCAACATTTACCTAATTTGGGTGCCGGGGCATAGAGACATTCCATGCAATTGTAAGGCCGATGAACTCGCTAGAATAGGAACAACTCAACCCATTCTGCCGGATAAAGGCACCCTAGGGATACCAATCGCTACTTGCAAACAAAATTTGTCTAGCGACAAAACAAATTTGGCCTAAGCTGGAAAACGCTCTAAGAAATTGATCTCTCTCAGTGGACTGCATGTCGGCACTACAATAGGTGTCATTACTGCACACTGCCTGATAGGCAAACATGCCGCAAGGATAAGTCTTTTCGCAAACGACTTTTGCCAGAAGCTGTATATGGAGCTGTATGGATGAGGAAGAGGAGGAAACTATCCTCCACATTCTTTTTTTCTGCCCAGCTCTCTCCCGTTGAAGGAAGCTGCACTTAGGAGCCTTCCAGTATAACGACTTGGGCGATCTGACAAACACAGACATCAGAAGCCTCTTACGCTTTAAAAGAGCTCAAAATGGTTCAACTAGTAGGGAGATCTTATATGATTCTTTTTCGTGATATCACAATGGACCTATGCTGGTCTAAGAGTGTTGGCGTTTCCCAGCTGCCAGCCACTTGCAACCAAAAAATTTGACCAATGAATCCAAAAACTGAGCAATTACACAGCAAAGTGGTCCACAGATGGGTTAAGAATTGATTATACGGATTTGGAGCTGGAGTATTCGGACCAAGCACAAAATATTCTAAGTATGGGCAAAAAAGTACCAGCTAACTTTTTCTGAAATCTTTGCCATAGATAGATATGTCCAAGTCAACCTCGATTGAAATATAGCCAACTGTGATAATGGAGAGATAATGTCAGCTACGCTGCTTCCCATTTTCTGGGAATGCCTAAAAAACCTTGAGCTGGGGAGGAGAAACAAGGTGACGACGGTTTGCTGGGTACCTGACTATGTGGGGATAGAGGGTAATGAAATGAGAGACTTCCTAGCAAGGAAGCAACTTTCGCAGGCACTGAACGATTCTTCGGTCTAGGGATCACACTTTCAGAACTTGGAAAAACACTCCAGGACATAATGCGAGTCAAAAAACCAAGAAACCGAAAAAGATAACAAGCATGTCTCAGTATATGAGCAAAAACAATCTTCGTATCCTAGCGGGCCACTATAGACTGAAAGAGCACCTCATAAAGCTCGGGTATATTTGAAGAAGATCTCAGCAGACCCTCAGTGCTTGGATCACGTAGGGCATTGAAAAAAGACTGAAATATTTGGGCAAAAATGTATCAATTGTATGATGAGGAAATAGCGTCACTTGGCCCACTTCTCATCCTTAGATTCTTAAAGGAAACTGGATTGGGTGTTCCATCAGTTAAGAGGTATAATCCTTTAACGGAGATTCCTTCTTATGGCGAAGTGCGGGACACCTCCGATTTGCAGGTATAACTACTTTAAATGGCATCAACATGTTGAAAACGTGTCCTAAAAATGTGATGGGTCCTTAAACCCAAACGGTAAAAAATAATTAAGTGTAGGTAATTGAAAGACATGGGAGTGATTGTGACAAAGTTATCCAGAGCCGAAAATAAAACCATTGCTCCGGGAATCAAAGAGACTCCTTATTGAGCGCAATGAAGATTGAAGACCCCTTAGCTCTTCCAACTTTCCATTTGTGAGTCGGGAGTGACTGATTGCTTAGCTAATGGCTTCAAGTATCTCGTCAATGAAATAGGATTCGGTTGAAATTCTGATTGGAATATCCTCCCTTGCCACAACCTTTAGCTTCCCACTTGACCAAACTTCTCATAGTCTTCTTATTGCAAACTGATAGAGAAATCAAGATCTCTTATAATTGCAGGCGATAAGTTTCACGTGACCCTTAATGCCATTCCCCATCCAAAATGAGACAGCGCGTTATCACTCGCATGATGCTCAGGAGACCACCTGAAAGGTCCATTTTGACCACCAGCCATCGTTCAGAGTGATCATCATAACTTCGATCATCATCACATCAGCGATCTCGGTTTTGTCCTTGAGAACGTCATTGAAAGCTCTTTTAGATTTGACTTTAAATGACCTTTGAGAGCTGCTGGTGTTGTACACCTTAGATCTTTTGGGTGTCGACATGGATTCAACTTTGTTGCCTCCGTGCGTTTTTGGCCCGTTTTGGGATCTTTTTTTACGGCAGATTGAGGACGATCTTAGGAAATTCGTTGGGACTTTTGGGGTGTTTTTTTTTAATGCATTTTGAAGTATTTTCAGAGATTTTGTTTGTCGGCGATATTGGGCGGTTTTTGGTGTCGTATTGGGGATATTTTTGGAGCGTTTTGGGGCTTTAAGAAGGTTTTTTCTGCTACATTTTTCGCGTTGCGTTTTTAGTGCTTTTTGGGGTTAATTTTGAGAGGTTTTTTTTACTTTATAGGGCAAATTTGGGATGATTTTTGTTGCGTTTTTGGGTGTGTTGTATGTTGGGTTTTTGGGCTGATTATAATGCACTTTGAGCGGATTTTCTTGGCAGGCTTATGGGACGTCTTCGAAGCATTTTTGGTAAGTCTTTCGGAGCATTTTTTGCAACATTTTTCACGTAAGTAGGTAAATAATTGTTACAATTGATAAATGGTCTATGATTGCACTTCAAATTTTTGGATAACATAGCTCCGATCTATATAATCCGCTGACTTAAATCTATAACTGAGCTTTCTTGAGTAGTCACAAATATTCGCATTCTCAGTCCTTTTTTATTCAAAACCAAATCTCTACAACTGCGAGTTTGGGATGATGGATCCTCCTCATTATTCCGCTGAAGAAGTTGCTATATTTTTGTTATTACAAATCAGCAGGTTTTTTTTAAATACATCTCTCAGGAAAGGCAAATTTAAGACGCTTTAAGAGCAGTCCGAAATGATTGCACATACTTAGGTGTCAGTTCTGCATCTTAATGCTTGTATAGATTGTATAGTCCTTGGAGGCGAGTTCCAAAGTTTACTTGTTTTGAAAAAGTGATATCCTACCAACTGTTAAGTCTATCAATGTGAATTCATTGTCTGTCTCATATGCCACATTTTGGGGAACGATTTCGTTAAGTTCCTCTGAATATCTGCCATGGTAGCTACATGTAATAGAATAGGTCAGCGACTAGTCTTCTGTCAGAGTTAGCGGTTGTAGATTTTATATTAGTGTATGGATCTCCCATTAGTCGAAGTCCTCGTCTCTGTATGCTCAATTAGCTTAAGTAAAGCTTTTGGCGCCGAGCATACCATATGTGGCAGCATTATTCTAGGTCTGGTCCAACCTGTGCTTTCCTTTATGCAGAAGGAGGAGTTGTTTCGGGCTGAAGTAACTGTTTGCTCTAAATAGTTAACTTAACTTTGAGAACACTGATCTTGCGATAATTTGAGGTGTCCAATGCTACGGCACGGCTCTGAATTCGATATGTCGAATATGAATTTCGAAGCCGAGCCGTCCGTCGTTCTACTGTAACTATATGAGCTACATAAGTGAGTTACATCGCTCAACATGTCTTCTTCCGGGCAAATAAACAAAGCCCACAATTGAAACGAAATCGAGGATCGAGTTAATGAATTTATCGAAATCTCGATTAAAAATACGATGTGGGGCTTTATTTTCATGCAGATGTCCCCGAATATTGTGCGAAAGTTGTAGGTACATAATTGGAGAAAAAAAAATGCAAGACCCAAATTGGTTGCCAATGAACGGCCCACGATACGTTGAGCTCTAACAAGTTAAAACTAGGCAGCTAATAGGGTGCACGTCGAGCTATCCCTGACTAGGCTGCAGCTGGGGGTGCACTACCGCCACCTTAGGTAGCTCTTTGTATTTGTCTGTATATTCCAGGGGTTCCCGAACTTCATACTGCGACTCCCTATACAGGATGTAAGATTTTTGCGTCGCCCTTCTAAAAGATATGTGAATAGAAGCTGATCTTACGAAGATTCTTTAAAGCGTTTTTCAATAAGGGTCGATGTTGAAATGGCGTCGTCCCATATATCGCAATTTTGCTTGTTGACATAGCCATTCATCCAAAAATGTCGCTAAAGATGATTTTTCGGCCAAAAGTGGGGTCATCTTCCAAACGCTCCGAAGCGCCTGTCAGCGAACAAACGGCGTTATCTATGTTCATTAACTTTGATCTCCTGGATCAGTTGGATCATGTACGGGTGTCGGCCCAAGTCCCGATGCAAAATTCGTCAATATGGAATCTGCGAAAAGTCGACTTCTTGTGCACGGCGAGGAATTGACTGCCTCGGGTTCTCTTCCACGAACCGCCGCATGCTGATTTGGAATCAGTGACTGAATAATAAACCACCAAAATAATTTGGCCCCCACAGTCTACCGGGTGCCAACATCGACTCGTCCCAATCCTTATTTAATTATGCAGCTATACTCGTTTTTGTTAATTATTACTTTAATTTATATTGTCATGTTTTATTTTGTTTGGTTGCTTTATTTTTCATTCAATAAAAATTATTGAGAAAACTGGAGCCGTTTAAGTTAATTTTTTTGTTTTTAAAGAGATTTTGTGGCTGGTAAATGTTCTGTGGAAAGCAAGTCTGCCTGGATAATGCGGGAAAACACAAACGCGCTTTAGCTTCGAATTGGATGCGGCTATAATAGGGATTTGGAATTCGCTTCGACCTCGCTCTTGCCATTCGTAAAGAGAAACGTAATGCTACGTATGTTGAACTCTTCCTTTGTTCAAAAAATGAAAGAAATTTAATTTCAAAGCGAGCTCAACGTTTATGGAACGTCGCGTGCAAGCGGCCTGTACGTACCGTCTTGCGACGACGTTAGGGAACTCCTGGTATAGTCTATGTCTAGCTTCATGGGAGACTAGTCTACCTCATTCATATTTTGTATCGGTCCATCAGCCAAGCTCCGAAACGTAGTCAAGACTACTTCACGGAGCCTATAACATGATGTGGTGGTATCTGGTATTTCATCGGACCACAAGGGTATGGGTCCTACCACCTACCTTGTTTGTCTATGTAAATTTTTGTTAACATCCGATGTCAAAACAATGTTGTTGGAAGAACGTCACTTGACATTGTAAAGATAGTGAGTCACTGTCACCCTTAGTCATCTAACATGTCCCGCACCTAACCTTCGTATTATAGTAGTTATAGGTATACAAATGAAATACACTATAATGCCAATGGCAACACTTACCTACGACCGACTGAGCTTAGTGAACTCATTTCAAAGAGATTTTCCAACAAATACTCTCACAATCGAATTTAAATATGTCACATAGCGGCACATATCAGTACATGTGAAATCACTTGTTGGTTTTATCCCTACTCCCATGCGTGGCCAAAGTAAACAATAAAACCGCGCGTGTGTTTGCGATTGCCGATGCATGTGTACAGATACAAATAGCACTCATCTTCTTGGTCTCACTCAGCATCGCGTTCTACATTCAGCGCCCTGCGTTGTTGTTGCGAATTTTCGCTCACACATAACACGATGATTTCATTAGAATTTTGTGCGCAAAAGCCTGCATGCCTTGAATATACGAAAAAAAGGAGAAGGACTTGCGAGGGCTGTTTCACTTTAAAGATCAATATCCGTGAAAATTAATCTGTCGCGGTGTTTTCTTTTTTGCACGAAAATCGTATTTATGTATATAGATGTGTGTCAGTGTACACGTTGCTGGATTCATCACTGTTGCTGTTGAATGCGTATTCGAGAGAGTGCTTGCCATATCGTAGTAAGGATAAGGATACGTACCATTCGCATGCGCTGAACTTTCACCAGTTCCCCAGAAAACAGAACAAAAAAAAAACAACAAAATGAAAAATTCGACTTGGTACGTGGTAGAAATTTCAAATATTACCAACATAAATACCATAATCAAGGATCTCTCACATCGCTCAAAGGAAAATTCGAATGCGAAGCAACCCCAATACCATCCTACCTATGCTAATAGAAGATGAATTGTGGCGCCAAACCTTAGCTGAACCTATCCATCTGTATCCACAGCTAACTGATGTATGCGTGTGCGCTTGTATACATTTTATGAGAAGGAAAAGCTTAATCTACAATTTTGTTTTTGTTTTGATACCAAAGGACTACCTTGTCTGTATCTGGACTCTGGAGTACCTATAGTTTTCCTCCACATGGTGTATATGTATGTATCGTAAAATTTCGTTATATCTATGTAGAGATATACAAAGAGAGCGGCATAAACTAAAATCTGACTATACCACTGCCAAATATATCCTTGATTCTTCCACTCTTCTGTACATATATGTATGAGAGTAGTTTTACTTTTTGTGCCATTAACACAGCATGAAAAAGGACAAACCACAGCAGCTAAGCTTTCGATGATGTTGATTGGGGAAAAGTGTCTCCTCTATGCTAGCTTTTTTCGTACAGTTTTCCCTATATTGCTTTGGGAAAAACCATCAGCGTTAGCGTGTATTAGTGGGTATTTCTTAAGTGATGTTCCTTGACACAGGACATTCCAGTTAACGTCGCGAAGGATAACGTATCGTATTTTATTTTTGTTCGATTCTATGCTCCAAAAGCATACATATTCTTCTTTAGTTTTGTCATTCGGTGTTAAAATATATACAACAAAAAAAAAAAACTCCTTGTCTTTAAAGAAAAGCATTTTTTTTTTTTGGAAAATAAAAATTGTTCACCTTTCCATCTTGTGTTGTGTCGTCGTCCTTACTCATCATTAGCCCCCCTGGTGCATATTATGACTCAAATTGCGATTGCTATTTAAAAATAAAAATGGTGGCGGTGGGTGAATGAATAGCAATAATAAATAATTTTTTATTCAGTGAACACTCTATGCACTTAGTTCTTGCCAATCAAATTTAAATCAATCTCACCTTGAAAAATATAAAAATCAAAGTAGCCTTTGAAAAATATGTTCCCAAATTAATTAAATTATTTTTCAATTTGTTTTCCAGCTGCTCGTTTGTTGAATAACAAAAGAAAACCCTCAATAAAAATCGTACAATAATTTCCCGGATATTTGCACAAACTTAATTAACCCCCGAAACATCGCAACTCAACTTTAACTAAATATAAAACTAATTAGAACCAACAAAAATATATATCAATAAATACAAAAAATAAAAATATTCATAAATCATAATAGAAGAACGTTAGAAGAAGCAAATTGTTTTAGCCCCTCTACAAGTTTAAGTGTTGTGTTTGTATAAAAAAAAAAATAATATTTATATAATCATAGCAAATATAACAATATATTATAAATGTATTTATTAATTTGGTTGTCAATATAATTAAAAAGAAACCAGACAACAACAAAAAAAAAAATTGGACAACATTCTCTAATCGAATAGCAAAAGCTAATCGTCATGTCTGTATATATAAACATGTTGGTTAATAACAATAACAATATACTATAACAGAAAATATAAATAATATTCCTATTTCTAATAAGTAAATAGTTTTTTGTGTTTGTAGAACAAAATAAACAATTTTCAAACTAAGTATAAACAAAATATATAATAATAGATATGTGTGTTGTTAAATTAATAAGTAGATCCATCTGAATGTGTTATTGTTTTTAAATGTCTATTTGTTAAAGTCAATATTGGAAACACAGATATACACAAAAATATAAATCTACCTAAATATTTATTTAAACGAACAAAATTGTTGCAAGTGAAAGAAAAAAAAACCAAACCAAAAATATAAATAATAACTTTACGTGAACAGTGCTAACAAAATTTGAAATAAACAATGAAGAAGTTTACATTCAAAGGGGTTCTGGACGGATTCCGATCAACGGTGCAGGCACCAGCTAATAAACCGGAACAGGAAATTCAGGAACAGCTCAGACCCGATTATTTCACAGCAAAAAAGGTGAGTCCCAAATTAATTTAATAAGTGAACAATTAAATCAATTGTCGAATTTTTAATATGTACCTACAATTTGTATACCAGTTTTCGTGAAATGTGATACCATATGGTTGGCTGTGTTCATTAACTGTCTTTTCTAAACCAAGTGCACATTTTTATGAATCTTTTTGCAGTAAGACATGAGTTAGTTATAATTGGTGGGTATAGCAAACCTCGAAGGTGGCAATAATGTTTATTTTTTTTGAGCAAATTGTAAAACTAGTACAAGGACAAAGTACCTACATAATTAATATCTAAGCAGTTCTGTCCAATAGAACATAGTTTTAGTTACGTCGAAAGTGGCTATAAAAATAATCATAGGTATTTGGTTTTAAAAAATTGTTAGCTTCATAATTCAAAGGTAGCACTTATCGGTCATAGACATAGGCCGCGTTCCATTGACCGCTAGACGTATATAGCACATAATATCCTTGATAGAGGAACGCTGCTGCTAGATCTCTAGTGACATTTCATTTTGTTTTATAAGTTTATAAGATTATTTTAGAAAGTTTGCAAGAAAAATGAAGTTGAATTCCAATTTGACTTTTACAATTAACCACTTTTGGTTGTTTTACTTGTACCTAATACCTATGTACCACCCCTATTGCGAAAATCAACTATCAATCGGTTGATCATTGACAAAATTTATCAATTAAGATTGATATTGGTATTGCGAAATACGATTGATAAAAATATAAGCTATTGTGAACATAACGCAAAAAATAGAGTTATTGTGAATGAAAACTCAATTTTGACAGTTCTAAAATATTTTTAATTTGAAGAGTGATTGTTACGACTTTCAAACAAATTATTTAAACAATATACATAATTACCAGTGTTACAAATCTGCGATTGTGCAATTTATTGAAAAACATATCATCAGTGGAACTACTTTTTGATGATGATGAAGGTGAGACAAATTACGCGGCTTCTATACCGAGGAGTTTGCATATAATCTTTTGGAACTGGAAAATCGAAGGTAGGAATGAAATTTCCAAGGAATGAAATTTGGCTTATTCTGTCATTTTGTCATAACAGTGTTTTTGAATAGAAGTCTGATCTTCTAAGAGTGTCATGCGATTCTATTGCAATGCTTCGAGGTGTTGCTTTTGCTTTTGTTTGAGGTGTTGTTTGTTCTGCTCTTTGGATGACATAATTTGGGGATCTTCGCTGACTGGAGCTCGGTATTAGCGCTGCATATGGCTCATTCAATCCGAATTCATTACGCAAGTATTCAATTCAAGGATACGAATCACAGCCTCTTCCATATCATTAATCTGCTGACATTGGTTTGGGTCACTACCAGTTGCAGAAATTTCGACTTTATTTTCAACCTTTTTCTTTTTTGTTTTGCATTTCAGGTCGATCCGACGATCCCTACCTGAACAAAATGTAGAAATTTATATTGATCATAAAGTTATTGGAAATGTTGTACAAGGTACCCTTTGCCATTTCTGCCAATCTCGCAAATTGTTCCCACTTCGCCTGCGCACCAGTTTTGGAAATAAACCCTTTCGCGATATCAAGATTCTGCTCCATCAAATCAACCAATCTATTAAGTTGCCTTTTATTACTAACTATTTTAGCTATTCAAAAATAACAATTAAAAACGTTTATCTTCAATAATTTTAAAAATACATACTTACATTTCGCTTTAACAGTCGTCTTTATCAACACCGAAATTCCGATTGATTAAAAAATTGACAACTACCAATAAAATTGTTCACGATTGACAATCACAATACCGTTTTGTCAACCGACTATCACTAATTGATGCACGTTCACAATCGATCAACACTTCATTGACAATTGATCGTCGCAATACCATTTCAAAAAATTGGTTGATAAGTATCACCTACCAATTGATAGTTGATCTTCGCAATAGGGCTGTATATTAATTTTAGATTTTTGATAGAATTGTTTTGGCAGATCGTAGATTTTTCTTTTCCCTTTCCATTTCCCTGAAAAGGATATTTCAGGGTATTAGAGCAGCGGTTCCCAATATTTTTTGGTCGAGGAACACTTTTTTGGAGAGAAATAAAATTCCTCGCGGAGAATTTCGTTATCCATATCCCATTTTTCGTAGTTATGGAAAACGCAATAACTATTTTCCGATTTTTTTTTTTTTAATTTTATGAAATTAAAGAAATAAGTAACATATATGCGATGTGATTTTTAGCATTTTATAAAATATTTAAACCTAGTAGATAATTAAAAAAAAAAATGAAAAAACATTTTTGATTCGTTTTCGAGTTGGCCACAGAATAACAAACACTTTAAAATTCCAGTTTCCAAAACTTATAAAAATTAAATATTTAGTTAAATAGCCTTAATTTTTTTTAAAACGCCAGTCTGTAGACTCCACAGAAATGCGGCACCTTATAAATAAATAAATATTTGGCGCAAAAAGTCCGTATAGGCACCCTAGGACTAGCTTCTCACAACCATTTGTTTTCTGAGTTTTTATTTTTGGGACGAATGGAAGAGACCTACAATTTTAATGCGAGTCCGAAAGGCTGATTTGAGAAGCTTTTTCAGGACAGTTACCCCCAGTTTCACACTGGAAGTTTAAACTAAAGTTCAACTGAACGTGAGTTTAAATTTGAAGCTCAACTCGTCCGGTTTCAGAATAAAATCGAAACTTCAGTTCAATTGAACTCAGTTCAACTAAATTTAATGAATAGAATTTGGCAGTATTTTATAGTACTTAGCTTTTATACGACTTTTCTAAAATATGTAGTTCCTTGTCTTTTCTTTCCAAGAACACGCAATACAGCGTGCTTTTGACAATCGGCTGATCTAAGGTTTAAACGGCAGAATACTGTAGTTTAACTTAAACTATAGAATGAACTCTGTTCAAGGTTTAAACGAAACTCTGAAACCGAATTAATTGTTAAACTGAAGTTTAAACTGGGGGTAAGAGCCTTGAATGTTTGTCAAACGTTCGCGATAGGTGGCGCACTGGACAAAACCTGAAGATGTAATTTGCGTTTTCTGGGGATCAAAGCTGGGACCCCTTTCACAGTAGTCCAGCACACTGACCACTGCGCCCAACCGGCATCCTTATGGTGGTATATACATAGTTCCAGACTTCCTTAATGTTTTCATTAAGCATTTCTTGATTTTTTTACTTTTAATGCTCTTTCGATATCGGCCCAAAAGCTTTCAATTGGGTTGAGGCCGGGACTTTGCGCTGTTCAATTCAAAACATTAATTTTGTTATCTGTAAGCTATTGCTTCACTCTCCGCGAAGTATGCTAAGGATCGTTGTGGTGTTAGAATTCATATGTTACTGGCATATATGAAAAAAAGGGTTTTCTCTAATATGCTTTTATAAGCGTGTTGATCAAGGGTAGATCCTTGTACAACTAATGGACCAACATCGAACCAAGAGAATGCACCACAGACCTTACCTTTTCTCATCCATGCTTTATGGTCTGAAGCGTGTACTTTGGCTTCGCTTGGGATTCAAATAAATTAAACTTGGATTTGGCACTCCGAAGAACTTTTTTCCAAAATTGCAATGGTGTTGGTAAGTCTTGCGAAATTCCGGCTCTTCCTCAGGTTTTTGTTGACATAATGTAATTTTTTTGTGGAATATGCATCCACGAATATTTTGTTCTACGACACAGCTCCTAACAGTTCTGGGCGTGAGTTCTTGGTGGAGTTTAGGTGCAGCAATCTCCCTAATTTGTATAGACATAAAAAATGGACGTGGGCCCAGTAGCGCAGTGGTTAAGGTGCTGGACTACTGTGCGAGGGATCCCAGGTTCGATCCCCGGAAAAACACAAATTAGGTACATCTTAAGGTTTTTTCTACTGCGTCACCTCTCGCGAACGTCTGACAAACATCCGAGAGTATGACTTGTCCTGAAAAAGCTTCTCAATTCAGCCGTTCGGACTCGGCATAAAATTGTAGGTCCCTTCCATTCGTTCCAAAAATAGAAACTCACACAAAACGAATGGTTGCGAGAAGCTAGGCCTAGGGTGTCTACCGCCTGTTGCGCCACCTATTTTTTTTTTCGGCAAATCTTTTTTTGGAGTATTTTTGCGTCCAATTTTAAAAACCTTCTTAGAAACTTGTATTAGTTCTCCAAAAACAAGCTTCGTAAAACAACCAAATAGTTTTCGCTATCAACGCCATTGATTCGTTTCCATTTTGATAGCTCTGAAGTCTGAAGTTTGTATACACGATTTATATTTTGTACTGTGTAATGCTACGTTTCCACCGGACGATAATCCCAAGATTAAGTGCAAGAGGTTTAAAATGAATCCCGAAGTGTTTCCACCAACAAAAAATAGATTAATTTGACGTTTCACCAGATGTTGTCATTAGCTGTTAAATCGAAGTGTGACAAATGATAAAAAATTAAACAATTTCTACTTTCGAAACTAAAAGTATGTATAAACAAAATATGAGTAGCAGTAATCTAAAAATTTTATTACCGCATCATTTTGTCCTCAAAACTAATATGTATGAACGTTTTAAGGGTTGGATTGGCAAGAAGTCGCTATTTGATTAGGTACCGAAAAAAAAACGCTTTTTTTCTATTGCTCACCAATGACATAAATGTCAAATGCAGCTCTATTTGTTTTTAATTTTGGACATCTCGACCTGTGGAGAGCGTGTTCAGAGACCGCACTTTACATGTAAACCTGGTCAGTTTAGGAGATTAATTTCTAATCTACTTTTTATGAGATTAATTTTTGTATGATAAATCTCGAGATTTATACGAGGTTAACGAAAATTAATCCTAATCTCGGAATTAATCTCCGGTGAAAACGTAGCATAATCAATACAAAAATTCCATTGTGAACAAAATGACAAAGTTTAAGAAGCACAAAATCAGCTAGTCTAATTGAACTTTCATATTTGTTCCCATGTTTCCGCGGAGCACTTGGATTTTCATGGCGGAGCACTAACACACACTTTGGGATATAGGTTTAGTGCAAACGCTAAAATGTCAGTTTTTCTTATATGGAGTTTGACATGCCGCTAGTCATCTAGCGGTCGATGGAACGCGGCCATAATTGAAACTAAATAAATAAATGATTTAATTTAATCGTAATGTGCTTTTACACATTCTTACAATTTCATTTCTTATTCTGTTACGGTTCAAGGTGGTTTTGGTAAATTTAGAACTTTTTAGATTTTAACAAAATCCATTGAGACTTCCAAGATATATCTACTATTCTACAACGTGGCGCAAAAGTTGTTACCCAAATGTTCTTTGGCCGGCATTTTTTTCTAAATGAAAAAAACTTTCATTCTGCTTTTGGATTATGTATGTTTATTTGATGTGTTAGATTTTGTTCCATTAAGTGGACAAAATAATACCGTCTAAGTGGCCGCCGACAGAATTGATGACCATTTGGGCCCGATTTATGGCATTTTCCATCACTCTTACCAGAATTTTTGGCTGACCCCACAAAAAGTAGAAGTCTGCGGAAAGGTTACATCAGGCGACATTGTCGGCCACAGCAAATCGCCAAAACGAGAGATTAGACGACCCGGAAATGCAGCCCTCAGAATTTCGTTTGTAGCTCGTGCAGTATGCGCGGTTGCTCTATCTGCTTTTTTTAAGGGAACATCTGACAGTGTTTCACCAACATTCTCTGTAAAGACCGCCGATTGATGCCCAATTTCGGTAGACTTGGCTGCGTCTCGTGTTGCCCCATACTCTTCTAGGAGAGCGGCTGAACGTGTCGTAGTGTTTGCCCAGTTGGTGTCAGATGATCTGCGCTGCACCAACACCATCAACGAATTATTCCCCAAAAAAAAATCGAAACAATTGTTCCGCGTTCTTTAGTAGAAAAGCGATCTATGTTTTATTGACGTGTATTTTGTATTTTTTGTATTTTGTCAGTTTTACTTCAGAAATGTCATAGTAGAACTGACATTTTCCGCCATTTAGAAAAAGTAAATTGAGATAGAGTGATGACCACCTCA
Organism: Cheilosia scutellata; assembly: GCA_955612985.1. Lineage (NCBI taxonomy): Eukaryota > Metazoa > Arthropoda > Insecta > Diptera > Syrphidae > Cheilosia > Cheilosia scutellata. Next base: position 56,189,970 of record OY015313.1, on the reverse strand, counting down.
TAATATAGTTCACATAAACGATTGGTTGTAAGAAACTAGGCCTATGTTCGTACTTTGACCGGACCTGTTGCGCAAACCGTTTTACTTAGGTTTTAAATATAGGACACACTTCAATGAAATAAAATGGATTTTCCTTGTTATCGATAAGTATTATAACCGCAAACCTGTGTCACTTGCAAAGGCCTTAGCATTCAAAATAAGACGTCCGCACAAGGCCATTATAATCACGTTCAATAATTCAGAGTAATTTATATAAGGCAAATTGCATTAATCATCACGAAACTGATATTCCAGTTGACCTATGAAGGGGTAGGCAGACCACAAATCTAGGCAGCATTCCAAATTCCAGCGTCGGTCATTAACTATTTTAATTACAGCGTTGACAGCTGTGCTGTGACAGTTTAAAAGTGTAATTGGTTTCATTGTCATTGGCTGTCAATACCCAGAAATAAAGGATGGGTAAGTCCAAGTGGGACTAATAAAATAAAGCCGACTTTAAAGCCACATCAAAAACTTACACCCAGTTTCACAGTGGAAGTTTAAACTAAAGTTCAACTGAACCTGAACTTAAAAACTTATGTTCGATTAACTCGTCCGATTTCACAATGTAATCTGAACTTGATTTCAATTGAACTCAGTCTAACTAAATTTAAGGAATAGAATTTGGAAGTATTGGACAGTACTTAGCTTTTCCAATTGACAGCTTTGAAATGTCACCATGCCAAATGATCTGAGGTTTAAACGGCAGAAATAAAGTACAGAATTAACTCTGTTCAAGCTCAAGGTTTAAACGAAACTGTGAAACCGAATTAATTGTTGAACTAAAATTTAAACTAAAAGTGTAGATATAGTTTAAACTTGCACAGTGAAACTGGAGGTTAGTTACTGGATTTGAATTGATTAAAAGCCTCAAATTAAAGAAAACTCGGTCTCAAAATATTGGAGTTTAATCTAACTTCTCTTTTTAACACTCACTTATGTGTCAGAAAATTAGCCAAGAATGATTATTTAGTGCAATCGAGGCACGATCTTAATATATCTTTAATAATTCAGGAGTTATAAACTTGTTAATGGTACTCCAAGTGGTAAAAATAAGTTAACACCCCAAAGTGCAATTACACCATAGTCTTTTGGTGTGAGGTATACATACAATATACATCTTCCGACGTTTGCCGTTAGCAGGGGTGGACTAAGAAGCAGTGGCACCCGGGGCGGTAAAACAAGCTTACACACCTTAAAAAAATTAAGAAAAAAACACGAACAAATATTTTATTCAAAGGTGCGTTCGAGCTTTTATTGCACTGAATGTGTCGAATAAATCATTAAAATGTATAATTTTTGTGTGCTCCTTTTCGATTGAAAGTATAGCCAGATTAGTCAACCTTATTTGGTCCATTGTTGATCGATAAGATAAGTCTTAATTAATTTTAATTTTGAAAAGCTTCGTTCACACGATGCCACTGAGACGCAAATTGTTAAATAAATTCTAATCGCCAATGAAAGCCTCGGTAACGAGTCTGAAAAGTCCCACTTAACAATGAAGCTTAAATATTCAAAGGCTGTCCAAATTTCTGCATCTTTTAAATTTATTCCTGCAGCTACCATGTGACGCCGTATTTGCCTGATTTGCAATATGATACCGTCTGTTAGTTCTGTAAATGTCGAGGTAAGCAGTGAAACGACAGCACTCAGTTCTTCTTCCATTCCATACAGCAATATTTTTGTTTGAAGAGCTGAGAAAACTAATGCAATGTCTTCCATGGCAACAGGCGGTAGACACCCTAGGCCTAGCTTCTCGCAACCATTCGTTTTGTGTGAGTTTCTATTTTTGGAACGAATGGAAGGGACCTACAATTTTAGGCCGATTCCGAACGGCTGAATTGAGAAGCTTTTTCAGGACAGTTATACTCTCGGATGTTTGTCAGACGTTCGCGAGAGGTGGCGCAGTAGAAAAAAACACTAAGATGTAATTTGTGTTTTTCCGGGGATCGAACCTGGGATCCCTCGCACAGCAGTCCAGCACACTAACCACTGCGCTACTGCGCCCACGTTCAGGATCCTCTGCTTCTGGCTTTTCCGATCCGCATTGGTGTTCCTTTGTTTTTGGTATAATAATTTTTAAGTTTTCTTATGGGTCTGGTGTTGTTTTACGTGAACCATTTCTAAGCTACCGAATATTCTTGGCCTACATACATTTAGCTTACAACCTGTCCACAACTCAAACGGTGTCTTGTTTTTTGAGCCAGATATGTAATGGATCAATTTTTTTCAAAAATTAACCGACGTATTTATCGCCTCCGCCCAAAAACGGGTGAACGCCAACAGGTTAGGTTAAGTTAGGTTAACGGGTTGGTAATGATCGTGAACCCTACTGTACCACACTTAAGTCCTCATGGACCCATTGTGATGACCTTTTATGGGGGCGTGTCCCTCCTTCTTGTATTTACCCGACGCCGCCGTCCAGCCATCTTGATATCCTCAAAAACCTGTAAAGATCAGAAAGTGAGACATCAGAAAGTTCATGTAGATAACTCATGGAAGTAATGACTTCCAAGTGTTCTGTTCCTCAAGTGACAGAGACACGGACAGAAACAGAGGAAGTGAGGTGTGTCCCCATGGACCTCGTGTCCACAGCCTTTACATTATGTATATTGTCATCTTTGAGATTTAGTTTCATTATATGGTTTCTTAGGAAGTTATGACCCGTTAGAGCCCCTACCAGCTTAGACAGCGATTACCTGTCAAACTGTAGTGCTCTATCATGATCCATTGCAGTTCGCCGGACCCCTCGTTGCCGGCTTTGTCTCTGTGTCCAGGGACCCAGCAGAGATTCGTGGTTTGTTGGGAGAAAATTACTTTGAGCTCGGCGGCGGCGAACTAAGTAGTTTGGATTTTATTTCAATAGCAGAGACTGCTTTTATAGCCGCCTGGCTGTAAACGAAAATGGTAATATCGTTACCTGGTATTGCAAACAATGAAAAAATAGAAAAATAGGAGAGCATTCGAGAAAAGATTGTCAAGGAATACGAAGCTGAATTGGAAAAAGAAATAAAACTAGTAAATATTTGAATAAAAAGTCCCTCCGAGAATATAACGGCACCGGTTCCACAGAATCTTTGATACATCTGTGAAGATGGGGGTTCATTTGTGGTCCATTCATCCCTACTAGGAAAAGAGCAAGAGAATGGTCTATCAAAGTTCAAATGCAGAGAAATGTAGTCAGAAGTGACAACTTTCCCAACGTATTTCCCTAGAATCTGTGCGTGGCCAAAATTACACGGGTTCCAAGTATAAGTTTGGCTAATCCAAAATACGTTCCCAACGTATTTCCCTAGAAATGCATATATGTACAATACATGCATTTGTTATCGGTTGCAATTTCTACATATTCCGAACAAAGCGCGCGCCGAGATCTGTGATTGATTTGCAACCATTATCTCTTTCATGCAATTCTGGTATCAAGCATTTTTAATCTTGTCTTTGTTTGCGGTCATGTGCGTACTTAGTCCAGTCATACTTGCTAAATTGTTTAATTACGTAGAAATACAGCACTACAAACGTTCGATTGTTTTCTCTTGCTTTTGCAATATGAATAATGTTGACATACATTCCTTCACCTTTTATAGAACGGATGCTCTTGTGACAATTGCCAAATTACAGCTTCCTTGCTGTTGAGTAAAAATACATAAAAATTCGTAATAGTACGTTTACACTGCACCTAAGACCTAAATTCAACATTTCAGCAGACAAAATTTGAAAATCCAATTTTGCGTTCCTACTGAAACTTCAACTTTTCAAATGACAGCTATAGTATCAGAATTGATTACCTACTGATTACCGCCCTCTATCTCAAAAACGGTTGAGCGCATGAAAAAAATGGTTATAATGAAATTTGTTGCAAATTTTATGCTCTACAATTTTGTAGTAGATGTCAACATCATTGGAGCAATAGAAACTGAGATAATCGCGAAAAACTGATTTTGTTGACCTTTGACCTTGAATAACTTACGACGCAGACACGAGATTTTATGAGACTTTTGAGAGAACATTTAGAACACCAAAATTAAGGTATATACAAAAATTCAGCTTATTATCTCTCATTCCGAGGTTAAACGCTAAAATTACTGGACTAGTGATGTTTTTGTCAACATAGTAGCGTCTCTACAAGTCCTTCGCAGCTTGTGTTATAGTTATAGCACTTATCTTTATTGAAAGACTCAGCAACTATCATTGATTTTAAATGATTCTCTTAGATCCAGAGCCTTAATGAAGATACTCGCGCCTGTTTTTGTACCGATGTCGATCTTACATACAATCGTTGATAAAGAGGTCTAGTCTATCTCATCATCTTCCGTAATTATTTTGTTCTCTCACTCTCAGTCGCTAGTGCTGCCAAATGCTCTTCTTTTAATTCGATTTTCTATTTTTTCCATCCAATTGAGTTTTGATTCTATGATCATGCTCATACGTCATACATCTAGATGCCTTTGAGATTTTCATGGTCTACTCCACCCATTCTTGAGGGGTTAAAGGGGGGGATCGTCCTTCACCTTGTAAACAGCAAGATTTCTAATCCAATTTTAAGTTCTAGTACCTCTTCTTGAGAGACAGGGTTGCGAAAAGGTAGAAAGTTGTAAAAAGGCCAAGTTCTGTTTTGGTCGTTTCAATGGCTATAGACTGCGTCAATCAGTTGAACAATTTCTTTTTATCGATAGATAAATAGTGCGTTTCTTGGGCTTTTTCCAGGATCATTCCTCGATTGAAAAAACGCATAAAATCATTAGTTCGATGCAAAAACACTGTGTCTGCTTTTAGTGTACTGCGATTATATTGCAATTCTTTGGACGATGCAATTGCTTCATCTGGCCTCGTTTGCCTCGTTGTGAGAATTAACACAAAGAACAAATTACTAATCCCTCTAATCCTCAGTGTTTCGCTTTCAAATTACAAAGGTCAACGCTGTAGCCCACAAACTACAAAGAGCATGCGAGTAGTTTGTACTTACGAGTACATGAAGGATATCAAATTACTTTCACCATCGCCTAGACATTATAAAGGTGACGACAGTGACAATACATACTGAACAAAAAAATACTGGATTTCATTTGAGTACTGAGCGTATGTGGAACTGAAAAGTTTAACCTCACATAGTGAATTTGACACTTGTTTGACACTTTTGACATTCCCCTCAAATTATCTTCACACGCGAATTACAAAGGAAAGTTCAAATATGACAGTTTTTTTTTTGCATCAGATGCAGATTATATGCTTCATTAGACTGCTCTTGAGGTGAGCGATACATGAATTAATTTATAAGTTGCTTGAGATAAATTAAATAGAATGAAGTTGGATCATTAAAAGATTCTCTTAACTTAACGAAATGATTATTATTATGTACATATTTACTTAAACTTTCTTCAAAAGTAATAATCGCGATTAATCAATAAACAGAAAGTATCAACATTTAAGTGGCATCTATTCCCAAATCTACCACTCCCGCTCCTAATCCTAACCTTCAAAGGAATCTACGGTCGAAGACTATCTACCATAAAATGGAATTATTTTACCCTTGGGCCTGGGGTATTAAATGAAAAAGTAGTTTCATTTATCATCAAAAATCAAGAAACGAATATTTGGTTGAGTCTTAATGATTCTACGAAAATTGGTAATTTGTATAATTTATACATGAATTTTTCCATGCTATTTGGGTTGTGAAGACAATGCAATATTAAGAAAGAATTTTCGGATTCTGACTTCCCCTGCCACTTTAAGGGAGGCTTTTTCATAACACATGAACCATTAGCCGTATACTAGGTGGTGGAACTAGTTCTTCATTGACTGGACGCGGGTGCTCTTCTTGCCCTATCACTCTCTCTACATGATGCCCATTTAGCAGTTGCTGGAAATGCTGTTTAAACACATCTACTATTCCCTGCGCTTCGGTGACTAGGTTTCCTTCGCTTTCTCGAAGAGCCTGCTTTCCGGTTTTGTAGCCAGCAGCAAGTTGCTTGGCTTTTTTATAAAACCTCCGGATGTTATTACGATGTTATTACTCATCGATCTCCTTGAGCTGGAAAGCTGCGTAAGCCCTCTTCTTTCTACGCAGGATCTTCTTTTCCTCCCTTCTCCTGGGTCGGTACTCTTCTCTCGCTGCCCTTGTTTTGCGCTGCAGCGCTTTCTTGTGTGCATCTTCTGTCACCTTTTTCCTGTACACGCATTCATCATCATACCACGGGCTCTTTCTCTGGGGTGGCTGGTACCCTACAGTGGTTTCGGCTACCTCCTTGATGATGTCGCGGTACTGGCACCACTGATTGTTGGCGTCTGTGGTAGGTGAGTGCACAGAGGAGAGTTTAATGCTCAGGTGTTCGCTGTAGGCTTTGGCTACTCCAGGTGTGCTAAGGCGTCCAACGTCGAATTTCTTCTTCTGGGCGGTTCGCAGCTTCTTCTCGTTGGACAGTCGAGCTCAGAATTTAGCCGCGACAAGGAAATGGTCAGAGTCGACGTTTGCCCCTTGGAATGTGTACACGTCGAGGATGTTGGATGCGTGCCTCGCATCGATTAGCACATGGTCGATTTGGTTGGCGGTTCGACCGTCTGGAGAGCGCCAGGTTGCTGTGTAGATCCTTAGCCTTGGAAACCTAATGCTACTTATCACCGTATTACGAGTTGTCTGTTGTCGTTTCGTGGATTCTGTGCTTACCAACTAACCCGCCAAAGATGTTTTTTTTTCCGACTTTGCATTGAAGTCCCCGAGTACAACTTTTACATCGTACTCCGGACAGGCTGCGTAGGCTCCATCCAGGAGGTCATAAAACTCCTCCTTGAAGGGATCTTCAGCCTCGTCGATAGGGGCGTGTGCATATATTAGGCTTTACACATATTAGGTTGAACAAATGAGATGCAAACTTTTCTATTTCGACCTTATAATGTCAATTTAAGAAATGCTTTCAATTGTTACGCAATACCAAAAGTGGAAGGAGTGGAATTGCCACTGTATTTAGTATTTAGTATTTAGTATTTTAGTATTTATTTGATTTTCGCATCTCTACATTAACAGGCTGCATGGGTACAATCCAATATAAATGCAGGAAATAAATTAACATTATGTTTGAATTATAATAAGTTTAGATACCTAAGTTAGAAAATAATTGTATTAACATATTTTGAAAGATTTTTAAAATTAGCATGAAGTTTAAGAGTTTTAAATTCTAAAAATTAAAAATGAGCATACAATTTATACATTTAAAAATAAAAAGTTTAAAATTTAAAAAATTAAACATTTCCCTAGTGCAAGTACGATCAATAAAAGTCGTAATAAAAGAACAAACAAAAAAGCAACAAATACTCTCTAAACCTATCCATCAAAGAAAATGAGAACATCTTTTCTAAATCTTTCTCTATTCTTCAGACGTCTTATTTCGAGGGGCAAGGAGTTCCAAAGGTTTGCGGCATACACAAAAAATTGCAGCTTTGAACAACTAGTTGTAGCATGAGGTTGTATCACAGCCATCGAACGCTCAGAGCGACAAAAATTAATGAAATCATACAAATACTTTGGTGTCTTCTTTTCCATTAAATCTCGGAAAAACATAAGATTTCTAAGCTTTAAATTGGCTCCCAGAGATCCATTTAAAATTCCTCTACTGTACTCTGAAATATGGTCAAACCTGCGAACAGAAAATATGAATCTTGCACAATTATTAAAAGCCACATTCAATTTTCTGTTTGAGACAGAGTCCAGGCTACAAAACACTTGACAGCTATAAAAAATAATTGGTAGAACCAATGACTTCACCAGAAGCATTTTTACACTTTTGGGAAGAAAATTTCTTGTTACGGAGAGACCACGCAGAGCGCCATTGACTTTGCCTACGACGCTTTTGATATGTTCTGACCAAGACAGTGACTTATTAAATATTACGCCAAGATTCTTAACGGTATTTTCAAATTTAATGACAGTATTATTTAAAACAACGGGAGGGAAAAAAGAGGTGTCAAGCTCATGTCGGTATATAACAATACTTTGCGATTTCACTGGATTAAGGATTAACTTATTTTCATTAGCCCATTGGGCAATGCCATCAAGATCTTGATTCATAAGATATACAGCATTTTCTAGTAAACCCAAGGGAAAATGTATATAGAGCTGTAGGTCGTCAGCATAGATGTGAACTGAGCAATAGAGTAGTTTGGCGACAATGTCATTTATAAATAAAATAAAAAGCAGGGGTCCGAGGACGGAGCCTTGGGGTACACCACTATTCACATTGAGGAACTCTGACAATTTGTTGTTGACATAAACAGCTTGAGTACGCTGTTTGATATAAGAAGACACCAGATTTTTTGCTGTTTCAGAAAAATTAAACAGCCTTACTAATTTGGATATAAGGATATTATGATCCACGCTATCGAAAGCCTTAGAAAAATCGAGAAGTGTCATTACCGTTACTTTATCATTTTCAATTGCAACACGAATATCATTTGTGATTTTTAGTAAAGCAGTGGAACAGCTATGGCCAGCCCTAAAGCCAGACTGAAAAGGTGTAAGAAGTTGTTTATTTGCAATATAAGCCTTCATCTGTTTAGCAACTACTGTTTCGAATACTTTGGAGAGAAATGATACAATTGATATAGGTCTGTATTCCGGAACTTTACAAGATGGTGATCTGTTTTTCAGAACTGGAATAACTTTAGATTGCTTCCAAACCAACGGAAAATTGGAAGTGGTAAGAATAGTATTAAATAAATACGTAATATGAGGTAAAATAACAGGCAGTAACATTTTTATAAAGTCAGGGTGGATTTCATCAAGTCCCATGGCTTTGGATTTGATGGAGAAAATTGCATTCCCCACCTCGAAGATATCTACCGTTCGAAAAGAAAAGCTCATGTCGTCAGGTAAAGCACTGTTGGAGACATGGTCTACGGGTGCAGAAATAGTGGGTGATAAGTTGGCTAAAAATTTTAAGTTCAAGACATTAACGTCTACATCCCCAAGATCGCTGCAATTTTTCTTACGAAGTCCCATACTCTTCACATCCGACCACAGTTTCTTTCCTGATGACATGTTACTAAACTTTTCAGCGTAGTAGAGACGTTTTGACTTTTTAATAGCAGCATATACATTATTTCTAGCAGTTTTGAAATCATGGTAAAGCTCAGGAGTTCTGAAACGCTTCCATCTTTTATACATGTTGTCTCTTTCAATCATAAGCCTTTGTATCGAGTCATTTAGCCAGGGAGGGGTATTAGTCTTGACCTTCTTATGCTTCAACGGGACAAATTTTTGAAATAAGGCGCTAATGAATGAGTTAAAAATTTGAATATGTATGTCGATATTGTTAGTCAATCGTATAAGATTCCAGTCATAGCCATTTGCCTCAATGAGAAGCGATACCAGATCTATGGCTCTAAAATTTCGGTAAGAAAAGGATTCCGTGGCTTTCAAGTTACTGCAGCGACAAATATCTATATCGTAAGTAAAAAGAAAAAGATCATGGTAGGAAAAAGTCGGTACGGATAGCTGGTTGTAAAATTGTAAAAACTCTGGGCGTTTAAATGGCAGATGTGGACTCCACTTTTCTGCTTACAAAGTATGTCCAAAACAACTTTGGTAGTGCTGCCGGCAGACATAGGAGTACCCATTGTCAGATCAAATCAGATGGTAAGAAAGAGAAAAACTTTAAGTCCTCGTTCAAAATGGGGAGGAAGAGAGAGTATAAACCTTTAGAAACAATAAAACCACAATGGTAAATAAACGAATAAATGTCTGCTCTTTTTATTTGTAAGAAAATAGTAGGCAGGACTTGGGGCCTAAAACCTGCTATGGTGCACTGGCTATATACAGTGGTGGTCAGGCCCATACTCACATATTGCGCACTAGTGTGGGGGAAGGCGACAAAGAAGAAAACAATAGTCGGCAAACTAGCGTCGGTGCAGAGAGCGTCCAACGTAGCGTCCTACGGCATCGCTGGACACTTTTCTGCACCTTACGCCACTTGACTTGCATATTAAACAACTTGCGGGAAGCAGTGCGCTACGGCACACAACTTTGGGCTGCTTTATAGAGGGCAGTTTTGGGCACTGTACAATACTAGCGGAGCTATTCCCGGGCGTATATGCGCAAACGGATGAAATTCACCCTCTGGTCGACTTCGACACTCCGTACGAGGTATCATACCCGGAAAGATATGAATGGCAAAGGGATAAAGTAATTAAACCTTGGCTCAAAAACAGCGGAAGGTACGGGAGCTGGAATCAACTCCTACTTTTAGATCCAGACCTAAAAGTGTCTATACGACTACCGGATACAAGCAGTGTCTTCCAATCAGAAGTTCTGGCTGTTCTGAAAGCGTCAGAGTTAATGCGGTATGCGGATGAGATCTATATCTGGAAGGGATATAGCCATCTTCATCTATAGCCAGGCCGCACTCAAGGCACTGGAATCTACGAACATCAATTCGGACCTGTCGCATGCTTAAGGCATTATGCAGTCAGAACCGAGTGAGACTGTGCTGGGTACCAGGCAAGCTGATGAGCTTGCGAGAAGAGGCGAGCAAATGTTAGATGGAGGAGATGTGGATAATAAACCACCTCCTTGCATCATAAAAAGCGATATTAGGAACAAAATAACAAAGGAAGCCGACCGGAGGTGGGTGGACCTCACGGCTACATGAAATTTGGCCCCAATGAAAAACTAAGAATGAAAAATCGTAAAGTATCTAAGGCACTTTGGCCGTAATACGACCGAAAAAGATCCAGGGAAATCCTCAAACTAGGCAGGGAACAGCTCAGGACACTGATCGGCATATTATCAGGGCACTGTCTTCTTAGAAAACATGCCGAAAGACTCGGGCTGGCAGACTCGGACACTTGCAGATTCTGCAATGACCTGCAAGCCGAAGAGGACATAACACATATACTGTGCGAATGTTAGGCAATATTTCGCAGTAGAAGGAAATTTCTGGGCAGGTTCTTCTTCCATCATTTAGAGGAGATAGACAATACCAACTATAAGGGGCTACAGGGAAATTGGGGCTTTCTCAAGGGCAAGTGCAAGAAGTTGGATTCGGAGGTGCAATTTAAACCGGAGGTTCCGACATATCGGATGGGCAGAGTCGAAGCTCCGTATCATCCCTAATCTCTTTTAATCTATATTGTTTGTAGTGAAAGTACCAAAAGTAGCTACTTCCACTCTCTTCTAGATGATAGGTACATATATGTTTCCAACATCGTTCAACTATACCTAATACTCGTATATATCGTACACTCCAGATGCATGACAAAGAATTTATATTAAACATACAAGTTTTAATTGAAAAAGTAACATTTACTATATATACAAAAGAAAATCTTCCCCAGATTAAGTTTACTTTGTCGATTAAAAAGCAAACAAAATCCTGAACGCACACAAGCCCACTGAGGGGCATACAAAAAATATCCCCATGTAAAGTTTCTTAATAACCAACAAACTAAGTATAGCAATTTTTTTCCTCTCTAAAGATTTATTACTGTTATCTTTATTGTTATAATAGAACCATTCTGGGATATTTTCGAACAACATTCTTTAGTGATTTCCATAAGTCCTTAATCCGAAATGAGATATCCCAACCACGCAAACCGTTTACATGTATTATGGAGACGTGGTTGACGCCTACTTCAAGAAACTGTAATATATTATTCGTGTATTTGATATTTATTTTTTTCATATTTATTGTCAATATCATGAGAAAGGATTTGAACTTTTGAAAGTTATTTGATGTGCCAGTGAAAATGTGTTGCTCATGTTTATCATCAACATGCGAGGGTTCGAGCCGTGTGGGGGTGACTTTCATTGAACTGTATAGAAATAATGCAAATCGGCCCACAGCGGTTATCGAGTTATATCTAACGTCAACGAGTTTCACTCCATAGAAGATGTTTTTTGTATGAGAGACGCCACGCCCCTTTGTCCAATTTTGACGAATCTTAACAGGAATACCCCTGGGCTAATACCTAAAGGACCATTTACATAAGAGCGACCAACTACCTAATATCGAACGACTATTCGCAAGTTTTGACAGCGCGTTCACATGAACACTTTTATAGGTCGCGGCAGTTCGCGAATTCCAGCCATCAGTTTCTACGCACAATGTCTAGTTTGAGGTTAAGTTCGAACGAATATTTTATTCGCTAGTTTGTGGAACGCTAATTAAATGATGTGGATTGCGAATAAACTTTGACAATTCGCGACAAGGGTGTTTTCGTTCGCGGCAAAAAGTTTGGAATTCGAAATTTCGTTATTTAAACTGTTTAAAAACTTATTTTCTAAACACACGTTTGCCGCGAATTGTTAAAGTTCGCAATCCATATCAATAAGCCGCGAACTAGCGAATAACACATTCCTTCGAATTTAACCTCAAATTAGAAATGACAACCGTCTTTGTTTAAAATCGAATCGAAACTCGCCAAATTTTAAGGATTTCAGTCGGCAAATTCACAGATTCACCGATTTTAAGGAGCTCATGTGGAACCTTTGAAAATGCCGACTTTTGTATACATTTACAAGTTTAAAAACTTGTAAAAATAACTCTAATGGAAATCTAAACGTAAGACCTAATTTCTGAAAATTTATCGTTGATTTGCCCCCCCCCCCTTCGCTACGCCCCTGTCAACATCCCAGAGGATTTAGCTGTTTTGGATTCAACACCGGTACTCATAATTGTTTGCAAGACTATATTGATTGTAGTTTTGACATTTATTTGTCAAAAAATAGTAAATATTGTTCACAAGGAAAAAGTAATATAGCAGATTCCATCAATCATTTCCGAAAAATACCTACACACACACATAGCTTCGGGAACCCGATCTATATACGATATACCTACCTACTTAATGATGGATCAATGAGTGGCAATAACTTTCAAGAGAAATAAATTATTCAGGCATAACGGTGTAATAAGATCCCATAGGATAGACTTCGTTAACAGTTTACTCACATCCGAGAAAATAATTGATTAAACTATGTGTGTGGTGTAGTATAGGTTATGGGTGGTCACACATTGGCAACAAATTACGTTTTCTTTTTTTTTGGTTTTGTATGCACGTTTCGTTTTTCATCGGATAATATTTAATAAGCCGTCTCATGCAGCTGACCTCCTTGTGTTGTGAGGCCTTGTAACCTATCTAGGTTCACCAATGGCTGACGTAGCGCATATCCAAGATGACAAGACGAACTAAGCGAGCATGTCAAATTAGCACTTTTTTTTAGAGTCATGCCTGAAGGGGGCCGTTTACGAGAGCCTGTTGATAGGTTTGTCACGCTTGGCAGTCGGCAGGGTCCGGTTGAATGCGCTACCTAGACACATACCTATTCTTGACCACAGCATCAGTAACTTAGGATAGTTACATTTCTTCGATCACAGGAAAGGAACTGAAGAGGCTGTCAAATGTCGACTAGATATAGTTGGTGTCGACTCAACAAAGCAAGGGGGTTCTGGACATTGCGGATGGATAGAATCCCTTTATATCACCTTCATTTTCTGCTCAAGGGGAGTGATGATACTCACAAATCCTAGGCTAGTAAGTAAAGTATTGATACACCATTAAGAAAGAGACTTGCGATCTTAAAGTTTACGTTTAAAAAATCAATTCTATAGCACTATTGCGGTCGTACTCACCGAATTAGGACCAGAAGTCAGAGAGTGCAGCTTGATGTAGCCTTTGATGGTTATATGGGTATGAGGATGTAACGACATGGGACAGCGCGTTTCGAAGGAACGGTTACAACGCGAACGGTGAGAAGATGCTGGACTTTTGCTGTATGTCCATGACATGTCATGTCCACAGACACAGAGATATCCATAAATACACTTGATACCGTCGAAGTCTTTAACAGAAGTCGTTAATAGATTTCTTTGTGGTACCGTCGTTTACGAAAAGTATAGCTTGTTCTGTTAGCGTGTTGAGAGGGGCTGAACTGCCAACCGATCACCAACTGCGGCGTTGTGCAAATTCTATCACCTGTCTTCTCAAAGCTTAAACTAAGTATAGTTAAGTTACACGTATACGTTGGGAGGGATTACAGAACAAAAATAATGGTGGTTGTTTTCAACTGCGGTGATAGCCTCTGAGCTGCGTATCTTAAACAGCGTTGCCGCAAAAAAATGTTCTTAGGTGCCATTGACGGTAACCAAAGGTGCCAACTAGGTGCCACCAGCCCTTCAATGGCAGAGAGATATTTAAAATCACAAGAAACATATAATTTCGCATTAGTATCATTACGATTATTTGTGTATGAATTCGTACACACACACACACGATATGTATGTTTCACTACTTAAAAAAAAAAAACATTATTTTCAGTCTTTTTTAAATGACTTTATTAAGTTTTTTTCATTAACCAATAGAACAACGTAACAACAGCCGCTGACTGAAGCGCTGACATCTTACCTCGTTTTCGAGAATGCTATAGATTTCATACACAAGGCATGTTGTTAAAAATGATTCAGTTCAGTGAATATGAAATAAGTGTTCGCAGATGAAAGAGAAAATGACTTGCACTCTCAATCAATTTTAAACATTTTAAGAAATGCTTTTTTTTTAAATATTATGTATTAAAATGTATCTAGCTCATAAGGTGCCAAATGAGAACTGAAGGTGCCAAGGTGCCAATCGGACTATAGGGTCCCAAAATGGCACAATTGTGCCACTTCGGCAACGCTGGTCTTAAAACGCCCGGCATTTAAGAAGCTATTAGAGAGAAGGATTAGATTAACTTGGGGGACTCAGCTTCTCGAAACCGATACATGTAGAGGAGTCGCAAAATAGACATTTAAAGCAAAAGTTTGACAAACAACCGCGAGTATAATTGTCCTAAAAAAACTTCAGCTGTATAAATAACACTAAAAAACACTTATCGTTTGTTGACTTTTTTCGGAATCCATGTTCTAAATCTCCAATCATATTTTTGAAGTACGGATATTGTAGAAATTCAGGAGCATGGATAATTGGGAATACAAATTTCAGTTTTGAACTTCCTCTCGTCCTCTTTCGCAGGTTAAGTATATGTAATAGTTTTTTTTTTTGTTTTTTTTTTCCAGTCAATTGTCTCCTTTATATTTGATTAAGATCGCCGGTGTGGAATTCCTGGATTCCTTGTCGCATTTTCAAACGATCTAAAGACTGATTAATCCCTCTTAAAAAATATTTTTCTTTTTGGTGGCCTTCCGTTTGCATCCAAAAGATAACGATAATGAGAACAAATTGATAACATCTTAAACAATATTCAGACTACATATTTCTTTTGATTTTTTGTGCGTTAGGGCAGTCGAATTTTGGGACTACCTACTAATAAAGGGTGTCCCATAATTCAAGCTAAATTTGAATTGTGTGCCCTTTAATATTAGGTATACAGTGATGCCAAAGAAAAAAAGAAAACAATGTGACAGCTGACAGTTTGGGGTTAGTAAAAATGGAGCGCTATACGGAAGAACAACGCATTTTCATCGTTGAGCAATATTTTAAAAATAATCAAGGTTTGTCAGCTACTACAGTCAGCAATTTTCAAACAAAATATGACCGTCATGGCGTTATAGTGATTTAAAATCATATTGAAAAATTCAGGGAGACTGGATCAATTTGTGATCTTAAAAAAACACTCTGGGTGTCCTGTCACAAGTCGTTCAACAGAAAACATCGAAATAGTTCGCGAGAGTATTGCTGACAGTCCAGGAACATCAATTCGGTAGCGTAGTCAAGAATTGGACATTTTGAGAATCTCTCTACAGCGAATTCTAACGAAAGACTTGAAACTTCATGCTTACAAAGTTCAATTGACTCAAGAACTGAAGACTACTTTTGACCATGCAGCGCGAAGAGAGTTCGTTCCGATTTTGGAACAACAACAAGTGGATGCTGATTTTTCGAACAAAATCATCTTCAGTGATGATGGCTTTTTGATGGCTTCGTTAATCTTCAAAATTGTCGCAATTGGGGTTCAGAAAACCCACGAGTAATTGTTGAGAAATAAATGCATCCACAACGCGTGACTGTTTGGTGCGGATTTTGGGCTAGAGGCATTTTCGAACTACATATTCTTCTTCGAAAATGCGGTTGGTCCGGCAGTAAAAATTAATGGTGTTCGTTATCGTGACATGATAACCCAGTTTTTAGTGCCTGAATTACAAGATATGGATTTGACCAACATGTGGTTTCAACATAGAGCCAGAGAAACAATTCAATTACTGCAAGAGTCATTTCCTAATCGTGTAATCGGCCGTTTTCGCGATCAGAATTGGCCATCCAGATCTTGCGATTTAACGCCATTGGACTTTTTTCTTTGGGGTGTATTGAAGTCGAAAGGTCTATGCAAACAATCCCACGACCGCCAACGCCTTGACAGAGGAAATTGGGAGGTGAATGTGGTTGGTAATGAAATCTCCTTTTCCAAAACCCTCTTTCCAAAATCCCCTGTGCTGAAATCCCTTACTCCAAAATACTCTAGAAAATCCCCACGGGACAAAATCCCCCATTTTTAGATTTGGTGTTATTAATTCTGTCGCCGTGACACCCAAAAATTGTGTTAAAAAGTGAGATACGTATGGGGGGCATGTTGCCCCCCCCTGCTTGTGGTCACTGTAGAATTTGGACTAGGTGCAAGGTTGGGTATATGCAAAGTTTAGTTTGCTTGTGGGAGATTTTGGCATAGGGGATTTCGTCCCGGGAGATTTTTGAAAAAGAGAAGAGAGAAATGAGAGATTATGTCCAATAAGGGATTTTGGAAAAGGGGATCACGTGGGGATCCCGTATTAATGAAAGTCAGCCACATTTCTGCGAAATGGTCATAGAAAATTTCAATAAAAGAGTACGTACTTGCCAGTAAAGCCGTATGGCGGCCAGTTATCCGATGATTCCATACAAAACCCCAATCTGTATACGGTGACCATATTTGTCAAAGGAAAATAAAGGACAATAATTTTTATACTAACAAACTGTTGGTATTTTATAAAACAAAAAAAATTAATAATAATAAGATAGAAAAAAACATGAACATTACTAGTACATAGTTCTATAAAAAAAAATTGGATTGACATTCACTTATATAGCCGTATATATAGCATAGCATAGCATCTAACCAACCAGGAACTGTCAATAAGCAATACGCAACTTTATTTTAACCAATTTTCACATTGAAGCAACATTTTTGGCTGACATTTTTAGCACAAAACTCGTATTGAGAATGGATTACTTCCAGAAAAGAGGAATGGTGAAACCGAGAGTTTTACAGATGGATCCATGGCGGATGGCGGAGCGGGGACCGGTATCTTTTCAGAAGATCTGGAACTAGCCCGTCACATTAGCCTCGGGAAACACACTTCAGTATACCAGGCTGAGAAGATTGTTTTTCTGCATGCGTTGGACTACTTGGTTGAGAGTCAGGTGGGAGGAAGAAATATCCTTATAGCACTGGACAATCAGGCGGTGACTAGATGCATGGAACAGACAACCATCACAACATCATTGGCACTGGAATGTGTATTCAAGCTCAATAAGTGTTCATCTAAAAATCAGGTAACATTGTCTTGGGTACGAGGACACATAGGGATCGACTGAAACGAAAAGGGAGTCCCTTACAAAACAGGGGTCAACTGAAAAGTTGTTCGGCCCAGAACCATTCTCTTCAATTGGTAGAGGAATGGTAGAACACCTAATTCACAAGTAGATCACGGCAAAACACTTGAGAAGGTGGTCAACCCTGGAACAATAGGCAAGTTAAAATGGCAATAAAATGGCCGACCTGCTCCACTCAAAGAAGGGTTCTAAGCATGAGTCGAGGAACATTGAAATGGGCGGTAGGGTTAACTACAGGTCATGGTAATTTGGGTATAATTTAAGGAAGATGTGAATTAGAGAGGATGATACTTGTTAGCTATGCCTGGAGGAATCTGAGACAGCGGCACAGCTTTGGCTGACAACAACATTGGGCAGAGACCCATTGGATTAAACAGATCTCACGTAAACAGTTGCTATCATTAACATTAACACTAGAAATCGAACCCAGGGAATAACTCTGGAGAAGTCCAGAGAGTCTCTCTGGGTAAGGCTTACAGTGATAGAGAGACGAAAAGAGACTCGACAATGGTGGTCTGATTCGAATATCTCTCGAAATCTATATAATAATTTTATAGTACTCGCTTGATAGGATGAACAAAAATGTTCCTTATGCAGACTGAATTCTCCTTTTCCAGTCACTAATAACTCGGGCAACATTTTCAAAATCAGGAAAACTATTTTATATTGGTATTTCTTATATACATAGTGTAGGTAACCTACTAGGTACACAAACCGAGTTTGAAGTCAATCGCATGAAAAATATGAATTTTCCGATACAGACTTTTCCCCTGTTGGAGTTCGAATTTCTCCAAATCGCTTCTAGTGCTTACTTTGGTCATACAAGGAAATTTGTTTCAAAATATTTGCTTCCTAGTTCTTACCATTTGAGTTGGGCATTTATCACCAATAAGTCAGGATAAATATATGAAATTATTTCATCGAAAAGTTGTACGCCATTTAAAAATAAGCCTATTTTTCTGAGAAATAAATGGTAGATTTTCTCAATACTTTTCCAATCCGGTGTTTCACGAAATAAGACCCACTCAAGGACTTCTACGTCCAAAAATATAGAATTGTATTGGAAAATGTTTTGTTGACATGAGTTTCATAACATTACTGTATATATGTTTCGATACTTCGTAGAGTTCAATTACCCAAAAATTAATTCTCTATGCTATGCATACAATTTTTTTGTCAGTTTTTAAAGGACAGTTTTAAAAATAAAGGACAAAATCCGTCCTTTATTGAAAATAAAAAAATACAGGACAGAGGTTAAAAATACAGGACAGAGGTTAAAAAGAAAGGACTGTCCTTTTAAATAAAGGAAAATTTAAGCTTTCTAATTATAAATCTGTATTTTCTATCAAAATTACAATTTGCGTGAATTATGGGACACCCTCTAGAATTGATTTACATCTTGCATCATCTGGACAATGGACATCTTCGTCCAAGTTATAATTAGCTTGATAATTATCAATCGTAATCATCAACCGAAATTAATCGGATTAGGTACTCAAATCCATTACTTAGCCAGAAGTAAGGGTTATTCAACCGCGCTAATTGGATTAATAAATTCCACAAGAAACAACTATACGTTCACGAACATAACATCGCAAAAGCGAATGTCAAGGACTGTGTTCTTCCTTGGAAACCATATTACGGAATTAAAACTGAGTGATCTAATAAAAATCATATTCATATGTTTCTTAAGTTGGTGAACACGTTCCACACGTCGTATATACTCGTCCTTACATTCGTTTGTGTAATTTACACCAGAATTAAAGGCAAAGCATACCTGATACAATCAAAACAAGTGTCGAGGCAAAAGGAACAATTTATGAATCTCAACATTCATATACATACGTGAAAGCGTCTTTCGTCCACTGTTGTTGCTTTGATAGCCTAATTCGATAAAGAGCGAAGAATAATACGTAATAAAGCGCCAGTCTGCCCTCTAACGGAATACATTACATGCACAAGGGGGTGGATGGGATATGTTATGCGAGTATATGTACATAGTAAAGTAGCAGAACAAATGGGCTTGAAATAATGCTATAAATATGTATGCTAAGTCTATAGAGACCGCTACTGTACTGTATAGTAGTTGTCCTGCTGCTGGAGGACTAAAATGTTGTTTATTACATTATTTTAGGTTTTGCCTTCAACATAAATATGGGACTGTGAGCCGTAAATATGAATCAGCCGGCATTTCAGGCTACTTTCGGGAGTTACGATTACGAGTGTCGTTAACGTTCGAACTCTCGGCTGGAGAAAACGTGATGTAGCGCTAAATGAATCCCTTCCTTTCAAGGAAATTCGCTATACGCCTATACCGCTAAATTTATGATAACTTTTGTTCATTGAAGTCTTAAAGTTTTTTTTTTTTCGTTTCGATTTGAAATTCGGTTTCTCCAAATTGACAATCCGTATACGAAGCGATAAATTCTTTGACAGCATCTTCATTTTTCACTTTCTAAGAGTCATTTCGAATTCAATGAGTTTCGTCCATTAGGGTAATTTACACACGAAATATATGCGACAAGATGATGAGTGTACGTGTTTGTCTAGGGAGTGTTTTTTTTTTTATTCTGACGCAGATCCGTCAACAAGTCGCATTTTGTGGAATTAATGGGACGGTTTTAATTTTTTTGTTAGGAGCTTTAAGCGGTCCCAATGTGACGTGGATGTCGCCTCTGAAGTAATAACAAACATCGTTCTAGGAATGAGATTCTTTATATAAAAAAAAGGAGGCCAACAGAGAATGCTTGGTCAGTGCTGCCAGTGTTTTCTCATAATTCCCACGCCAGTCTGAATTCTTTGCTCTATGTGGAATTAGAAGAAAGGTCTTCTCCAGGGACCAACTGGACCGGAAAGGGATGAAAAAATCCTCTGCAGCCAGTATCATACACTTTATAAAAAGAGTGCAAAACACCTCCTAGCCAACCCCTATTTCTAACGTATGGCATAATAGAGCTTAATCAGGTCGACGTGCCGATTTTATCCCCATCAGTCAAGGTTTATTAGTCTTCATTTTTTTGTGTCAATCCAAGCGCTTATAGCTTAGCTTAGCATTGTTTTCCTGAAGTTGAACAAGAAAATGAATTAAACTGAAGTTTCAACGAATAAAAATTCCATTTTCCGTTCCGGAAAACAGAAAGCAACCCTTTTTCCCTTTTAGCTCATTTCGAGTAAAAATATTCCCTAAAAAAGGGAAATTACCCACAATTTGGCAGCACTGTGCTTGGTGTGACTCGAACTGTAAGGATACATTCATTGCTATAAGCGACATGTTCTCTTGCAAAATTCATTCGATGCTACTTGTGTACTTGCCTCAAAACCGGTTTCTTTTTAAGTTTTCTTCTCTGTATAGTACCACTATTTCGTATTATCGTTCGGACCGTTGCTATCCTGGCTGATACTCCGCTATTGGCCCTTATTTTAGTCGCTGGTAGAGTAGAAATTAAGGCAAGCCGTAGAATTGACCGCTTTTCTCGCAATGTTGTCGCTTCTGACGGGCGTCATTTTTGATTTTTCCCATAGTGTTGTGGATCCATAAGATAACTGTTTACAACAGTATTACTTCTATTAAGCCTCCTTGCAATTTCTCGGCCTGAGAGTCCTAACTCCTTGAAAGAATCTACTTTTCCTCTTTCTATTGCTGTCAAAGTCTTTCCGGAACCCATTTTTTTTTTAAACTAAATAAAAACAGTTCTTTTCAACGCTTCTTCTTAACAACATTTTGAAAAAAAATTGCTGATGTGCACCCCTGCAACGAAGTATTCACAGTGGCCTCATCCTAGTTGCGCATCTTTTCATACGTTCATTGTTTGATCTTCGGAATTTCCAGCCGTAGTTTTTTATTTACCCTTAAATTTCATGACTTACAGTTGGGAAAATATGTACCTGGTAACAGGTATTAAAAGTTTCCGGGTAAAACATTTTCAACAGGTACAAGGAGTGAAAATCGATTGCAAAATGTATAGCCTCATCCTAGTTATCGCCAGTGTAAGGTTGAGAAAACCGGAAAAGTCTCCACGTGTCCGTAAGGACAGACACTTACAGATACGGAGTGCAAATTTTGCTCACGACCAAAAGTTGTGACAAAAGATACCGCATTTTGCCAGTGTTGGTAGTAAACAATTTTGCTCGTTCGTAAAAAATATTACGAACTACACTGCGCGTCGTCAATCCCAACAAAATATCGTAACATTTACTTACTTACTCAGGCGCCTTTATACAGGTCGGGGTGAACCGAGACCTTTACTAACAAGCCTCTCCAGTTACCCCAGTCCTTAGCTTGCTGCGTCCAGTTGCTTGTACTTATGCGCATCACTTAAGGCAAGGTCTTCCTATATTGTGCTGTTGCTCTGGGTTAGATTGGAAGACTCTTCGGACCGGAGTGCTGGTGTCAATTTACTTTACATGTCCTAGCGATCTTGGACTACTGATCCGAACCTTGACGACTATTGCTTATAAAAAAACAAACCGATAAATTACAGCTCGTATATAGTTGTTGAATCTCTTCCTCCAAAGCCCGTCAACACAAACGGGAACGAAAATTTGGCAAAGAATCTTTCTCTTGAAGCAATCGCGGATATCTTCATTCGCTTTAGATAGAGTTCAATCTTCAGTGCCATAAAGCAGAACTGAAATGATCGAGGTCTTAACATATAATCTCAATTGCTTTCTAAGCCCATTCAACAACGACCTTCTAATCAGACACATTCGAAGTCTCTTACGCTTCATTAGAAGCTCAAACAAGTAGGGGAAAACAATTTCCTAGATTCGTGACACCACAAGGAGCCCAATAAGGGTATACGATTTTTTTTGCCCAAACCTAACCTAACCTTACCAAAAAAACAGTATTAACCAACGACCTTTCAAAGGGGTTGGATACCCAATCTCCAGTCGAAGTACTAGGCACCCGACTATAACCAACGTGGAGGTGAGGAGTAGGAGTTGGTAGCGAGAGGCTAGTGTGAGGACGTTTGTGTTCTCATATAATCGTATCACTAACTTTTGACTCTGTGGAAAGTTGCAATGTGCGTAATAATTATATAAAACAAACTTGAAGTTGGCTATAATTTAACTTCTAAGGAACTATCATCTACTCTCTAATCTACAAAGGAAACGTACCCGCTGTACCTACTATATAGGTAGTATTATGGACACTTTTATAATAACCTTAATGAAATGAAAATTGAAAGAAATTGGCCAATTTGAACAACAAGTCGATTGCCTATCCATTAGGCACATACAGCTCAACATTTTAAGTACACACTTGATAAGAACGACGACGAGAAGAGAAATAAAACAAAAATTAAACAAAAAAAAATGTCCTGGCTTCGATATGGGATGATGTCAATTGCCACTGCCAACTTGTTATTCAGCACCAAGTATTTCTCTATTCAGAATTGAGTTGCTCGAAAGTGGTCCAAGTTATAAATTGATTTGCAAGCACAAACAACAATCAGAAAAAGTACAGTAAAAAAACAAAAACAAAAAAGAACAAACGGAAAACTTTGTAATGATAAGTCGGTTGGTGGCCAACACGAACTTTGCATTCACTTCATTTCTGTATGAAAAGGACAATTGGGATAAAGTGCCCAGGCATTGAATGAAAACGAGCGTGACGAGATAAAGAGATGTCGTTGAAAATTACATGGCTTTCTCATGATCACAGCCTTAACCAATATTCCAGAGGATTTGTAAGGAATTAAAGTACATTTCACTCCAACTGGTGTTGTAAAGCGAGGGAGTATTGGAAATAGATCTCGAATCTTGTTCTGTTCTGAAAATTGCTTTAATTGACCATCTCGCTAACATGTTTTTTTATGAATTACCAAACTCCAAACAATAGAGGCTTATTAAACGGAATTATTATTTAAAAAAAAAATAATAAGGCAGATTAAATTCTAATTGAAGTAGTACACAATACTCGTATAATTTTTCACACATGCATAAAAACCTTAATTGGACTAATTGCCAATCATGATGAAAATTTTGAAATGTGGTAATAAAAAAAAATAACAACAACCAGATTAAACGTAATCACTTCAAAGAGCGGTTAGTTGGTAAAGTAATTAACATGTGCACAGGCAAATAATATTGGTAATGCGTTAACCCTGCGGCCGGCGCGGGGTTTATATTTTATGCATTTAATTAACTTTATAAGTGTAACAAGTATTTATCAAATTGAATTGCATTTCTTAGAGGCAAATAGGCATAGATATTCCGGGAAGCAACTTAAATCTATTCAAGTGTTAACCACTGATTCAACTTTGGAATGGGACAGGGCTAGCAATTTTGTTAAGCTTACAGGTTATTTCAAACAGAGAATGTGGATTGTAGTTCGCTTTCTTTGCAGGATTTGCAGATTTAGGTCCGCGAAAGCCCATCACGCTTAAGTGTATTGCGAAAGTGTATGGAAGTTTATATAGGCAGAAATAAAATTCCAGCAAATCGATTTATTCTCATTTCTCGCATTTTACGAAAAAAGATTATTATCTATGACCTAAGCAATACAAGTCCTGTGCTTTCGGAAAGCGACATAAGGCCATATTCGAACGTATGGCCTTATGTCACTTTGCAAAAGAGTCATAAGACCATATTTTGTTGCAACATAGGGTCATATTTCCATCATGCACTGAGGGCCTTATTTTGCTCAGTTCGGAGTTAAATTTTTAACTCAAATCGTTAAAAATGAAGTCCACCATATTTAAACAGTGGGATACATATGGGGCAACCCCCCTGCAACCCACCTGCGTGTGTTCACTGTTAGGTTTCGGGATAGGTGCGCGGTTTGGTACATGCTAAGTTTCTTTAAATCTTAAAATCTTACTTAAATCCATACGAAACATTGATATAAAGAAACTTTGAATACGCCCAACCTGAAAATCCCCTCAAAGTAACATAAGGCCATAAGGCTTTGTCGCATTATCAAAGCGACATTGGGCCATGTGCTCGAATATGGCCTTATGTCGCATGGCCTTATGTCGCGGCACCCTTTCTTCTGCATATAAACTGTTGGAAGGCATGAACAAATAGAAGGCGCAGTCACATCATTCACATAGGCTTGATTATATTACAGAGTAAGCTGAGTGTCAACTATCATAACAGGGGATACAAAAACGCCAACTTGCGGACGGATGGCATCCGCTTACACCCGTCATGTAACATTTACGGCATTCTACCTCCGCATTCAGTGACATCTTTTACATGAATAAGTAAGCCGGGACATCTGGCAACGTTAGTAGTTTTCGGAGAATAGCGGAATGCATCCAGTTTTGATGAACAAGACACGCCCCAGATATAGTTAAGATCTTTGTCTGTTAATCTCATATATAAATCAGTTTGATTGGCGGATTGGTGATCTGGAAGTTGAGGTCCAAACGTTAAGAACTAAGAAGCTGACATTTTGAATCAAATTTCCTTTTATGCATGGGAAGATTCTTATTTTCTATCCGATTTTGTAAATTAACCTTTTCGCCATGAATATGGAGCAAAACAAAAGCAGTCGCTGTTTAAGCGACAGGAAATTGCACACGAATAAAAAATGACATTTGTTTCGAACGATTAGAATCTCAAAATACGATCAACATTCGAATGACAAATTAACTTTCGATTGATAGGATGAACTTTCTATTCGTTCGAATGTCCTTGCCGATGTATTTTAATGATTATTCAAAGGAGTAAATGTTTTTCTGGTATTATGTATATAGTCAGGACCAGAAGTTGATGGCAGGCGGTCTTAAATGGATTAAATGCAAATTTACTACCTCCCAGTAAAATCTATAAATTTGAAGTCACTTAGGACATCTTAACCGTGACAAAAGATTGCAAAAATGTTACTTGTGTATATTTTTTAAAATTATTTTTGGTTGTCTCTTGACTTCTTTTTGTCTCTTTTCTGTGGTATTTATATATCAATATTAGTCAATGAAAGGATATGTATAAAAATAGACAGGTACAACTAACTGGGACTAACTGGGCTCAGACATCCATCACCACCACCACACAGTGCACTCATCCATTTCTGTCCGCAACTACACTCTATTTAAATTTAAACCAAGTCAATATGGTACCCAATTTAGGACCGCACTCAAATCAGTGCTCAGGAAAATTGACTTCCTTTTGAAAATTCATCAATGAAAGCAAATGACTTTTACTTTTTGGTCTTTCTATTTACTTTACAATAATTCCTATTGCCAAAAATGTCAACTAAACGCTCGTAGGTACAGATATCGGATTTCGGTTTCATTATGATACATTTTCTTTCTCGCAAACACGGCGTTTCGCATCATGTTCCATGTTAGGATGGTGTACCTAGGTGTACCTTTGGAAATCCAATTTTGATAGGATTAGGTCATACAAGAGTGATTTCATGTTGAATCAATTTACATTTAAAATGGCTTTCTATTGAATTGGTTTTTCATGTTAGTGTAGGGTATATACCAACAGTACTTTTGGTAGGACGAAAGCGATGAACCATTAAATTAATTTTTTCCTTCTTGGAATTTCGAAAGAATTGGCCTCCCGCTGACCTTCTAATACGCCGAGAACGGGGGATCGAAATTCCTTAAAAGGAAAGGTTACATTACTGTAGTTTTGATTTGAGGCTTAATCAATTTGTTTTTGGTTCGAGAAAGTATCACCCACTGAAATGTCCAGGAATTCAGGATATTTTAAAGTTAGTATACCGAAGGTAGGATTAAAATTAATTTTAAGGAATTTTTTTCGAATTTCAGTCTATGAATTATTGTTTGAGAGAATAACATTAACAACAACTCGTAGACACAGTCACTTTTGTAGGAATGATAGCTATTTCGAAATTCTACAAAATTTCACAACAGAAATTGTCAGGGCCAATCCCAAGCCCAACTAGCGAGAATCGTTGTTACTCCTCGCTTCCCCACTCAATAAGGATTTTTGTATTGGCTACCTCCAAATGGTTTCAAAGTTCGTTGGCGAAAATTTTGCTCAACAGAATTTATTGATGTATAGCTTGAGGTGGGGTATTTTTTTTTTTTTGCTATATGGGATGCGCCACGGCCCTTTTTTCAATCCCGCAAATATTTGACGAGTAACCTATTTCCTTCTTCAGATACAAGACTATCTTTTTGCCAAATTACATTACGATTGGATTAGAGGTTTAATCGTGAAAAGGTAACACACAGACAGACAGACAGAAAGAGAGAAACTAATCTGAGCATATAGGAAGCTTAAATTTGGAACATATCTTTTAAGCCTTTTAATCTCAAAGCCAAGGGTAACTTACGTGGGCTGGAAGCTTCTCCTACAATAAATCTGCTCATGGATTGCTCCATTCCCAAAAGGTAACCCAGCCCTGCTTTTAACTACCATAGAAGATCTTTGGTCACTTATTATACAATTTTTCCTCGAATTAAATTCGAAGATCTGAGTAGAAAGTTGGACTTAGCTCTAACTTAACTTTGTAATTAATGCCCACCTTAGACCACTTCATCGAGTCCAGTTTCTTTGAGAACGAGTAGATGTCAATGGATGGTATATCTTTTCTTAGTATTTGCTTTTCAGAATGTGATCTAAGGTTTCAGTTCAGCAGCGGACGCGTTGCAGATTCTGCAGATACCTTCTCCGTATAGCTACCTATTCTGCTCAATTCTTCACCCTGGGGAATACATTAAGGATGAGTAGGTTATTATTGCTATAAGAACCTTCAATCGTTTAAGGTTATGTAGTTCCCTAAAACGTTCTTATCATGACTTACAAGATCTTGTGAACCTTGTTACGTATGGCAAGACTGGCCATACATGTTCTTTTCTTATATTATTTATTATAAAATGAGATGTAATAGTTAGTTCTTGATCCGTCTCTGGCCGAGAGAGACGTATATTTATTCCACGGAGAACGGAGATAATAAATGTGGGTATTTTGTATACTTTTCCCACAAGAAAAATCGTACTTGTTTTCATTTAAAAGCGGAGTATTATACAAACCTCGTTGTGAACTCTTCGCGTAAATTGTGTTGCCCTATTTCCCACACAGTCTGTGTAGTGGTTCAATTTTTAGTGTACTGGACTACTGTGCGGGGCCCAAGGTTTGATCCCCAGAAAAACACTAATTACATCTTAAGATTCTTTTTTCCACTGCACCACCTTTTCGGAACGACTAACAAACTTATATAACTGTCCTGAGAAAGCTTATCAATTCAGCCTTTTGGACTCGGCAGTCCCTCTTGCCACCTAATGCTTTTTAGCTCTTTTGCAGTTAGGGAGAGCGATGTTTTTGTTTCTCCTGTTGTTTGCAGTCACTTTTTTGTTCTTAATCCATTTCATTGGGGCCGGTTGTACCCGGGTGCCAAAGTGGAGGCAAGACCAGGTTTTTCCTTCCCATTTTTTGTCATTTGCTCCAGGAGGGATTTAGGTTCCCGGTTTGATTATGCAAGCGGGTGAATTCTGACAGTAAGTCTGGTAGTGCACCCGCACTTCGATTCGTCGTCAATTGACCAAGCCCCACAATTTTGTAGAACCTCTTCGTTAATTCATGACTGGACCGTAGGCAAAGGGTTTCATGTTTTGTGTCCTCCCTTTGATGGATATAGGGTTAGAGGTTGGCCTACATACAGTCATCTGAGGTAGAAAATGTTAAATATAGAGATTAGGAAAGACAAATTTACTAAAAGGAAGAGTCGTCTTCCACTTGAACTGTCTGATCAGAAACTTTATCTGCCAGATATTACTATATACGAGGTCTCTGAAACCAAAAGCTGAAGTTTATCTGGCAGATAAGTTCCTTAAAGGCTATCAGAGACTTTATCTGTGATTCTGTGTAGTTTTTTTTAATGTTTAGGAACCATCGGTATCAAAATGAGATAGGATTTTCAAAATAGAAACCCACAGATGGCCCATCCTTACAACGACAGATGGAAATATATAGTTCTACATTTCTGCTGAACCCATAAAGAAAATCGGTCGGTGACTTTAGGAGTTTCCCATGCTCTGCTCACGAATACACGTTGTATTATATCTTACACAAGGTTGGTTTTGAGCCTTTCTATAACTCCTCCTGAACTACCACCCGTTCCCAATATTTTCTTACGGATCGCATCTAGTTTTTGGCCCAACAGTTTTTCTCAAAAAGCGATTTTAAATTCATCAGTAAGGTTAGGTTAGATTTTGCCCTTCAGGGAGAGCAAAGGTGAAGTGCCTAGTCTAACCCCCGCTTGTAACTTCTGACAGTCCGCTTATAGGGAGGGTGGTTGGCACGAATCTGTTCTACAATTTGACGTCAAAAGGGGTTGACAATTTGCCAAAATGTGTACAATTTTAGAAATTTTTAAATCATACATAGTTTTCTGCTACGTTTTTGACACGGTACATTCCTCTGGACTAGACTCTCAACAGGAAAGTATCGATGATACGCGTTTTATGTATATAGAGTCCCCTAGATACTTCTTAAAAAAGTCCGCGTCCATCATTTGTATTAAATCTTGCAAAATATATGCACATGCAAATTTAGAACGAAAGCAAAGACTAGTAGCCCATTAGCTTCGTAGCGTTTAATTTGTATCTCTTAAGTGTATTCATGTGTTACTTTTAGAATAAATAGAACACGCAAACAAATTGTTGTAAGCTCTGTTTATTTCCATCAGCAACCTTGCATGCTTAACTACACTTGAAATTTGCTCAAATCAATTAAAACAGTATTAAAGCATATAAAGTAGGTAGCGTGTTCTTTTAAGCGGAATGGTTTTAACCTTGCTACGAACTATCGAAATCTGCAGGTGCTCTTGAGCTAATGCAATTCAAAAGCAGTTAAGTTGGCCTATCGTAGTTTCTATATATTTTTAAACGTTCGTGTGTGAATTTATCTAAATTACATCGAATGGAAATTAGAAATTAGACATTTTAATCGTTAATTTTAAATGCATGATTTTATTTGAAAAATTCGTCCAGCTCGTCTGTAGAAATGCGAATTTTCATCTCCTTTTAATATACCTACGATGTCTCTCACAAACCTCTCACAACCATTCGTTGGCGTACGTTTTTATTCTTGGAACCAATGAAATGCACCTAAAATTGTATACCAAGTCCAAACGGCTGAAACTTTTTCAGGACAGGTGGCGAATCGTAGTTTGTGTGTATTCCGGGGATCGAACCTGACACCCCTGTCCTAGTAGATCAGCATACTACTAAGTCACGACGTCCATATTCTTTCTATGGCTTTGTAAATTGATCAGTTTATGAAATACCTATCTTGAACCACGAATAGTCTAATGACCGACATTAGGGATGGCTTATGGCTTATCTTACCCAAAAGTGGAACCATTTTCCCCATCACTTTATTGAAACGAAAAATTGTGCATTTGGGTTTCAAAAGTTCAGGTGTCCGGTGGCACCTTATTTATTTTATAACTAGCTGTACCCACCCGGCTTTGCTCGTGCCTAGGAATTGTATTGTCTAGGTATATTTTTTTCAATGACTGTCAAAGAATAGCGTTTGAAATGTATTTTTTTTTTTGTTATGAGAGGCATCACGCCCTTTTGTCCGATCCCGCCAGGTTTTGTAAAATGCTTCAATCAGACAATGTTCAGATATAGTATTTAAAAGAACTTTGTTATAAAGGTGGTGTCATGGCCCGTTTTCCAATCTCACCCACACTTCGCGCAGTTATTTGTTTGGACAATGCACATCAATGTCTACAATTTTACTAACTTTAGCTCCCATGAGTGTTGAGAAATAGCATTTAAAATGTATTTTTTTTTTATTCGGGAGGTGCCACTCCCCTTTGCCAAATTTTGGCCAAACTTTCACAGAAAAACCTTTGGGCCAATAACAAATATTTTCTTAAAATTTGAGTTCAATCAGTTCGGTAGCTTTCTAGATAGGTATACGATTTTTTATGTTTTTTTTTTTCGTATATGATGTGCCACGCCCTTTTGTCCAATTTTCACCAAATATGAATCTAAACCATCTTTGGATAAACTCAAACACAGACACAAAATTTCATCAAAATCGGACCAGCCGTTTAGGAGCAGTTCAATTACAACACACGTACAGAAGAATTATACATATAAAGAATATTAATGTCAGAAACAATTATGTATAAACTTTTGAAAGAGTTTATGCTTCAGAATTCAGATACGTAGATCAGGACCAGCGTTGTTCCGGAGAAATTTTGGAGTTGAGCCATTCGCCGAGCCATTTCACACAACTTTAGAGCCACTTTAGGTAAA
Organism: Cheilosia scutellata; assembly: GCA_955612985.1. Taxonomy (NCBI): domain Eukaryota; kingdom Metazoa; phylum Arthropoda; class Insecta; order Diptera; family Syrphidae; genus Cheilosia; species Cheilosia scutellata. The sequence goes on along the minus strand of OY015313.1, from coordinate 56,159,158 downwards.
GAGGAGGGGGCGGGGCTGTTCTTTATTTGTTGTGATTTCTTTCATCATTTTTATTTTTTTTTTGTGTTTGGAGGATTGCTGGATGCAAAAATCATCGAAATACATTCCAGAGCTTTAACCGATCTAAAAAAAAATGGGAAACATTCCGGAGGAAATATTATTCCCACTTGCTGAATCGTTTTAACCAGCCAGCGATTGGTTTGTAACGAGGTTCGGTCGAGTACCTACATTTTAATTTTTAAAAATTTTTTTTTTTAATTTTAAGACAAATGTGAGCCATTTCTCTTTGGCTCGGAGCATTGAGCCAAAGTTGAAATACTTGAGCCAAATTACCCAATTGAGTACTTCAGCACAACGCTGATCAGGACTGAGATTAGGTTTGTATTTTGTGTAGTGTCTCATTATAGTTGCTTGGTGGGAGAGGGTCTTACTACAAGGTTACTTTCTCAGCCCAAAGAAATATGACATTTCATTTGGCATTGTGATGCCCTTTGACGTATGATAGGCTTTTGTTTTTGGCATTGATTTGGCTTCATACTTTTTGTGGTTACATACCTGTGGCATCGCGATATCCTCAAAAACCTGTCATCAGAAAGTTCTTGTAGGTCATGGCAGTAATGACTTTCAAGTGTTCTGTTCCTCAAGTGACAGCATCACCGACAGTGACAGAGAAAGTGAGCTTCTGCATATTTCCTCATCCTTGAGATTTAATTTTATTGTGAGGTTTCTTAGGAATATATAACCCCTTAGAGCCTTTAGCAACATGTTGCTCCGACTTCCGCCGTTTTCAGCTAACAAAAAAATCTTTAAAGGTCGTTAAGGTTGCACCTTTGGCTTTCAAACGAATCGTGTTCTCAATTCGCGTTAACATTACATAGTGGTTGTTTGATCGACTTAAGTAGTAGAAAACCCATTTCTATAGGCAGCTCTGCTGTTTCACCCATCTCATTGCCGGCCAGGGTTCCCAGGTTTTAAGAAAAAAAATTCCCTTTTTTAACACCAAATTGAATTTGTTTCCCCTTTACAAACAAAAAAATCCCTTTTTTTCCCCCGAAGACAAAATCTTCACATAACCAGCTTTTGAACTCGGTCAATGCTTCCAATTGCTTGAGATATTTGTATATTTGATTGAAATTTTCTTCTTATTTCTATTTAAAAAATTTATTTCAAAATCCAAAATAAAATGAGAATTATTTTCACTTACCTATTAAGTTGTGCAAGGGCATATTATGACACATGTGTGGCCCCATGCCTTCCCATGAAAGTCGTGTCGGGCGAGACGGGTAGATTTTTAAGTTAGTTGAGAAAAGAAAGGGATATAACACTGAAAATTCCTTCTCTTTTTCTACTCACTTAAAATCGACCTGTCTCGCTCGAAATGACTTTCATGGGAAGGCTTACATATGTCATGTGTGGCCCAGCACAAAAGCATGAATTTCATTCCCATGAACGACTTGGCTAGAAACAAGAACAAGGCCTCATTGCAATGAAATAAAATTTGATAGGTACAGGAATAGTGAAATCGAAAATACAAACATTTTATGGTCAAACCAAAGCGGACGCTCGCTTTTTACGTCCTCACTCTATCAACGTAAATACCACAAACCAGTAAGAATAGACCGTCGACTTCTCCCACATAACGGACTTTGCCTACCAGCTGCCGGCGGGCCGAGGATTTTTCATGTATTGGTGCTGTACAAAATCAAAGGAGCGCCATTAACGCACGCATACTTGAAAAATCCGTATTCACAGACAGGGTAATTTTTTCCGGGGGGAATCGGGTAGATGCACGGGAAGTCGGCGGTCTATTCTTACTGGTTTGTGGCAAATACCAAATGAAGATTTTTATAGCGGTAGGGTTTCGGAAAGGAACCTTCATGAGTCATGCGGGCATGCCCATTAGAGAATTATTTCTGAAAGTGGATTTTCGGTCCTTTTTCTATGCCATCTATCTATCTCCTTTCTACTCACTCAAAATCTACCTGTCTCTCTGGGCAGGACGTTCATGAGAAGGAGTGTATGGTCAATGGCCATGGACATAGTTTTATTGTATGTCAAAAGAATGAATGCATTCAGAAACCAAACTAAAAATTTAGTCAGTGAGAGATGTTGCAGGGGAACGTTTCTTGGGCATTGTTGTTTTTTTTTAGGTTGTTAACATATGTTCATTCTACAAGATTTCCTTATAAAATGTTTTTAAGATTTTCCCCTTTTTGGAATTTTTTCCCCGTTTTTATCCCTGTTCACTTTTTTTTCCCCTTTCATCTTAAAAAATCGACAAAAATGGCGGTTGCCGGCTTTTTCCCTGAGTCCAGCAGAGATTCGTGGAGAAACTGCTTTTAAAGCTACCTGGGCTGTCAATTCAAATGGTAACATCATTTCGTATGGTAATGCCAATAATGACACCATCGATTAAAACGAAAGTTAATATTACCAGGAAATGAACGAATAAAAAAACTGATTGAATTCTCGCCCAATATTCCGGATTAAGCTTATATTTCACAAGCTTAGACTCCAGCATTGTCCTTGCCAAATCATAATGGTTCCAAATGGTAACCACTTTGTTGATGGCATTATAGTCAACAATGAATCCTCTTAACAGTCATAGCAACCACTTCATTGGTAAACACCCACCCCACACTCATTATGACGTCCTCACTGGTAACGCCTAATGCTTTTATGAGTAGTCCATAAATTTCAAGTCTCGGACGATAAACGGTACGTCACTCAAAAGAGCTAAAACACTAAACTCAAAATGATAATCCTAACACTCACTTAAGTACGAGTACAAATGTGCCATAGAGGAGAGCATTTGGTGTCAGAATGAAACAATTTCAGTAAAATAGGCACGTACTGTCATTACCACGCTTAATTTTTTCAAATCTAATACACATTTATTCGAGAAACGTTCTTATTTAGACCATGATGCATAACAATGTTTGTTATTGGGCTAGAATTGTTTTTTTTTTTTTGTTTTTGTTGGCATTCCACAATAATTATGAGTTTACAGCTTTTATGTATGTGATACTCGTATGTGCTGTAAAACTGACTCATTTGACAGCTGTAAATATGAACTAATTTTTTTGTTGGTCAACCAAAGTCTGTACTGGAGCAAGGAATGGATCAAGGGGCATTCAAGCATTTAGTAAATGTTATACTTATACCTAACTTACTTACATAACTTACTTACTTACTTATTTAAGTATAGCGCTACAGCTATACTTAAATATGATGGATGGACGTGATGGACTTGGCACTCAACAGAGTATACCTTTTAGTAAGTTCGTTCCTTGGCTAACTGCTTCCATTTGCGCGCGCCCTCCAAGTTGGTTGAGTTACCCTTTCATGTGAGCGGCACCTAAGTCGATATCTTTTTCTACTGCGTTGTTCTGGAGTCGGAGACTCTTCGGGCCGTAGCGCTGGTGTATTTTGAGTTACATATCCAAGCATTCTTATAGACGACTGATGGGTAATTTTTAAACTATTGTATAGGTCGATGTAGCTGTGCAGCTCGTGTAGTGAATCTGCTCTAAATAAGCCTCGCCAACGCAAACGGGACCGATCATTAAACGAAAAGTATTTCTATCGAACCAATTTCTTCATCCGTTTAGTCCAAGCTTCAATGCCATAAAGCAGGACAGGGATGATCAAGGTCCTATACAGAATATCCTTAGTTGTTCGGGATGAATTACATTTCCGGCCTAAGGAAACAGCGATTGACAAGAGTTAGATATTCATCGTTTAATTTCTTCTGAGATGTTGTTATCAGAGTTTTTGGCAGGACCAAAGTAGATAACGTCCCTTACTACCTAAAAGTTATAGCTGTTGATTGTTGAATTCGTCAATGCTGGTGCTGGGTGTCTCTTCTTGTTGGCAGCATATACTTGGTTTTGCCTTCGTTTTCGCTAAAGGCATTTATGCCACCTACACAGGATCTTTTATGCGATATTTAGGTTGACCTTGTTGAGAGGGTCTCCTTTCTTGCTGACCAGGCATACTTTCTTCGGACCAAATCTTGGAGATGAGTTGGTGTATGCTCTCCGACAAGTCGTCTTCCGCTGCTTTAAATAGCTCAGCCACATAGCAGCCATGTTGGATGTGAGCTTAGAGATATTGCTATCCTCAATTCGTTTTGGTCGGGTGGACGGAAATTTGGGCTTTTATCGTAAATGGTTCGTTCTGGGCTGACAACGGAATTTGTGTTATATTCGCCGATGAACAGTTCTTTCCATATACCCTCAGCCCCTACTATATGCTGTCACTCTACTAAATGATTTCCTTGCTCATCGCTATAGGGCTTTGTTCGGGTCTTGTTTCCATGACACGTTCTTTTTACGTTTTAGAAAAACCTCCAACACCTCTGAGACTCGTTCTCGTTCAGTCTATCCACAAGAAAGGAGATGCTCTGAACTGCGCCAACTACAGAGAAATAAGTCTCCTGAATGTCGCATATACGATTTTGTCGGCGGTATTGTGTGAACGTCTAAAACCTTTCGACAATAACCTGATCGGCCCATATCAATGCAGTTTTAGGCCAGGAAAGTCTACAATCGACCAAATTTTCACACTCCGACTGAGATCTTAGAAAAAACCGAGGAATTTCAGATCGACCACACACCATCTTTTTATCGACTTTAAAGTCGGCTATGATAGCGTATATAGGGAGGAGCTATACAAAACCATGTCACGTTTCGGCATTTCTGCAAAACTCGTTCGTCTATGCAGCATGACGATGGAGAAATCTTGCTGCTCGCCTTCAAAATCGGCAAGAACATCACCGAGCCCTTTGATGTTGAAAATGATTTGAGACAAGGCGATGCGCTATCGTATAACTTTTCTAAAATCATCCTTGAAACAATTGTACGAAACTCACAAGCCAACATCAGAGGTACAATTTTTCAGAAGTCTGTTCAACTGCTTGGATATGCTGACGATATTGACATTATAGGAAAATCGCAGCGAGCTGTCAGTGGCTCATTTGCAAGAATGAAAACGAAGATGGGTCTGGCTGTAAATAAGGACAAAGCGAAGTAAATGTTGTCAATGAGAAAGGAGTCTCAGCATCGACGACTCTGACAAAATATGGACAGATACAAATTCGAAGTAGTTAAAGACTTTGTCTACCTGGGCTTCACTATCACTAGAGATTAAATGAAGAATCACTCTAGCCAAACGCTTTTTTTCGGTCTAAGAAGGCATCTAAGTAAAGCCCTCTCTCATAGAACCAAGGAGGTATTATATAAGACCCTAATCATCCCGGTCCTGCTGTATAGTGCAGAAGCATATGGACTCTGTCAGGGACCGAACTGGCTGGAGGGGCTTGTTGGTTGAGGCCGAGGTCCACCCCGCACTGTAAGCGCCCCCAAAAGTAAAGTAAAAAGTAATGAGAACTTACAAACATTGTTCCTGAAGTAGCACCTTTCTATGTCCTCGATCGCCCTTCCCGTGCTCTTCCTTTTTCTCCTGAGAAGCCCATGAGACGAGGTTCTCCACTTCGGGATATGAGCGCTACCCTTTGTGCCTATGTTGAAGGTTTGTACATTCTTATTCTTTTCAAATACCCACCCGTAGTATTGAAGGTCCCTAAAGACCTGGTAATCGCATATGCCGGAGCATCTCTTATTGGGATGACACTAAATAGTTCCGCCTGACTGGAACTGTAGACGACACCGATGATTCGAATTAGGGAACTCGTCTCCTGCCGATAGTTACAGCTCCCGGATGTTTGTCGTAATATGTAATTTCTACTCCGACGCATCAATGATGCCAACATGAATAAACAGATGTTCGTTTGTGTCAAGAACTTCATCAGGAATTTCCTTGAAATCTCCTCATTTCGAATAACTATTTCAAGGAAAAGAAAGTGTTACAATGGTCATTTATTTTGGCCAAAGAAATTGTCTTATATGGAAAAGTTGCCACAAACAAAACTCGTATAATCACACCGAAAGGGATGAATGAATACTGTTCAACCGGCCCTATTCGTATGTATTTTGTATTTGTAATAACCAAAAGGTCCTCAGGCGACTGTGTGTTGTTTTGTTGTTCCTATTTTGTGTTTTGGGCGTATGACCACTATGCACAAAGTTCCTTTGCGCTATATAGCTGTCATGTCCCCCGTGGTACTATAGTGTCAAGAGCGATGCTCCTGCTTCGTCCCAGAAATATACGGCAGAGCGTTTCTTTATCCTTCTGGTTGCTATTCGAATATACGACCAAGTTGCCGATGCCCAAGCAAAAGTATAGGTTCACAAGGAATCGGATTCAGCATAGCCATGGAAATGTGCACAAAATAATCGCAATAACAATAATCATCTACTTTTGCATACACAATCATATTCTTTTCCTACGCCTTTATCCGTTCATCCTTTTTTATGTGTGTTTCTCTCGCTCTCTCTCTCTCTCTCTCTGTATGGTGAGTGTGTTCGTATATAGAATCTAGGTCAAAGTTATTGATATTCTTTTGGGGGGCTGCTGTTCGCAAACTGTGTTGTGGTTGTTATTTTCATGCTTCCTTTGAGTGAACGAGGGGCGCGTGTGTGGGCGGAGGGGTTTGGAGCTCGGGTGGGTTGCGGTAGAGTGATTACATCTCAGCGGTGAACATTGAGAATAGGATGAGCACATGGTCCATGAATACAGCTTCGTGCTCGACAGTAGGGTAAGAGGCGCTCATTTCTCTGGTGACTTCAAGGGTTGATGGTAATGGTGATTTGAATTGACATGCGAGTGCTTTGAATTTGATGCGAGGTCCTTTTAACAATTCCGAATTTCGAATATCGGCATTGAAGACGAGAATATTCCATCACAAGGCTATTTGTTACACTTGTTGTATATATGGACTCGATGTAGACTATGCGTGAGTAGGAAATTTGATACAGTCCTTCTAATAGTATATGAGGACGTTGTGAATGACTTTTTACCATGACAATGATTGACGTTGAAGTGGTATCGGTTAGAAGTGGGCCATGGCAACAATATACATTGCATCGTGTGCCGCATGTTGCGTATACTTGCAGTAGGATGACCTGTCAAGTGCCACCCAAATTTGGGCTCTTGTATACGGTTGTTATGGTGACATTTCTTTTCAAGAAGGAGGAGCAGATGGCTGCTTCCTATTGATTAAAGTATACGGATTGTACTTCAGACATATCTATAGTCAATGTATCGATATTAGATGCATAGCAGATATACACTCATTGGATATGAATTCACAAGACAAGTTCATATACTTTCAACCGGCCACCTCTGCCTATATGTCGCTAGGGTTTATTGGGTAGTCCCTCCGGCATGAAGTCGAAGACATTGTCCTGGGAGTTGCTGTATTAGCCATTTTATCACCTTCCGGTGATGATTTTCCGGGCAACCGCAGACTGTTGATGAAGAATTTTAACTTCGATGAAGATTATGTCGACCTAAGAGATATAAACGATTGGGGAATATTTGTGACAGCCCTCGGACTAATGTTTCCTGCAGAGGAAATAGTGCTCAGCGGGGGACTTATTGAGGGCATTATGAACGGGCTAGGATTTCATTTCTTCTGCGAGTAAATCGATAGAAGGCATTGAAGATACGACGACGCATGCATCTTTTAAAATCTGTAGTTAAAATATATAAATACAGAGGCGACTAATGAGTCAAGGCGGTAAAACGATTTAATTCCGCGTTCAAAGGACCCCTTTGAAAGGAAAGGAATCTTAATCCCTTGGCCTAGACAGTTAAATTAGACTTCCTGACTACAACAATGTATTACAAGTTGATGTACTGGCAGTGATAATAGCTTCGAAACAGGTTGCAATGATGGCAATACCTCATGAAAATATTACCTTTTTCGTTGACAGTCAAGCAGCAATAAAAGCTATCTCTGCCATTAATTAAAAAATCAAATCTTGTCGCTGTCGCGAAGAGCTACCGGTTCTTGGCTGCAGCACGAAGTAAGACTATATGCTGGGTTCCCGGGCTCATAAGTCTGTCTGGAAATGAAAAAGCTGATGAGCTGGCAAAAGAGGGTCATTGCTTGAACTAAACCAGGCCGACACCACAGTAATGATTCCCCCTGTAATCTCAGACAGAACAAAATACTAATGGCGACAAATGAAAAATGGAGCTATCTCGATACCATATACCAAGAAAATGGGAATCCGTACAGATGTCCTTTAAAAAAGTTGCGGTGAGGTGATGAGGGGGTGCATGAGGACTCCCTCATTTGGGAACACCACTTTAAACCGACAAAAAAAAATCTCGAATCGACAAAATGTCTAAAAAAAATATAGAGATTTTTGGAAGATCACCGAAAAAAAACCTCGAAAACCAAAATCTCGAAACAAAAATGTGCACGACTGGGTCGCACGAAACTTTCTCATTTATTGCGAATCTCTCTGAATCTCAGAGTCAAAAATAAATAAATAGGTGGCGCAACAGGCGGTAGACACCCTAGGCCTAGCTTCTCGCAACCATTCGTTTGTGTGAGTTTTTATTTTTGGGACGAATGGAAGGGACCTACAATTTTATGCCGATTCCGAACGGCTGAATTGAGAAGCTTTTTCAGGACAGTTATACTCTCGGATGTTTGTCAGACGTTCGCGAGAGGTGGCGCAGTAGAAAAAACACTAAGATGTAATTTGTGTTTTTCCGGGGATCGAACCTGGGATCCCTCGCACAGCAGTCCAGCACACTAACCACTGCGCTACTGCGCCCACATCATTTCAGCAAATATTACGTTTAAAATCATACCCACTCAAGATGTACCTACTCAGGTTTAGTAACTGAACCCTTGTTAATTAACTACAACACTTTATTACATTCAAATTTCACTCCGAACTGACATTTCCTTCAAGGAATTTCGAATTATATTGCCACTGAAGTTTTGGGCTTTGCAAAAATATACCGGTTGTGAATACATCGGGATTTGGGTAGTCAATTTTGAGAAATATTCATAAAACGGCTATATTAAAGTTTTCTGAGAAAAACTAAGTACGTGATCATGTTTAGAATGCTTATGTTGTCTTAAATATGTATCTTGATCAACATCGTTAGAGCGGTTTTTTGTAAACTTATGCTGACAAATGTTACAACTTTGGATTCGAAAAGCACTGTAACTAAACTGTTTTTCTGAAAACTGAGTACGACGTATTCTTCAGAATATAAACATTACCTAGCAGTTACATTTTTATCCAAATCGAAAATGGCGTTTTCGAGATATGAGCAGGTTTAAAGTAACATTTTTAACGATTGGGGTGGAAATCGAAGGACGCATTCATGGTTCAAAAAACACTGCTTTGCAACTGTTTAGCTTAAAACTGAGCAAATGGTATTACTATGGACTTAAGCATTACCTGACAGTTGCATTTTTATCATAATCGAAAATGGCGTTTTTGAGATAATGAGCTATGAGATATGATTTGGGTGGATATCAAAGGACACAGTCTTTTTAGAGAACAAATGAGTTTGCTATCAAGTTAAGAATGACAATGGTACCTACATTAAAATTAAGTTTTTTTTAAATAGTATTTACAATTTCGAAAAAAAGCAAATTTTCAAAACTGCCGTTGCTGGACTTTTTAGCGAAAAACTGGGTATGCAGTCATGTTAAGCATGCGTACATTAACCCAACTATCAATTTTGAGTGTTTGAAAAAATCTAAATTACGCAGAAAATTGTAAATATTACAATTTTTTTCTGTGAGTGCCAGCACGATAAAAAACATAAAAACACAAATTTTTAACAAAATATAAAATAGTAAAACTAAAAAAATTGCAATTAAAATAGTAAATTAACCAAATTTGCTATTTAAATTGTAAATAGATGGTTTTACAATTCGGATAGTAAAGCCTTTACAATTTTTTTCTGTGAGTGTAGGACCGATCTCTTCGTAATCTTTTATTCCTTTATCAGATTTATATAGGATCCTATTCGCAAAATAACTCGCAACAACTTTACGAAGATAGTCCGGTATTTTAATCCGATAAAAAAGCTGATGATACGTTCCCAATTCGCCGAATTAAACGCGTTTTTTACACCCATCAGGGTTATAACGCTGCAGTAATTTTTAGTGCCTTCCAAGGCACACGTTTCCAAGGCTCAGAAAAAAGGATCTCCTGAAGACACGCGTTAAAATTTTCGGAGAAAAAGTGATGCACTGTCTTAGTTGCGATTTGTAGGACTCTATTTGGAATACCATACAGTCCCAGAGCCTTTCTAACACGCACCTTCTGTTATGTTGAGTATAGGCGCCATCTTGCGATTACTTTGAATACCCAGCTTCGGATCGTATGTAGATAAACCTTCCTCCCATACGGATCAAAAGTTCGCATGAAGCCCTTGCGACAAATCCTTCCTGTTGAGGTCGATGTTTGCTCTACAGTACATGTGAGTAATAGCTTCTCCTACATGACTCGTTAAAAAATATTTTGTTGTGGTGCAACGTCGATTTGTGCCATGTTGTACCAATTTTAGCAACCCTGGGTCTATATCGCCCTTCACAACCGTATATTCGTATGTGCGGATTTAATTATTCGAACAAATGAAAGGGACCTACAACGTATTCTTTTCGGTACGCACATTCCTTTCTTATTCTTCTACATCACTAGTCGAGTAAGCGGACCGGTAGTGTTGACCATCAACTTGTTGAAGCGACACAGTCCTATAGGCCTCATCCAAGAAGTATTTTCTGACAACATTTATGAAAGCAGCCATAGAATGCGAATTTCTTTTCCAAAAGTTCTTACTATACAAACAGTACCTTCAAGTTCATATAGGCTGCAATAGGTACAAACACCTTTAAAAAAGCTATCCGACTTTAAAATTCTACACATGGGCTGAACAATTTTGAAACTATCCTTAAACAAACTATTTCTGTTGTGTATCCTTGAGTGGAAAATATTCCCCCCTCCATCCAATGTATATAGTTAGATAGTTGTTTCAAAGAATGTCAATAAAGCAACTAGCAACGCAGTGAATTCCGTAACTCATCATTCCATCTAACGTTCACGAAAACCGCCAACAAATTTACATGAGTCCCGTCTCCTGTTCTTCGTCTTGGCCTATCTGGGAAATTCAATTACATTTTATGGTAGAGCGTATATAGTGAAATTTGTTACGTGCACGAATGCCAATGTCAATCCCCAGTCCATGCCAAAGACGACGTCTATACTAAATGTGTACGAGTTACGCAGATTTTACGGCACGCTTGGTTCATTTAGAGAGCAACTATATCAGTGAAGAGGCGCCGCGCCGTAACATTGCTTAAACATGATATGTAGTGTGACTGGGCCATACGCATAACAATTCATAATATGAAACGAGATGAGTAATATACGCCACGGCCTAGGATAAGGATTACCCTTAAAGCAACTTACTGACACTGCGTATGTGTATGTGTGCACATCGTTTACATCAAATTTGAATGTGTATATACTGCGCATTAAGAAAACATTCGGCTAATGAAAATGCGAGCAGAGTTTATAGAAAATTTTGCGAATATCCTATAACTCGACGCAACCAGCAAGGAGCTAATTTTTTGGTACCGACATCGCACTTGGCTTTTCCGGGACCAATTTTTATTGTTATTAGAAATTGGCGTGCGGATCTGCTGTGTTATAAGGCAATAACCTCGACGACGGCTAAATATACAAAACGTAATATTCGCCAAACATATGAAGGATGAAACTGAGCACGCATTGGCTAATGAAAGGGTATAGCGTAAGCTTGACTATATCGATGGATGCAATAAAGAAACTCTTCAGGAGGATTATGTATTCGGTATTCCCTAAATTTTGTGGTTGTGTGTCTCTTGGAGGCGTTGGAGTTAGTTTCGTAACTAGTTTTTCCCTAAAAGCCATTTTATAATTTATTCAAATTTGTTGTTGCAACAATTTAGAGTAGGTATAGGAAAGACATGGGATAGACTTGACCAGAGCTGGGATCTAACTTTCTAGTGGATGCAATCGTCAGAATGGGCGACAGTCGTCGGAGGGTGCAGAGTGCAAAGTTATTTTCTCTAACTGACACTTCATTGCATTTTGAAAAGTTTTAGTCTCAATTCATAATAACGTGTACTTACAATATCTACTGGCCCCCATTTCCGCCCTTGGAATATTTTGTACGATAAAGTTGGTTCAGCTGGAAAACGACACATCCGTAGCTAACCACGGAATGTAATGGAACCCGTGCCTGCAAAAAAGTCTTCGGCAAGAAGTGGGGCTTTCAATCTACAATTCTGGCATATGGCTCGTTTGTTTGGTGAGAGATTGTTAACACTAAATAATATTTAAAGTCTGAACAGCAATTGCTTGCATATAGATATAACGGGTTCACTAAAATCTACAAAACAGCTGCGCCTAGAAACGTTGCTGAACCTACAACCCATCGAGCTATTCACCAAGAACGTGGCAGCCAAAAATGCTCTCAAACTAAGAGAGAACAAAATTTGGAAACCCGAATCGTTCGGGCTCATGCCACTGACGTACTACAAGAAACTGAGGTATGACTTTGGCAAGAAATTTAAAGTCTTTATACCTGACGGTCAGGACTGGCTTTCCCCGAGTACTGTCATAAAAGCTACATATATCCATCTTCATAGATGGCTTAAAGACGGAAAATGAAACGGGAGCTGGAGTCTTCTCAAAAGAACTAAGTATATCGACTGGCAAAGATCTACGCCCAAACTGTCTTAGCAAGGGAACTACCAGCAATGGAAATTATGTACCTTCTGTGTGGATAGTCAAGCAGTACCTAAAGCGATTAACTCAAATCTGGTAAACTCCAAATGCCGTAAGTCAGTTCCTCTCTCGGCATTGAGAGCAATAAACCATCACACAGTAATCCTGTGCTGGGTTCCTGGATATGTTGGTGTGGACGTGGAGGGGAAAGAGGCAGCAGATAAATTCGGCTCTGAAATGATACCTACTATTAGCTGACAAACAATAGTATTACCAGCTTTCAACGCAGCTAAGGGCTTCATTGACAATAGCCGTGTTTTATTATGCCCGTGATCTGAATCGGATCAGATCAGCATAATAAAACAAACCAGGATCAATTGTAATTTTTTTCACATTTGACGGTGGCTTACAAATTTTATGCGAGAAACGGAGTGGTTTGATTGGTTATTGGGTTGTCCAAATTTTGTAAGCCACTTTATTTGTATTTTGTTCACAGAACTACCATTGAGTTTATATACATAGAGGAACCACGAGAGCTTAGAACAACCTCAGTAGATGTCACCACGTACACTACATCGAGATCGAAAATGTGTGTGGAACATGGTGGAACCCATTGACAACATCACGAAAGAAATTGCAGTGCGAAAGCATGCAAAGGGAAGGCATGTGCATATGATTGTGTATTTATAGGAATATCCAATATCTCTATAGAATGCAATACGCACCATTAACCTTGTGTGGAGTCTGGCGTGTGAGGGATTTTCTCAAAGTAAAAAAGTGAATTGAATTTGTATCTATAGATATGTGTTTACTTGTCGATCTTTAGTGGCTTTTCTTCTTATTTGTTTGTCATTTCATTAGTCATTCATTACCAATATTTCGGTCTTAGCTTGAGAAGACACCTACTTTTATTTTCAATTTCAGATATGCAGGCTGTGTGTGCAATTGTGCATACACGAATTGTTATAATGCTTATAGAAGTGGGGGCATGTCTTTTTTCAGTTTGCCTAATGTATACAGGCAAGTGCTTTGTGTTAAACATTCAGGAAATACACAATTAAGTAATTTGGAAAAATAAGGAAAAAAATATAAGGTTTTGCTAAAAACATTTTTATCTTTCAAATTTGGTTGTGGGTGGGACAAACATTTTGCGTACCAATTTTGTCGCCTAATATATGTTCTTGATCTGAAAACTATAGCGATACAGTGTGTGAAGAACTTATGAAAGTACCTATCTTTTTTGGCAGAGCAGACATTAGATTAGAAGGAGACTGTTAGGAGAGAATAAAAAACAAATTTAAACGAAAACATCCACCTGCGACAATTACGCCTATAGACTGCCCTTTACCCTTAGATGAAGATAATTTCTTATCTTTGGAAGGAAATAGATAGGTCCTAGTTTGAGTTTTCTATAATAGAAAGCTAGTACACCAGATATTCTTGTGATTTAGAAACAGAGCTTCCGTCTTCATCGAAAAAAAGCGTAGATTTAGCAAAAATCGTCGTCATCTCGCATTCCACGATTTCTTTTCAGGTCTCCAAAGAAAATAGTCGAAAGTGATGATGAAAATAGAAAACAAAATAATAAAATGCTCAGCACCAAAGCCGATCCTGTGAGAATCCTTATTTTATCTCAATTAGTACATAAAAAAATTGTCAGTGGAAAAGTGAAGAAAAACATTTATATAATATTTTTATAAATCTTCAGTAATGTAGGTACACAATAATTATTTAATTGAGATTGGATTTTTGTTACCCTCAATTTCAACAATTCGAAAGTGACATTCAAATATAAAGTTTTCTCCAGGAATATCTCAAGGCGTTCTTGATTTGTTAAAAATAAAAAGCTCAACAACAATAGACAAAAAATGTGTGTTGTTGCTAGATGAAATGGCTATAAAGCCTGAATTCGGATATAATTCGTCAGAAGATATAAAAGGTATATGGCTGTATAGATCATGGCAGTTTTGGTCGGAAAAATTTCATCGCTATACATGCACTTCTTGTTATGTTAAGAGGGTTAAATTGCAATTGGAAACAAACTATAGGCATTTCTATAGGAAACGTTAATGGAGTGCTCTTAAGCAATATTATTAAGGACTGCATAGCTAAGATAACATATTTAGGTGTTCAAGTTAATGCAGTAAGCACCGACCAAGGAAACAACAACAGAAGTGCGTACAGAATTTTAGGAGTTTCAATTGAATAGCCTTATTTTAAGCTTAATGGGAAACAAATTTTCTTACTTACCTACCACACCTTATTAAGAGCGTAAGACTGACTCCGGAGCGAGTTTCTTGGAAAATACTCGAAAAATTGTTTGATCCTAATTCAGCACTGTAAAACTCCAAAAAATTCCAAATGAATTACTGGGGTTAAATGTTTCAGTTTTGTTCTGTTTAATGTTTTTACGGATCCATTTTCCTAAATATATAAAACCTATATAACTGATGTCTTACAACTATTGATTGATGAAAAGAAAATTTTTGAGGTATGGACCTACAGAATAACACGTTCAATTTGGACCAAATTTGGGCGCTCGTTGATGGTGTAGGCATCAGTAACGTCGTTTTCAAAAAAGTGCGGATTAATGACGCCGCCGCGCCATATTTGTCAATTTTGTTTGATTTATGAAAAAAAAAAAAACCATTGCCTCATTCAAAAATGCGCCTCGTCGATAAAGATGATTTTTTGACCAAAATTAGGGACCATTCGGATCCGTGTCACCGCGGCGGACATTTGAACGATGTTATATTCCATACATAATGGCATACCTACATGTATGTGCCTTTCAAATTAAAAAATAATTTCGTTAATACACACCTTGTTATATTCCATTTCAACATTGACACACCATTATTGAAAAACCCTTTACCCACATACCTAACTATGTATTTAAAATTTCAATAGGAAATATACATTTCTTTCCCCAATCGAATTATGTAATCGTTTATCTTCGATCGCCTGCCTCAGAAAATATTTTTTCAGCGATACAATGGCCCTTAGTAATAGAAATTCGTAAAGTCGCCCCTAAAGTCGAATTTTGTTAGGTGTAGCTAGGGTACTTTTAAGTTTTCGTAGTAATAAATCAGTTTTAACAAAACTCGAATTTAACGTAATCATTGTGACTCAAATTTACCCATTCGCTATTGTGAGCAGAGCAGAGCTGGTTTTGACAGAACAAAAAACTGCAAATTTGATTTTTCATTTGAAATGGCAAATTCAAATGTGGTAAGTTCATTAATAAATTCACTTTCATTAATTTATTTTATCTATTATATGTACATAATTTAGAAACGAGAAAGGGGGACAATTGAGGAAAAAGAATTTCTCAAAGATATCATCGCTTCGTATGTGAACATCGTGGATTCAAAAACCAACAGCACCACAATGATAACAAAAAAAAAAATCGTGGAAAATAAGCCGAAGAAATGACTAGTATTGGTGTCAATTTGCCAGCACAGTGGATAAGGATGAAAACTTTAGCACGCTCCAATATTTACATAATATCTAGTTATTGAAGGGAAACGCATTCAACTCGCTGAGGGCGCGCGATAAAAAAAAAACGCAAATGTGCACCGGCACTAAGGAACCAGATTGCCTCGACTATGCATCAAAGAATTGTTGCCACAATATTTCCATATATCGTCCATATTGTAGTTTTCGACAGCGATGCTCATTTTAAGGAACAGCAAATTCCGTCAGTTGATTTGACGCCGAAACAGACTTCAATAGCATCAAAGAAAAATGTAACAAGAACTGGACAAGATGTTTTGCAGAAAAGGTTTGAGCAAATCGATGCATGCAAAAGGAGTTCGAAATACAAAAACAAATTAATTTAAAACAAATTTGCAGATTGAGAATGAAAAAAACCGTGTTAAATATACATATTTCTCTTGTTAAATTATTTTCTCTATCATTAATAATATCCCAATCTTGTAAAATTCGTTCGAAACTCATTTTGAAACGCTTGACTGTCCCTTTTAAATTCGACTTAGATACGACTCGACCACAACTAAGTATTTGTCGATTTTAGAAGTAGATCGAGCGTTTATTACTACGGATTTCGTGTTAAATTCGAGTTTACGTAAAACTCGAGTTTAAATTCGTTTATTACTAAGGGCCAATGTCCTTATCCAAACTGGTTTTTTTACTCTACGTATAGCGCTAACCTGCTGTGCTGCTCCTGCTAACAAACAACCTATACCTATATGTATGTAGTTTGTGCTCATATTTATGAGAATACCGCACAGTGGAGTGTGGTTGTGTTAAGTCACATTCCAAATTATCCACAATCCAGAATCCACATGGTTGGATATGAAAATAAGCATATCGTTAGGGGTAAATGAGCATACCTTCAGGGGCAAATAGAGACGCTATCTGGCGAGGCGTTGACCAACTATTTTCGTTTCGTCGAGGTGGTTCCTCTATGTATATAAACTCAATGGAACTACCAACATACACGAATAAAATTATTCGCCTAGTAGTATACTATCATTATTATCTATGTATCTGGATCATGAAAAATGATCCAGATAGAAAGTTGGATCACGTGTAGTTGTTGCAAATTAGTGTTAATTTGTGATCTGGTTCAGATCACGGGCATAATAAAATACGGCTAATGTCACATTAAACTTGGCTAAAGAATGATGGAACAACACCCCCGGTTGTACTATAACTCGTAGCCTGTTCCCCGCAATTGACACTAAAAGGTCAAAGATCCAAACATCTTTTGATGGAAACCAAATCCGTGTGCTCGTCGGCGTAATAACCGGACACTGCATCATTGGAAACATGACCAAAAGACTGCGTATCTTCACAAATGACCTGCAAAAGTTGCAGAGATGAAGAGGAAATAGAATCTGTGGAAGATCTCCTGTGTCACTGCTCAGTACTCCAAGAACGCCGGTACTCTTATATGGGAGCACGGTTCTTTGACGGCTTGGAAGATCTAGCACCGATATCTACCTCTACCAGATTTAAGAAGATTCATCAATAGATCCGAATGGTTTTGTATGTCATATCATGTACTATAAAGAGGTATATTGCATATATTGCAAACTGCCCCTCTAACCTAACCTAAACTAATAGATGTCGATGTTATGTGTCGCTACATTGTTTTGCACTTATTCACTACTAAACCCATTTTCGCCCGCCCTCTGGTAGTTTGTTTTGGTGATGACGTGAGGAGGTAACTTTAGTCGCTACTTGTCGTTGGAGAATCCATATTAAACTGTTCAGAAGCCTAAGGACTCTCCATAATTACTGAGTCATTGTTAGATAGCGAAATTTGCTATTGATGCTTCTGCAATTCTGGAAATTGTTAAAGACAACGTCTTTAGACCTCTTAACTACTCCAGGTATATCCAATCCTGTAGCATTCAGACAAATCTCTGTTCCTAAACCCCTCTCCTGGTATATTGGTGAAGAAACCGGGGCTCCCTGAAATTATGCCAAAAGAAATTACGCCAAAAAATTAAAGTGGTACAAATTTGTGTCATTTTTTCCTAGGAACAATCGGCCAAATATTTTGACACAAATGCCGCTAATTTTGCTATTATTTCCAAAACTCTTTCGGGCACTTTTTCCATTTAAGAAAATTGAGAAAACGCCCAAAAAAGTGTTTTGGAAAAAACACCAAAAAACGTGAAATAAGACCCCAAACGAAAAACGAAACCGTATGGGGGGTTTACTGTCAGATTTGGGGCCTTATTTAATTTTTTTTGGGCGTAATTTCCATTTTTGGCTTTTTTTTCCAAAAATATGGCGTAATTTCCTGGCATTCTGGTGAATTTTCTTTTTTATTTTTTGGCGTTTTTGCCAAAAATATTACGCCGCAATTATTTTGGTGTTTTTTCCAAAACACTTTTTGGCGTAATAGTAATTTCTTTTGGCGTTATTCAGGGAGCCGATGTAGGTGTATTGCTATCCCACGCCGCCGGCCGGGGCTTGAACCTAAGCGGCCCACTCGGGTTACAACACAAGTACTATATCGTGGCCACCGCCACATCATCGCCTGAGAATTATTTTGTCCCATACGCCATTGACTCGGTTTCACTCGGTTTCGAGAAAAACGAAGTTAAATGTTTTTGCACTTATTATTCAAAATCTGTCCGATGGGTTTTTTTTTAATTTTTTTTTTCTATATAAAGTTTGTTTTATGTTATACAGACATTAGATGTTGCATTGAACTCCTTCTGCAAAAGTCGCCGAACTACTTGGGCCTGCATTGGGGAACCATTGTCGGCCACTGACCAGTGACCACTGAGGCTTTTGGTACCTATCTAGTTCTTCCAACGAAAAAATTGATTGTAATGCCAAAATAGTTGTAGTTGATGTTATAGACTTGACTACAAGCCACATGGTCTTCTTAAACGGCCAAGTGGGTCAACTGAAGTGTTTCTTCGGTGATCTATCAGGCAATAAGCTAAGCCCTATACTGGGTCACTCTTTTGTAAATCTGCTTGTCGATACCAGGCCGCCATCAGTATTGTCCCGAAAGCTGCTTCATTTTCGTCATCATACTCCAATCCCAATGGCCAGGCAGATATTCAGAAGTTTTGCTTGTAGTTTTTATTAGGACAAC
This sequence comes from Cheilosia scutellata, assembly GCA_955612985.1. Lineage (NCBI taxonomy): Eukaryota > Metazoa > Arthropoda > Insecta > Diptera > Syrphidae > Cheilosia > Cheilosia scutellata. Next base: position 56,139,916 of record OY015313.1, on the reverse strand, counting down.
AGGATACCGTATCAAATGTCTCGGCGATATTGTTTCTCGCCTTAATGGCGCAACGAGAGTTCTTTACCGTAATTTTGCATAATCTGACAACTTTGGCAGCACCTCTTTATGTCTTCGATCGACTGCTTCCTGTGGTCTTTCTTTTTTCTCCAGAGAGGTCGATGTTTCTTGTCTTATCTTTTGCTCATAGAGCGAACCGGTCTTGTTTAGTTGCGTGTGCTTGGTAGCGCTCTTCATCAAACCAATGATTTCGTTGTGGTTCTAGTACATTAGTTGCCGCGCTACTGATGACTTCTTAGCATCGATAACACTTTTCAATTGTCATCACTCATCAGTACTTCATGATGCTCTGGCATAAGGCTTAATATGGAGCTGTTGGAAATACGTAAGGCCTGCAATTCTTTGGTGGTCTTTTACCACTGAGGCACTCTAAGCGGCTTGATGCAGCATTGCGATAGTGACGCAGTCCTTGCAGCACCACCGATCTGTTCGATTTAAGTAGTTTTGTTTCGAATTCATTCCTCAGTTGAAACGGTGTGATTGTATTTGATATCTTCGAGTAAAATATTGCTGTCAAGTCGATGTCGTCGTACCTACATATCGTTAACCCTCAACACGAAAGAGGAAAGGCTAAAACGCACGGTGCGTGTTAAGCCAAAAGACAAAAAAAAACTATTTTTTTCGAGTTCGCTAAACTGAAGGATAATCAAAATAAATTTGAACACCGTAATATGTATGTTTGTATTTTCGCACAAACCCTTTCAAGTATAACGTTAATAAAATTACATGAGAGCGCGTGACTATTTCGAAAGCCATTTCTGACACTGAAAGTATCGGTCGGTCGTTATTGTGGCCTCGGTTCGTGAATTGTATCGCATTACTGGCAGATGTTTCCCATAATTTCACATTGTTCTTTAGTTTCTGATGGCTTTTGTTAAAGGCATATACACAATACAATCGGGTTCCAAGGTAATCGTATATTTATTTTATTGTTTTCCTCTAAAATTGGGTTGATATAGCTTATGCTCAAATGGATTATCCGATACCTGAAATTATTTTATGTGTATAGCTTACTTTTGTTATAAACAAAATCATCTATCCTAAGGAATAGATGCAAGAGTGGGGAGTTCCAACATTAAAATTAGTTTAGTGGATCGTTAGAATATTGAAACTATTCTTTTATGGAAATGGAATACGTGATCTTATTTGATCAAAAATGTTCATTAATACTCGTATATGTAACTAGGAGGAATGCATTTTAATGTCTTTTTTACGGCTTGTCTTCCCAAATTGAATGCCTTCATCACAATTCAACAATTACCTCACTTCCATGTTACCCAGTCTTCAGAATTTAGTCTTTTTAAAATCTTGCCGTATCTGTACTATACATAAACGGCGTTATCTTTTCACTGTTCAATACATCTCTAGTTGGAACAAATTGTGAAATGTGGGCCATTTTTGTTTTCAGGGTTAAATTTGTGTACTACCATATTCTGCAAAATCTTCAGCGATATATAGGCACAATAAAGCTATGAGCTCAAACGACTAAGTTTCCAATTTATCTCTCCAAATATCAGCTAAAATCCTAGCTAAATATTTGACATAGAGTGTTGTTGATAAGTGTTACAGAAAACAGCTGTTCTTTAAAAATAGCTTCCTTCAAAAATTCATCGACCCTAAAAGGTGTTTTATTTCCTTTGCGCTTTCTTTTCCTTTGTACCTACGCTTCAAGAATTTTTATTTGATCTAAAATGTTCCACCTTTACGGTATTCCTACTGGAAGTATTCATTGAAAAACTCGTCTTTATTTAAAAAAAAAAACATCTGTCAAAATTTAGCTTGAGAAAATGTATTGAAGTCGAACCATTATTATGAGCGCTAAATTTTGACAGAGACATGAAGTACAGTCTAAAAGAACATTTTTTATACAGAGCTGAGTACTCGGCTAAAGGAATTTGCTTACATATAGCACAGCTAAATTTTTGAGAGAATTTTGTATGGAAGTTAAAATTTAGTTCGAGCAGCCTACTCAGCATTGAAGTAAAATTAGACAATCTGCCAAGCTGGCAAATAATAGATATTTCTCTCAATATGTAGTCATGCAATGTATCGCAAGTGCACACAGTTATAAAGCGTGTCCCATAATTCACGCAAAATGTAATATTTTGATAGAAAATACAGAATTTTAATTAGAAAGCTTACATTTGTAGTAAGTATATATATTTGTTTTAATTTACTTATCTTTATTGAGAAATGGAGGGTGTACCCTAGCGGCGACCATTTGAACCCTACTAGACATACAAATTTGACAGATCAACGAGAAAATTTACGGAAAAGAAGCTAAGCGACATTAAATAATTAAATATAGTGAAAAATAAATAAAATTTGTTAAGCAAAAACATAAAAATAAATTCCTAATTATTTTACAATAATAGAAAATAAAGAAAGAGTGTTGCAATGAGCAACTCATTGAGCTGTACCCCGATGCAACTCATATAGACAATATGGTTTAACCATATACAAAATTCTTGGTTTAATTTCGTGGGGTTTTGAAGTCATCGAGGATGCATTTATCACCAGACCAATTACATGACTGTTTCCTGAATGTGGTATAACACCTATAGCATAGACCAAACAACCCTTGACGAGCTCTTCCCCTTCGCGAATAGAGCGTTTTATGCCGCTAAAATATTCTGCAATATCGCAGATGGTTATCGAGAAAGTCTGTGATCAATCTCGGTTAGTTTATGGACCCGGGATTCATTTATTTTTCGTAAACAATCCTTGAATTTTAGACCGACAAGGCGTTTACATCGATTAAAATAGTTTTTCATTTATAAAATAAATAAATTACCTGTACAAAATACACGAACCGCTTGCCGATGACAGATTCCTGTATGTCTGATAGGGTTCTTTTCTTCGCCACCAGATATCGCAGGCCAACTTGTACATTTGTCAATTATAATTTAAAAATACAAATTGTCTGCCAATATTGGCGTGTACACGTTCAGCGATCAGAATAAAGAGAGCGAGATAGAAGACTAGCAAAGTGACAGATCTAAAAAAAATAGTTACAAACATGGCGGACCTACATATTGGTACAGTAACGAGTAAAATTTTATATTTTTACCTACTACACATTTTTTATTAATTCATAGAGTTTACAGATTGGGGTTATGTATGGAAGAGCACATCGAATAAATGGCCGCCACGGCTTTGCTGGCAAATACGTACTCATTTATTGAAATTTTCTATGATCGTTTCGCCTGTATAAATAGAAATCATGAAAATCGGCCCAGCGGTTATCGAGTTATATCTAACGTCAACGAGTTTCACTCCATAGAAGATGTTTTTTGTATTTTTGTCATGCCCCTTTGTCCAATTTTGACCAATCTTAACAGGAACACCCCTGGGCTAATACCTAAAGGACCATTCACATAAGAGCGACCAATTACCTACGATTGTACGACTATTCGCAAGTTTTAACAGCCCGTTCACATGAACACTTTTATAGGTAGCGGCAGTTCGCGAGTTCCAGCCATCAGTTTCTACCCACAATGTCTTATTTGAGGTTAAGTTCGAACGATTGTTTTATTTGCTAGTTTGTGGAACGCTAATTAAATGATGTGGATTGCTAATAAACTTTGACAATTCGCGCCAAGAGTGATTTCGTTCGCGGAAAAAAGTTTGGAATTCGAAATTTCGTTATTTAAACTGTTTATAAACTTATTTTCTTAATACATTTTGATGACATAATTAATTATCCGCTCCTCTTGGCCCAAACACACGTTTGCCGCGAATTATTAAAGTTCGCAATCCACATTCCTTCGAATTTAACCTCATATTAGAAATGCCAACCGTCCGGTCCTCCTTTTAAAATCGAATTGAAACTCACTAAATTTTATGGATTTCAGTCGGCAATCTCACCGATGCCGACTGCCCTTTTTAAAATCGAATCTAAACTCGGTAAATTTTAAGGAATTCAGTTGTCAAATTCACCGATTTTAAGGAGTTCTTGTGGAACCTTTGAAAATGACGACTTTTGTATACATTTACAAGTTTAAAAACCTATACCTAATAGAAATCCAAACTCAAGACCTAATTTTTGAAAATTGATCGTTGATTTGCCGACTCTTGAAAAGCGTGGGGGGGTGCGACACCTTCCTTCCAAAGAAAAAAGTCCAATGGCGTTAAATCGCAAGATCTGGGTGGCCAATTCTGATCGTAAAAACGGCCGATTGCCCGATTAGCAAATGACTCATGCAGTATAATTGAATTGTTTCTCTGGCTGTATGGCATGTGGCACCGTCTTGTTGAAACCTCATGTTGGTCACATCCATATCTTGTAATTTAGGAACTAAAAACTGGGTTTTCATGTCACAATAACGAACACCATTAATTGTTAACTGCCTGACCAGCCGCATTTTCGAAGACGAATGGTTCGATCACCCCTATCGTGGAATCCGCCGGGGGGAATTATTCACGGAAAAGAATATTTTGGTATCGTCAAAATCGCAAAGTGAACAGTTCCAAGTTCGGGAAAAATTCGATTTGAACGTTTTTAACGATATATTGAAAGTCATTCACATTACCCACACGGGGAACTGTTCACTTTGCGATTTTGACGATACCAAAATATTCTTTTCCGTGAATAATTCCCCCCGGCGGATTCCACGATAGGGGTGGATAATGCCTCCAGCTCAAAATCCGCACCAAACAGTTACCCATTTTTAGATGCATTTGCGTAGGTTTTCTGAACCCCAAATGCGACAATTTTGACGATTACCGAAGCCATCAAAATGAAAATGAGTTCGAAAAATCAGCATCCACTTGTTGTTGTTCCAAAATTTATTCAACGAACTCCCTTCGCGCTACATGTTCAGTAGTAGTCTTCAGTTTTTGAGTCAATTCAACTTTGTAAGCATAAAGTTTCAAGTCTTTCGTTAGAATTCGCTGTAGGGAATTCTAGAAATGCCCAATTTCTGGACTGTCAGCAATATTCTCGCGAACTTCTTCGATGTTTTCTGTGGAATGACTTGTGACAGGACACCAAGAGTGTTTAAGATCACTAATTGATCCAGTCTCCCTGAATTTCCCAATTCTGTATTCTCTTCACAGTTGATGGTTTTAAATCACTATGACGGCCATATTTCGAAAATTGCGGACTGTATCTGACAAACTTTCATTATTTTTAAAATATTGCTCAACAATGAAAATACGTTGTTCTTTCGTATAGCGCTCCATTTTTACTATCCACGAACTGTCACCTGTAGGTGTTGGCCTGGGAGTATTCACTTCTCTTCGACAGTCATGGGAGCCAACGTTTTTAAAATTTGTAACATTGATATGCATTGTCCTGATAGACAGAATACTATGTAGGCAATACGATTCCTGGAAAAACAAAACATGTACAGTGTACAGAGCATTACAACAAAAACTTTTTGTCACTGATTTAAATGAATTTGCAATTGATTTTTTATTTTTCTATTTTGCACTATGAAGTGCACTATGAAGTCCGCTAGTTCCATATAATGAATATAAAATGAAATTTTTTTTAAATGTTTCCTATGTTTCCTAGAAGGCTATAGGCTACCCCGTTTATTGCCACTCCTATTTTTTAGGAGCATTTTTTGACCAAAATATATTTTGATTCTGAATTATGCAATTATTACCTACGAGATGAAAAGAATAAAATGTTTTTTGTCGTTTTAGATAGGTACATAGGCTCATCTAACTAGTTGTCTTGGGAATCTCCATAGTTCTCATTTTTTAGATAATTAAATGAGCTTATTTTAAGGTTATGTTGTTATTACTATCTACCTATAATCTCAAAATATTATTCCAGTCGTTAATACCCAATTTCTCATTTGCCCATATCTGTATATCTATGCATATTTCTAGTTCGCATTAAACAGGATTATTATTAAATTCCTTATGTCAAATTTCAATTTCATCTATGAAGTACTTCAAAGGACTTGTATGAAATTCATCAGATAAATTTTGTTGATATTGTTCGTCCACAAAGTCAATTTAATCTCACTAGGATTGCAATGAATGTGTGTCCTTATAAAATATGCAAAAAGGTCTCTGTTATTATGAGCTATGATGATATGTATATGAAACGAGAAAGTAATCAATGTGGTTCCTTTGAAATGTGTCACAATATTTGTGATAAACATACATACATATACCTACTATGTAGTAAGATACTGGACATGATATGTAGTCTACACTTACTTCAGTGAATATATTGGAATTTACGTACATATCTTGATAGAATAGCTATAAGGTTAGGTAATTGAATAGAAAATGAATAATATATTTTGTGTAATATTAGTATGTATTTTAATTTAGTTAAGTACCTATTTATTACGTTAGATAAATAAAAGAAGTATTTTTTTTTAAATCTTCTAATAACTGTATATTTCTTTTTATTTTCCAGGTAAGATACAACAAAAAGCTTATGGCTGAGATGCGATTTTTACCAGATCGTAAGTAATTTAAAAATGAATGACTGAGTTGAACAATTTAAATGGTTTTAGAAAAAGGGGTGCGGTAGCTCCCATACAAAAAACAAAAAAAAACCTTCAAAAACGTATATCTCGAAAAACACGGAACCGATTGAGCTCACATTTTCAGACAATCTTTAATATTAGCCCGAGAGGGTTTCTGTGTTTGATCAAAATTGGACAAAGGGGCGTGGCACCTCCCATACAAAAACAAAATTTGCAAACGCTATTTCTCAACACTTCTGAAAACTACTGGGAACATTGATGTGCATTGTAATTCCCGAGCACGGGCAAAGCCGGGCGGATACAGCTGTAGAAATCTAAAAGAGAAACCTAACTGACTATAAGGTGAGGAAATCTTTGTGTACCAAATCCTGAGGGTTGCGCGAGCGAAGTCCCTTGGGCTATGTATCCTTGGGCTATCAGTTCTTGAAGTGAAGTGTCGTGGGGTGTACGCTTTTCTCTAAGATCTTAATAGAAATAACTTTTACTTCAATTCAATAATGAAGTGTCTTACTTGTGATGAAAAAATTGAACGTAGTGATGAAGGCAAAATTAGTTGCTCTGATTGCATTGGTTTTTTTTCACTCTTTCTGTATTAATATACACGCTGCAGATATTGAATATATGAACGCAAACAATCTTAAATATAGATGTGACAAGTGCTCTGTTTTACGTCAGATACCAGCCGCACAAGGAAATCTTAAATCGGTCATATCTGACCGAAATCTCTTTACTCTGACCGGAGAAAATTTTGAAATCCGGCCTAACCGTTTTTTGAGCGGAACGAAAAATGTTTTTAACCGGAAAACTCTTTTTTGACTTGAAAAATAAAGTTCTATAATTTGAATACAACTTCCCCATAGATACATTACGAAAATGCTCCCAAGTTTAAACAGAAACCAATTTAATGCGAATAATGGGACTACAACATCACGCATGGGATTCTGCTCCGGGATCAGGATAATAAATTATCTTATAGGCTAATTTTTTGACGTTTTCTTTTGCTAGAATGTTGAAGAGGGAATTAAACAATGAATTTCAATTAATTAAAGTGTGAAATTCGATAAATCTCAGATTGCATTTTGGTGGACTACTCTTTTCAAGTGTCAGAAAATTAACCGAGAATAATTATTTAGCCCAATTGAAACACGGCCTTAGTACAGGCCTGGCCATACACGTCTTCTCATGACTTTCATTTCCATTAACGATTTGGCTACACAAATTTTTGACGTCCTCACTCTATCAACGCAAATATCAAATGAAGATTTGTAGGTATCTTCTGAAAGTGGATTTTCTGTACATTTTCTATGCTATCTACATTTCTCCTTAACTCACTCAAAATCTACCTGATGTGTCGCTGGGCACGATGTTCATTAGAAGGCGTGTATGGCCATGCACTAAAAGTGTATTTCAGAACTTAAAATATGTCATATAAAATGAAAAATTAGTTTCAGTAAATTTTAAACAAACGAAATAAAAAACAAGCTCACAAACTCAAGATTCACATACATATTATAAAAACGTTTTCTAAACGTCGATAATGCAGGTGAACGTCGATAATTTCAGGTAAAAATTTCTCATTTTAACTTTTGACCGGATTTTTTAACCAGATTTAGAAAATAAAAATCCGCTGATTCGGTCAGATTTGACCGGATTCACTTTTTTTTAGTGGCAACACTGAATTCAATAAATACTTCGTGTTATGCCCCAATTATGCACATATGACCAACTGAACCATAGCTGCGCCAGTAACATGGTTTCACAGTGGAATTGCAATAACATGACACAATTCCACTGCAGCGACAGCACAACCGATAGTCAATAATCGTGACACAATGGTTCAGGGGGTCATGCTGACAAATGCATTTCCCCAAATTGACCGAAGCGAAGTTCCAGGTAGGTCTTGGAGAATTCGGGGAGTCTTGTTTGAAACATCAAAGAAGTCGGTTCGGTCTACATATTATTATTCGCATCAGTTGGGCAACAGTCTTTTTATAGAGATAGTCTGAATAGTTATTGTGCTACAGATAGGCTACCAGAAGAAAATCTAGAAAGGAACAGCTTCTTTTTTAAACCAATTTGTGGTTCTGAAATCCTAAAGACTATTCATTCTTTAAACTACTCTAGCTCATGTGGTAGCGATTGTATTTCAAATACTTTGCTAAGAAATATTTCTTTTAACATAGTAGACATTTTGGAATATCTTTTCAATTTTAGTATCCTTTCCGGCTGTTTCCCAGATGATTTGAAATGTGGAGTTGTTATTCCACTTTTTAAAAAGGGAAACAGAAAGGACAAAAGGAATTACAGACCGATCTCATTGTTGTCTTCAATCGCCAAAGTACTTGAAAAATGTATAAAAGTAAGAGTTTTGGATTATCTGAAGGAAATAAAGTTCTTTAGTTCAATGCCATTTGGGTTTAGAGCTGGGCTTTCTACTGAAGATGCCCTATTAGAGTTCTGTTGTATAATACAGAAAGGCCTGGATGATAACACTTTTACTTGTTTTTATTATACCATTGGCCACAACATCAGCTTAACCATCACTCAGACTAATTATAAACTCTTATATTCTGTCACAATGCAGGAACCTATAACTTGTCTGTTCATCAAATTACAATATTGTTATAGTCAAATGACAATACTGTTATAGGTACCGATTCAAATTCAAATTCCCACTCTTCAGGAAAACAAATTTCCATACAAATCTATAACCAGTCCATGCTCTTAGTCGTTTAAGAAAGGCAACACCTTTCAACTGAGAAAGCCAACATGTACCGTAAGCAGTTTGTTTGTATATTTTCGATCTGCTCGAAAGCTCAATTGCATGGAAATAAGTGCACTCCTCCTTTGCCACTATACGTCTATACACTCAAAAGCTTGAGTTTTTCAATTTAGTTTTCAATACCCAACTCGGCTTTCATCGAATTACACTGAAGAAAAACCCCATAATGCATATCTAAAAACCTTGTTTGTGTATATGTGTCTACGATTCATGCAGACCTCTGTATAGGTTCCTTACCTATATTAAATGAAGTTCAGCACTTTGCATAAAAATACACTTGGTCGACAAGCATTTCCGAACAGCTCAAAACAGCTGGAACTGTAAATACCCGACTCTCGCACATATGTTTACCCCACCCACCCACCATATCGATTTTCTAATGCCACAGGCGACCAGCCAGCGCCAACTTTGACATGAGCGGTGACATATCTCGGAAATTTAACCCCATTGAGGGCCGGCGCTGCTCCCCATCCTCCGATGGTATAGCCCGGGAAAATGAGCAAACATGCCTTATGCCGATTCCAGATACTAAATGCGTATACGTTCTGCTTCAAACCAAAAGCCAACATTAAAGATGTCAACCGTTCTGTGAGATATACGAACAATCGGTGGCTGTCATTTTGGGAAATGTCATTCAGATGCTGGCAAAGGCAGCACAGGCACACACTCTCAGTATAAGGGGCGGGGATCGGATCATTTCAATTGGAAACACCATTTCAAGGTGACTGTATTTATACGAGTATTGTTTGTGTCTTTCGTTTCGAAACAATAGTCAACTCGTCCGCCATTGATGCCAACCCAGCCACAAATCAATTTCTGTCTCCGTTGATGTCGAGCACTCGTATGTGTGAGTGTGTTGTTCGTGATTGAATAAAAATCAATTAATGAACGACAATGTCATTATAATGTGGGACACAAAACACAATATATCTAAATTTAAAATAGCTACAGATACAGATAGAGATACTACTGCCGATTGCGGATACTTTGTGTGCACAGGCAGTGCACTGCAGTTTTGCAGGTGACTATACCGAGTGCCATTACGTCACTCTCACCCTACATCATAACCAGTGGCACAGCGGACATAAAAAAAATACATACGCAAATGGAAAAATAAGGAACGAACCTAGTGCGCAAAGAAAACGTTTTAATTCAATTTAGGACCGAGGTTAATCAAAGCGTCCAACTAAAAGAAATGTTGGTGTACTCTGCTGACCCATTGATAAAAAAAAATCTAGTACACAGTATAGATGGCGTATAGTTGTCTGCCTGTATTCGTATCGTACTGGGGGTGGGAATCAATTGCGGGCTCGACACAATGTACCTTTACTTTTCCTTAACGAGGTTGTATCTAGAGAGAATTGATTTCTGTTTTATGCTTCATTAGGACGCTTCGTGAAAGTCAAGTGCGGGTGGATTGGCGTGGCTTGTCGAGCGACACGACGACAAAAGCGGTGGCACTTAGGGTGTTTGATGGAATACCTTTCGGCACGATATCGAATAACAAATTGGAAGATGTCATTAATTGCTCTAGCTAAGGTTAAGGTTTCCTTTTGTAGCTTCTTTTGCTTTATTTTGTTTGCACTAAAAGGTGTCACTAGCCACCGCAGTACCGCCGCCTTAATGTCTTCGTATGTACTTAACGCAGTGGCGTGTTTCATTAACGAGCATACTCCCACTAACCCTTGTGGGTATTGTTTGCCTATATACATAGGTCTGAGAAAATGATTTCTGTTCATTGATTTCTAGTAACGATCAGAAATAAATTACTTGGGCTTTTGTTTTTGTTCTGTGACTTGTTTGTTTATATTTGGCACACAATTGCGTACCAACCTAATCTGCAATCAGTAGGAAGAGACATGCGAGGTGTCCGTGTCACAGATGGTGCGTGGTAGTGGAAATTGGTAGGACATGCTAGCTTATTGCTAAACTGTCAATAGTGTGTGATTGTGACCTAATTTTGTCTGTAACCGAAGAAAGTTGGAATGCCTTTTTGTAGTGGTAGAGCATGGTCTTCGATCTCGGGCCGTGGAGAATGATATCCCCTAAGTGCTGATTGGACGACTCTGGGTTTAAGGGATTCCTTAAATCTTTGATGGACTAAAGTTGACAGGAATATTGACTTAATCAGAGCCGCATATTATTGGTTGTGTGTTGTTGGTGATTATTTCATGAACAAATAAGTCAGATGACTTGTTTGACATATTTGGAGACCTTTTTGAATACATTTAGAGGCTACAAACTTTGCTTACAAAAACCGCTTAACTGTCGTTGACGTCTAATATAATAAGACCTTGTTCCATCGAACTAGATATGTACATCGATTCATTATTTAGGAGTAATAGCTTTGAAGAGAGTTGACAATAGTATGCACTATGTTATGTATGCAACAATGGGGCCATAACACGGATCCGTCCATTTTAACCATTTCTATGGAACTACAGCACATTCCTCGTCTGCAACTACCATTCTTGGTCCATAGCTCTAAAGTTTCACCAGGGGTTTCCAATCTTTTTCATACTGCGACTCTTTACAGAGATTGAAATATTTTTGCGACTCAGCTCAGATATGTGAAGCTGATCTTACTGAAGATTCATTAAAGGGTTTTTCAATAAGGACGGGTCGACGTTGAAATATCGTTGTCCCATATTTCTGGCAATTTTGCTTGTTCACATATCCGCATTCATCGAAAAATGAGTCGCTAAAGATGATTTTTCGGCCAAAATTGAGGTCCTTATAGGGCCCATACACGACACAGACACGTCGCTGCAGACCAATATATTTTGTTGTTGAGCAAATGTTTGCGCAGATCGTCTGTGTCGTGTGTATCCATGTCGACTGTTTGCAGCGACCGTCTGCGTGAATTCAAAATTTTTTGAATTTTTCTTGGTCTGCAACGACATGTCTGTGTCGTGTATGGTGAATTTTGCACAGACGAGCGAGAAAATTCACGGCGTAAACATAAATTGAAAGCCTCTCGCTTGAAGAAATCGGTTCCCTCGTTTAAGTTTTTTGTTTATTCATTAATGTACATATTTTTTGTAGCAGCTTCATTAAATTTCATTCATCCATACGGCAAAATTTAAAGAAGTCGGCAGGCAGTATTCGCCATTTTTCCGACCCGACGACCACGACGAAACGATACAAACTAATGTCTGTGCAGATTGTCTGCACCGTGTGTGGCGAAGGCATGTTTGCACAGATTTAAGGTCTGCAGCGACGTGTCTGTGTCGTGTATGGGCCCTATTACCCAAACGCTCCTAAGCCAAGTCAGCGAGCAAACGGCTTTATCTATGTTCATTAACTTTGAGCTTCTCGATTAGTTGGATCTTGTACCGGTGTAAGCCCAAGTCTCGATGCAAAATTCGCCAAGTTGGAATCTACGAAAGGCAGATTTCTTATATGCACGGCGAGAATTGACTGCCTCCTGTACACTCTCATGGACCGCGACAATGCTTCCGACGAATCTGGCTGGCAACGTCGCGACGCACAGTTCGGGAACCCCTGTTATAGACTAATTTCCAATGACAAAATGTGTCAATTACTGCAGGTGAATGTGAATGGACGACTTGTCGGTAGGTACATATAAGGATCAACGGCGAGAAGAAAAAATGCTCGATCATATAAAGTCACAAGGCACACCATCTCATTATGTTGGAAGCAGACGCCAATTGTGTAGGTCGAGCAGTCCAACTATATAAGCATCCAACGTATAAGTTTCGTGCTATGGTATTTGAAAGCCTTTGTAAACACAATAAGAAAGTTACAGTCTTTTGCTAAATGTTGTCTCCCGTACAGCGACTTACATAATTAGACGTCTCTTCAGTTCGGAGTGAACGAAAGTCTGAACTAACAAGCCTCTTAAGTTAGGCCGGACCAACTGCCTCCAGTTGCGCTCCAAGTCGGTCAACGGAAACGGGACCGAACATTTTACAAAGAATCTTTCTCTAGAAGCGACCGAGGATATTTTTAGTTGCTCTATCTAGAGTTTAAGCTTCAGTGGCATAAAGCACGACTGCGATGCTTAAGGTCTTATAAAGAATGTCCTTAGTTGCTCGGGATATGGCTCTATACTATTTAAATATCTTCTCAGCCCAAAGAAACAGAGGTTGGCAAGAGCTATTCTTCGTTTAATTTCTTCAGAGATGTTGTTACGCATCAGGGTTTATAGCAGAGCCGTGTTAGACAAAGTACCTCGTTCCTGTCCGATTCCGCACGGTGTTGGGTCTTGGGTGTTCATTCTTGTTGACTGAAATCTTTACTTTCATCGTAAATGGTTCGTTCTGGCTTACAATGGAATTTGCGTCATATTTGCCGTTTAATAAATACTCTGCAGAAGTGGTGTTGCTATATCTATCCTCAATACCCACTCTACCAGAAGGTTTCCTCGCTCATCGCTATAAGAATCTGTTCGAGTTGAATTTGTTATCTTGACACGTTCTTCTCGTTCTTTTTCTTTCTCTTCCTGAGAAGCTGATGCTCTTCCCTCTTCTTTTGCTCATAGAGCGTAGACCCTCTCATAGCAATCGATTTCGTCGTTCTCTGTAGCGCCGCTTTGCAGGCCGGAGCTCGGTCGGGTGAAACTTAGCACTTCGGCTGTGGCGTTGCTTGGCATCGATGCGATTGGTATTCGGCATTTGATGAAGGCGACATAGGGCTTCTCGATATGTTGAGAAGCTTACGAGGTTGTAGACCGTATCTATGTTGTCCGCAACATGATCAATTTGGGTGACGGTTTTACTGCTGGTGAAATGTCTGTTTCTTTATAATATTATTAATATACCCCATGCCATGCTGCAGCACGCACCCCATCCGGCATCGGACATACGATCATAGGCGTATTTTTTTGAGACTCACTCACTTTTCAAGTCTCAAAAAATCACCCCTAACTCACTTTAGCACACTTTATTTTTATTTGGAAGTTGGTACGCGTGTTTTCAACTTGACATATTAGTTGGAAAAGGGTATGTTCAAAAAATTGATACTCATTGGAGAAACTGAAAATCGTTCTTAAATTGTATCGACTACAAAGGTTCGTTAACTAATACTGAATGAACTATATTTCGAAATTCCAGCCGTATTCATACTGCTGGCAAAATTCAGGAAAACGTGCAAATGCGTGTTGATCGTAGGTATTGTCTTTCGCTGGGTTTTAATTAATTAGTTTACGACCCCTAATGGTGATGGTGCAGATGTTTTATTGCTGAGTGCTACTGCGACTATCTGCGCTGCCAAGACATATATCTGGTTCTAGACAGATGTTTGTAATTTTTAAAACAATAAAATCCATCATCTTATGAAATTAAATTACTTAACCTTTTTAAAAAATATTTTGTTTGTAGGTGGAATAACACAAAACAAAAATAGCTTGAAAAATGTTGTTGGTCTATTTTGTTGATCTAATATAAGCATCAAAATTTAATACGCCTTGTTTACGGGAAATTGCGGTGAAATTATGTGCATACAGCATACTCATACATCAACCCCTGTGCTCAATTCCGGGTGAAATTGAATTCGTGCGGATTTCGAATTTTCTGTGTACCAAACATGCATTTTTGATTACCTTAAGTCGCATTGACTTCTGTTTTCCAATTACCTATTTCTTAATTGAAACAAATCAAGTCAGCTACTGTAAAAAAAACTAAATATGTATTAAGCGAATTCAATTTCGGTCGGAATTCAGCACAGGAGTGATTATCTTTAAAATTTGAATGTTCACGTTGCATTTTGTTACCTTGAATACAACAAATTGCAGTAAGTACATATTAATATCTATTTTTCAACAAAGTTTATGTAGCATTTTCAATCGTATTTTAAATAATATTATGTAAGAATATGAAGTATTAAAAAGTATAAATGCATTTCAACCAATCAGAGAATTGCAAAATATTTACCAATTCAGACAACAATCAACGAACACAACCCATTAGTGACAAATAGCCGCTCTCAACGTTCAAGGATGAAAAATAATTCCTCCTTATTTACAACACCGCCATCTATGAATGAAATTTTTCAACTTTCCTATCTCCACTTTATTACTGCGTTAATTATAGCCACTTTTATACCCACTTTTGGTTTTGCATGTAAAAGTAAAAGTGAGCTAGCTATAGATTGCCAAAAAAATACGCCTCATAATATACCTACCTACATATACAACTGACCATAGCAATCACTGCGAAAACAAATCAACCCTTTTCGAATGCGAGGTATGTGGTTTTGTTTTTGTTTGTCGTGTCGCACGATCGGAAAAGTATAAACATCCATTTGTAGCAAGACATATGTGTAGGTATGTATATTTTCATTTCAAAAAATACATTTTGGCTAAAAACTGTTCCTAAGGACGTGGCTATAAACGACATAGCCTATAGCAGTCTCACAGTCTTAAGGAAGATTTAAAAAAAAGTTTCATCGAAATCTGTCCAGTAGTTTTCGAGTTTTTAACTGACAAAGAAAATTCCTGCAGTTTTATTATATATGTATAGATTCGTATCTCTGCTCATATTTGAAACTCGTACCTCGCCCTCTGCATATTTAACTACATCTTACTGCACCATAAAAATGTGACTATTTGTTTTTTATTTGCCGCATTCAAAAAGGGTATGTTGTGCCCTTACAGAAAAAAATGTATCTCACATCATATTATATCAGTATCTCGTCATAACGCGTCTTCGTTAAAGCGCTTACATCGATTCAATTTGAAATGTAATCTATCTGAGGATTATCGAATTTATTTCCATTAAAATTTCAATTCCCTAAAAACAACATATCATACACACATACGCACTAACACATCATGTAGATGTACATATATTGATTACAATTTTCAAGTGAAGTTCACTTTTTACTACGCTTATTTCGCCCGTCGAAAATAAAACCATAAGTATGAGTTTCTCTAAACAATATGCCACCGAAACCGAACGACATTGTGTGAAGAGAAAAGGAAATTTTTATTGCGGAGTGATGGAAATTCGATATCCCACAAATGTCACATCAATAAAAATGACTTTTTATAGATAATTCAGACTTTTGGGTATCTACCTCTCTGCGCCTTCGGCACTTTTTAATGTATGAGTTTTCGGGGATTTTGCTGAAAAGTTTCACCTCAATGATTGCATCCAATTCACATTTTCGCGACCTACTTTCGAAACTTGAGTGAGTGTGTTGTATGCAATAAAGCGACAGTAACATAACACCTAATAAATAATCGTATATATACGCAAGGATTTGTCAAATAAGGATGATGTAAGAGCACCTTTACTGTTTGCAGGTTTGCATTATATTGAGTGATGGATTTAGTTTCACTTATATTCTTTTTGTTTGTAACAAAAATTACAGATTACGCAAATGGATTTCTATAAATCGGTGTTGTGTGTTCCTTTGAATATTTTAATATGTATTTAGTTTGAGGACAACAGAGCAACATTAGTCCTAAATAGATTTGTTAGCTCTTTGGATAAAATATTTATATTAATCGATTTTAAAGCGATGCATTATAAATAGGAGATGTACAGGCACGTAGCCAGAGGGGGGGCTTGATGGGTTGAAGCCCTGTCTAATATAACTTTCAAAAATGTCATTAATAAACAAGCACCAGAGATTCGAAAATCTCGACTTCTACGCCTTTGTGAAACAAGATTCATTGAAAGGCATGACAGTATTGTAGAGCTCTTCAAATGCATCTCAATAAGTCTTGAACTCTTAAAGAAATAACGTATCAGTGGCGTAGCATATGGGTGTCAGCCGCTCGGGGCGGAAGAACATTTTGCCGCCACCATTTAGGTATTTCAATTAATTTAAAATACTGTAATATACAGTAATTCTAAATAACTTTTCGGCAAGAACAGTCATCGTTATTGTGTATTGTACAGGTTACAAAATGTCTATAGCACACACATCTTGCTCAATAGACAAGATAGCCAGATTGGATAGCCTTAAAATACTCACAACACACTACACAAGTCTCCGGCTCCGGCTTCACTCACGGCCTTCTCTGAAGGGACCTACCACCTACCCGTATGTACTGTAACCTAATTCGCAGGTGTTATTTTACAATCACCCTAAAGGACTATTCACATGGGAGCGAACGAACGAATTGATGAAATGCGAACAAACCACTTTTTGTGCATTTATGAACAGAAAATTGCACATTTTGTTATTCGAAGATATTCTCCTCTTGGCATAAGGTTAAGTTCGAACGAATCTTTTATTCGCTACTTTGTGGAACGCGATTTAAATGATGTGGATTGCGAATGGACTAACAATTCGCGCCAGGGTTTTTTCGTTCGCGGCAAAAAGTTTGGAATTCGAAATTTCGTTATTTAAACTATTTATAAACTTGTTTTCTTAATACATTTTGATGGAATAATTAATTATCCTCCTCTTGGAATAATAAACTGTGCAATTTTCTGTTTATAAATCCATAAAAACTCGTTTGCTCGCATTTCATCAATTCGTTCGTTCGTTCCCATGTGAATGGTCCTTTATTCTATAACTTCAACGTCGTCGTCGTACCTTTTCGCTTAAATTGAAAAGTAGCCCCTGATTTTCTTTTGGTAAATTTTTGTCAAGTTTTCAGTTTATATGTACATATCCATTGTTTTAGAGCGCGCAAGAACTTCGATTAGAAGTATAGTTATTTTGCATTTTTTTTTATAATAGGGGCGATAATAATTTAGGACTTATTTATTTTAAAGTGCAACACCAGGGACAAAAAAAAATATGAAAATTATAACAAACAGCAACAAAATAATTGTACTGGATTATTCCATAAATTATTATTTATTGATAGGAAGATAAAAACCAAAAAAATCTTAAAGCAACAGACAGACAGACAGACACAAAGAGCGTTTGAGTGAAACTGTTTTTAAAAGCTAATCTGAAAGTAAAAAACTATATTCATCTCATTTTCATATTTTTATTCAAGAAGCAAAAATTACTTTGAATCCCCATGAAGCAAAAATCACTTTGAATAAAGAATCCCCACCTGCTTACACACATATCAACAAACGCATCCTTGATTATCCATTTAGATCACACTTCAGACTTCACGCCAAAGGGGGGGTGCTTTACTTGTTGAGATCTCTTTCAATTTTTTTCTTTGTTTGGTAGTTCGCTGGAAGGCAAAATCATCGAAAAACATTGCAGAACTATTACGCGATTACGGGATGCTTCTGGAAGAGTGAGGGACCTTAAACCGATCTAAAAAAAACTCCAGAAGTCGTTCGGCTAATATCTAGGCAATTTATTTTTTTGAGTCATTTTAAAAAATTGAGAAGATAAATCCGCCGTTTGTCGGCTTTCTATAAATTTTGATTGGAAATATTACCTACTTTCTTGGACTTAGCTAACTCTTATAGATCAAGAGGTCTTACACCCGCCTTAATATCCTGATTACATTGTCAGTATTTAAAAGTTCTGTTATTTCTAAGTTAACATGGTTAAGAAGTCTACTTCTGTGCCCGTGGAAATGTTTTCCTTGTCAGCAATGTAAACAGCTAAAGTACTCTTTCAAATAAGCAGTCCGAAGCTTGAAACAGGAAACACACAAATAGATAGGAGCGTACTTCTAGCATAAGGTAACTTCAAGTATCATCTAAAGACGATGAGATTTCTGCAGAATGAAGCTTGCAGGCCATACCTTGAAGACGTGGAAATCGCTTCATATATTCCGCAACAAGAGTAAGACTATTGGGCTCAAAATGGTTAGTCTACCAGAGAATCAACCCTCAAACAGATGCTGGCTCTAATACGGGGAGGTACAGCCATAATCCATGACACCACTCTGAAGGATATAGACAAACGAAACAAATATGCCTGATGTCTGTCAGAGATCTTTTTGTTACCTATGCTTAGATGGCGCTACAGTCCGGGGTACAACTGTCCCTCCGGGTTGGAATCAAAGACTCTTCGGGTCAGAGACATGACTCTGTATAGTTCGTCTCTACACTCAGAGAAAAAAATAGTTACTTTTGTAACTATTGACATAGTCACTCTATGAAATCCAATGAAATTTGTCGAATGACTATTTTTGCACAAAAATAAATTGAAAATAGTTACAAAATAGTTAAAAAATAGTTAAAAATCAATCATTTTATTTAGTGACTATACAAGATAGTTAATTGTGACTATTTTGATATTAAAGCATAGTTATTGAACAGTTTCTTCAAAATAAGAATTAACAATCAATTCTGACTATTCTATAATAACTTCCTACTATGAAATAGTAGTATTTATTTAATTTAATTTACAACGACTACCACATAGTTAAAAATGACTATGTGTAGTAACAACATTAGTTGCAAATGACTATGTCGAAGTAGTTTCGCTTGCGCGTGGATTTATTTGTTACATGACGATCATTCTGTGCGGAGTGTCCTTTTGGAAAAGTTGTTTGCAATAAAAAGTTCAAGTTCAATTTGTCGACAGTGAAGGACATGAAATACGTTTAAAAAACCAAAGTGAAAATATTTTCCAGACAAATGATAGGTACCTGTGAGACAATCGAGGACGGCAAGCTGTATTCTATTTTACAGAATTGGGATCTGGAAATTCTCTATTAACATTTTGTTGGTAAGTTTTTATCATAGATTTTGATATGATAACTAGATAGCTAACTCATACATTTTTGTGCGGGACAGAAGTAAAGCTTTGCCACCATTTTGTATAAGGCAAAACCGAAACATTTTTTTTGTTTTTGTCTATTACAAAATGGCCAATGAGCTTAACTCTTCAATGTGAAGCTAGCTTTTTTATGTTGTTCTAAAACAATATTTTTTTTAAAGATCTGGGCCTCGATTTTAATATTTTAAAATTTTTAGACAACGACAATCTAACAAAATTCGTCCGATTGCGGGGAAATTAGTTAATCTGGAAAAAATCTGAGGTAGGTAACTCTGTTAACTTAATTTATGTTACATTTGTTTTACTTTTAACGCAAAATAAAATCCAGGGATTTCTAGTGCTTTCGGCAGCTAGCGCTGCTACAGCGGAAGAAAGCATAAGTGGTTCTTACGCAACATAAGGCTATCATCGCCCTCAAGTTCCTGTAGTTCGAGCTCAACATGTGCCACAGATTATGTAAGTAACTCATTTGTGTTTATTAAATAATATAATATAAATAATATAAATATATATGTATTAAATAATATAAAATTAACTTGGGGCTGAATACAAAAGACCTTTAATTTTTAAGTTTAACGAAATTAATTCCCCACCACTTCATCCTCATTTTGTAACGAACAAAAAATTAATAAGACTTAAATATTTCTTATTGTTTGTTTATCATTTGGATTTTTTTTAATTCTTATATAAGATATAATAAAATGTCAATTGAAATTATTTGAGAAAAATGTTGTTGTTGATTTTTTGAAGAATTTTCAGGAAACTAATTATTCTTCTTGTATACGCGGCAAGTAAAAAACTACCAGGTAAGCATTTCCAAAACGCGAAACAGGTATTGAAGATGACCATATTAATAGTCATTCAACGACGATAAAGTCAAATTTAATTATGCACAATATATGTTGCTGCTTAAATAGTTATAGTGATTATTAAAAAGTTGATTCTGAAAAAAAAAAACAATTGAAAATCAAAATAGTCACAAATTACTATTATTAATAACATTGACTATTGAATAGTTGATTTTACTATTGAATAGCTAAATTTGACTTTTGAATAGTTAGTTTTTAAAAAAACATCAACTGACAATAAAATAGTTAAAAATAACTGTTGTAACTAGTAATATTAACCATTAAGTAGTTGATTTTATGAAAATTATTAAATGACAATGAAAATAGTCATAAATAACTATTTTTTAACTATTAAAAATAGTGTTCCCGATTTTTACTATGAAAATAGTTAAAAAATAGTCAAAAATGACTATTTTTTTCTCTGAGTGTAATGGGAAACATATCCATACATTATTCCCGATAGGAATTTGAAATGCTGAATGAGTGCGTTTACTTGGTTGAATCGCTTTAACCAGCGATTGTTTTGTGACGGGGTTCAGTTGAGTAAATTTAATTTTTTTAACATTCGTTTTTTTTTTTAAGAACGAAGTTTAAGTCTTAAGAAAAATGTGAGCCATTTCTCTTTGGCTCGGAGCATTGAGCCAAAGTTGAAATACTTGAGCCAAATTACCCAATTGGGTACTTCAGCACAACGCTGGTTGACAATAAACTACACATTTATCCCTTATAGCTTGGGTGTCATTCTGATTGGCTAATCAAATCAGACGACAGAACTACCGCCATCTAAATGATAAACTTGGAACTTTTTTCTGAGAATGTGACACATACAGGGTATTTTTCTTGAAAAATATACAACATTTAAACTCAGTATTTTGCAGCAAAATACATGTAAATGCATAATTTTTTTGTTTGTATCCGGTAGCTGGTATGATGCTTTGTTGTTTTGAGTAAAAATTGCATCAAATATAAATCAATATATACAGGAAAAACGTTGTTCATTATTTCAAATAATTGTTTGTTTGCAAACACTTGTTTTTAAAAACCAGGATGCATTTTTAAAATGTTTCTTCTTCTTAATTGGTGTTTTGCATATTACCTTGTAGATGGACTAGTTATCTTAGACTGGTTCGAACTCTATCATATCATTCGTCGGCAAACAAAAAGTCGGTTTTATGCCAATTTTCCCAAACACAGCTGCGACTCAAGTAGCACACTGGTGTATAAATTGGTGTAAATTCATTAATTTTGGTGCAAAATTGAGAAAACTGAAGAAAAATTTAAAATTTTGGTGTATTTGTCAAAATTATCGGTATAAAAATTACACCATTGTCTTTTCTGTGCAAAATTTCAACATTTCGTTTGAAATTCGGTGCAAAAAATAAACCGATGTTCAGCTATTTTTATAATACACCATTAATGGTGCATAAAATTATTCGATTCTGAATCCAACCAACATGGCATATTTTGTACACTATATTTTGTACATAAAATACACCATTTGAAATGGCTAACTATATTTCGGTGAATGATTTACACCCTGTGGAAATTAAATACACCAAACTACATAAGTGTGAAAAATAAACAACAAAATGTTATTGAAATTATTCAGTCGCCATTTCATTCTTAACGAGCTCTGCATTCTTAAACAAATGTATAAAGTGTGCCTACCTATTTATAATAAATACATATTTTTAAACAAACTTTTGAACATTTCCTGCACCATTTACAGCAAACTATTTACACAGCAAAATAAATGTTCGATATACAGTGCGGTTCACTTGTTAAGACGCACAAGAGTTTTATTTCTTGGTTTTTTCGTATTATCGTGGAAGAAAGAGAAAAAAAACTTATTTGGCATAAAGGTACATTGATACACTTGATGGGGTCTATCATCGGTAGTTTTATTAATTTTTTCCTAAAGCATGCAAAAACGTATGCATTTTTTTGGTTCTTTATTTATTTTAATAAATTTTCTGTTATTTTAATAATGTGAGGCAGAACCATTGGATATAATCTCAAAAATTCTATTCTTCAAAGAGCCATGTGATATTTTAAGGTAATTCGAAGATATATTCCCTCAACAATTGTGAATTGTGTATAGGCACGTTAACCTTCTTTAACATTTATGGAACAGATCCATAAAGCTTCTTTATTACGGAAAAGGCTACTTTCAAAAAAGTTTTGCAAGAAATACTAGTCTTATTGGAAACGATTTCCAATTTAAAAGCGCCGAAGAATGAAATTGCACCCCATACCATAACTCCCCCTAGTTTCGAACGATAACGGTTCAAAACATATTTTCTTTGTGGAGATCATGAAAGTAATAGTTATAGTTGCAGGACCATCCAAGTTAAACTCCTTTTTGTTCAAAAAGTCGTCTTTGCTTCAATTTCTGGAGACCACTTTAATGTTCATATCCCATACCATGTGAGACCTTGAAAATTCAATGCGTATGGGTTTTTTTTGTAAAATTTGGGTATAAAGCATAGACAATAACACAACGCAAATGGATTTGCTACAAAAAAAACCAGCAAATTCCATAATTTTGTTTGTAAATTGAGCGCCATAAGGCACTAGACTTTCAATTTTCCGCTTGTTTTGTGGTGTTAAAACTTATACGATCCTTGCTTTGTAGTTGTTTCCATAAGATACCCTATTTTTTACAAAGTTTCTTATCAAGTGTTCACTTCGAGCAATTTTATGAGCCATTTCACGATTTGAAAAGCGTTTCGAGAGGTAAGCTTTAACTTTTGCCTTTTCTGCAAATTCAACACTTTTTTCCTGCCTAATTTTAATAAAATGTGTGCGTCTAAACAAGTGAACCGCACTGTATTTCTCACAATGGTGCATTTTTCTCATTTCTCCTTTAACTTTGGTGCATTTTTTGCATCAATTTCACGAGATGATACAAATCAGTGAATATTTTACACAGTTTCCAGCAAAATAAATGCACCGAAAACAAGAATATTGTATATAACTTCTACAATTGTGTATTTTTCTCCTTCTTCTTTTAAATTGGTGCATTTTTATATCCAAATTCAGGAATTGGTGTATATTTTGCACGACAGCCATATTTTTCAAGGAATATTAAGAAAAAATAAAATTCGGCTGGCCGCCATATTTAGAATGAAGACAATGATTATATATTTTACTATATATATCGACTTAATCATGCCGCATTTTTTGTATTTTTGACTCGTTTTTAAGAGTACGTCTCTAAAAAATTTAAAAAACAACCAGAAAATTATAATTTTCGAAAAACTAATTTTCACGCATCGAATAAAAAATCTTTAATTATTAAAATTTTCGAGGCGCTCGATTTTTAGACGGGGTAGGACAGAAAATAAATCGACAGATTGGTCTTCGTTTTTAAATTAGGCACTCACATTGATATTTATTCATGATTTTCTTACGTCTATATTATGAATGTGAATACTTAGAATCATAAAATGAGTTTATAATTCTAGCAGACACATACATTCATCAAAAAATAAAAGACGGTGTAAATTTTAGTTCAAACTCTGTTTCCGATGTAAAAAATAAACTTCGGTTTAAATTTTAAATCAGAATAAATTCTAAGTTTAGGATTTTAATACACTAATGGTGTATTTTATCCATAGAATTATCGTGTATTTTTCACACTCAAGGGAAAAGTTTTTCACCAAAATGTGGTGTAAACTGTTTACCATTTGGTGTATAATTTGAGCTAATTATCAGTACATAATATACATACACCTCTGGAGTATATTATATTCTAGTAACCAGAACAATTTTTATACCACTAGCACAATTTATGTACCGAAAATTCGGTATAGTTTTTGTACAGCCGGTGTTAATTATATACGAAGACAGGGTATTATTTACACTGAATCGAAATTAAATGTACAAAAAATGCACTAAAAAGTGGTGTATTTTTTATATTGAAAATGCATATCACGGAAATGCAAAAAATACACCAAATATTTTGGTGTATTTTTGACTTTTGTGCTACTTGAGGAATTCTTTCAATAAAAAGAAAAACGAGATATCGCTTACAAACAAGCTTCATTGGATTCCAAGGACAGATTCTGTTCTTTCAAATGCATCCTACATCATTTCAATCGATTCAGTATTTACTTCTCTAGGAAGGAAACGAAATGCCATTTTCGCACTTTTGCTCGATTTATGGGTAGAGGCCTCTTAAAATACCGTCCTATGTTGAGTTCTTGGTCGTCTCGCATATTTTTAGTTTCCGGGTAAATAAAAATACGCGTTTTAATTGACAAAATCCATGTCGTCAGCAGCCTCTACAACAGAGGTTCCCAAACATTTTTTTTTTCTCGTAGACCACTTTCAAAATTAACTTAAAAGAAAAATATTATATTTCCTTAGGTTCTATTTATTAAAATAATACGATTGCAGACTTCATAGAACTAAAATTAAACATTACTAACGTATACTTTAATAATGGAAATCAACACTAGGGATGTACTTGATGGATTGACAGCAAATTATCAATATTTGGCTTCAGTTTTGTAAGGAGTAACCGAAAATCTCTCCGTTCATTCTGCTCCTTTTTTTTGTTAATAAGTTTATAACGACACTTTTTTCGACAAGTTATGACGAAGGAAACGCTATCAAAAGTTTACTCTCAATTTCCCACAGCCCAGTATATTTGCCTGCTGCCAAAATATTTGATACCTTTTTTTAAATTTCACGTTCACCTTCAGCAATACCACATTCGACACTTCCGTTTCATCAAATGGATTTATGATCCATGGTGGTATTTCCATTGTGAGAATATCTTCAAATCTATTTTTGAAGTCATCATGCAGGGCATTTAAATCCTCATCAAGACATTCTGCCTGCGATAAGTTTGGAAACTGGGAGAATTCGTGCGGAATAATATTATGCTTCATAAATTTCAACTTTCCAAGAAAAGCCGAAATTACACCCTTTGTTTTAATTAAATTTAAGCTGTCCCT
This sequence comes from Cheilosia scutellata, assembly GCA_955612985.1. Lineage (NCBI taxonomy): Eukaryota > Metazoa > Arthropoda > Insecta > Diptera > Syrphidae > Cheilosia > Cheilosia scutellata. The sequence goes on along the minus strand of OY015313.1, from coordinate 56,114,187 downwards.
CAGTAACTGCAAGTTAATGTCATTGAATTTTTTGAAGAGATCTGTCAAATGCACGATGTCTGCTTTAATTTGATCAGGATTGCTTTTAAATCTGGATCTTTACTTTTCAGAAATTCTAAAACAGATTCAAAAAGTGAGTAAAATCTCGTTAAACATAAACCTTTCGACAACTAGCGTACTTCAGTATGTAAGAGCATCGTTGGATCGTCTTTATCATTTTCGTCGCACAATTGTGCATATAATCGGGCATTCAAGTCATTGCTTCTTATTTTGTTAACTGCCTTAATCACGAAATGAAGTGATTGGTTCAATCTATCACTCAAATTTTTCGCTATTGGACCTATTCGGTGGATGACAGTGAATTGCAGTTACTTCTGGAATAATTCTCCATATGCAAGCCTAACTGAAGAAATTTGTCTTTACTAACGAAACCAGATAAATTTTGCGTCACTTACAACTGGTGAACCCCCATTTTTTTCCATGCCAACGTAGACCCCCGCAAGCTTGAAGCTCCCACTGCCTCAAAGGTCTCAGGTGATCTGTTGGGCCGATGCCTCCAATGGGACTCCAGTTCTTCGCACTCTGTCGCACTCGCGTTTTGTCTGAACGTAACGACTCACAGTAGATTTCCGGTCCAAGACATTGTCCAACGGGGCTACAATGAAGTGATTTTGGAAAGCGCGGTGCGATCACAGAACATTCGTTCGAAAAGTATTTCTGGACGTCACGTCCCTCACTGTGATGTAATGGGCTGAAATTAGACAAAACTTTAGAACCACGCCCGTCGAATGAGAACACTCCCACCTGAAAGGAGTAATTTAACATCCTATTCAAATATTGACCACTGACTGTAGTTTATATGGCTCATAAGACTTAAATACTTATTTGAAACCATTGATAGACATTGCGTCAACGCTCAAAGTTGTAAGGTGGTAAATTTTCACATCTCCTCTCATATACGTATAGGAGCTGGGGTTGTGGTTGTCTGCCTTTGCAAAATCGTTCAGCAGCTGCAGGTCAGTAATTGTGCGAATGTATAGCAGTTGTGACCAAAAACTATATATAATGCGACCGCCAACTCCGCCCACAATAGTTACTTTGCCTGGTGCGCCCAAGATTTGTTCATGTACTGGGCCTGTATAAATCAAAGCAATGCCATTACTCCAATCATACTTAAAAAAATCCTGTGTTCCTGTATTCTGCATGTTTTGTCTTTTTTAGTTACAGCTGCTTTTGCGGCCATTAATTTTAACATTTCACTCATACACATAGGGCAATTAAAAGTGGAGAATCGGGTAGGTAGACGGAAGTTGGCGGTCTATTATAAATATTTTTGGCTGTGACAAAAAGGCAACCATAACGATCAGTGCTGACAGTGTTTTGTCATAAGAATTCCCACGCAAGTGCCAAAAAAATCCCTTTTTTCCTTCGCCTGGCTCGAAAAAGTACATCAGATTTTCCCACACATAGTTTACGAAAGGAAAACAGAAAATTAACGAAACAAAAAAACAGTCTCAATAACTATGGGGAAAAACTTTAGTGTATTACAGGCAAAGCTCCACGCTATACTCAAGATCAAGAATGAGCCAGGCACATCAAAAAAATTAGCATCAAAGCCCTTCACATCTATATATTCCCGGATAATCAAGCAGCTATAAAAGCCCTTAGCTCACCTATCATTGGATCCAAATCAGTATTACACTATGACTATTTCTACACCCTTCAAAGACTTAGTACCAGCTTCAAAGGTTCCGGAAAAAGTTTCGAATAACATTATCCGATACATAACGCTAAACGACAGATAAAGGAGTGGTGGCAATAAAATCCCTGTGATACTAGTTTCTAAGATTCTTGTCTGTCAATTATTTATATACAACTTGTTTGTCATAGTGTTTATGTATTATGAATATTTATTAGTGTTCATGATAAAATTGTTCCAACTTCTTTTCACATAGATGCTGATGTAGAAATTTGTTCTCTAAAAATTCAAATAAATGTTGTGTATGCCTATGCAATCTACGCTCGTCAACGAAAAAATGCTCTGAAACTATGATAGGCTATCCTATATACTTTATCTGTTAGATATCACTGTCCGAGACCTATGAATCCAAAAGCTGATGTTCATTTGGCAGATAAGTTCCTGATAGGCTATTCGAGACTTTATCAGCTAGTCTTGAAATTGGCCTTAGCCTCGGGAAAAGAACCAAATTTGGTGGGTTCCTGTCCATGAAGGCCTCGAAGGCAACGAAAAGCAGACGAATTGGCCAGAATAGGCTCCGAAACCCCTTTCACGGGCCCGGAACCTTTCTGACATACGCCCAAATTGGCTAAAAACTTTGCCATAAAAAGCAGGGAGAATATCCCAGGTTTAACAATGCCCATAGCAGACATGATATCAGAAACCTTGTATAGGATTCCTTATAGGGTATCATGTGTTACAATAGGTGCGTTTTTATGAAACCTCGCCAGCCAGTGGTTGCCAGTAGTTGTCAGTTGAGGCATATTTCACAATGCTAATTAAAACTGACTGAGTGCTGGCAACAACTCTTGATTTCTTCCCCAGTTGGAGGGCGGCTGTCTGGCAGCTGGCTAAATTCAATTCACAATGAACAAACAGATGGCGCTGAAAGCAAGAAGTGGCTTAGAATTTCCGTACAATTTGCTTAAATCATATGGCGTTCTTATCTCATGCACACAACATTCCAGAGGAAAATGTTAGAATTTATCATATATTTCTACCAAGTCATTCGGCTGACTTCATCTTGTTGGCAACTGTCCAAATGAACGGTGGAAGAAGATGAAACGACATTATATACTAATTTGGAAGGAAGATCTTCTCCAGGGACCAACTTGACCCAAAAGATTTGAAAAAATCCTCTGCAGCAGTATCATAAACTTAAAAAAAAAAGTGGAGAACCTCCTAGCCTAAACCCTCTTTCTAATGTATGGTACAATATGTACTTAGATCTTAATCAGGTCGACGTGCCGCTTTTATTGGCTAGGATAAAAGGCGAGGATAGGATAGTCTAGTCAGTCTCCATTAGTTAATGCAAAAAACAGGGCGGGATTCTGTAAAATACGAAACGAAAACCGCTTTCGTTCTCACTAAACAGTAAACTTGGCTCTATCATATCTGTGGTAATAGACAGAGACGATATCGATTAGTCGTTTTCATTTTACGTTATTTGGTCCCAGGTCTTCTGTCTTTTTGTGTCAATACAAGCGCTTGTTCAATGTTCATGAAATCAGTCAGGTGTATAAAATAAATTGTCTAGCTGAAGTTGAACAATAAAATTAAAGTAAAGTTTCAAAGAACAAAAATTCCCTTTTTTTTGTTCTGGAAAACAGAAAGTTTCCCTTTTTCCCTTTTAGCTCATTTCGAGTACTAAAATTCCCTCAAAAAGGGAAATTTCCCAGAATCTGGCAGAACTGCATGACGTTGGTAACAAAATAGGCTTTATTATCTCTAAACTGATAGTTGCTTTGATACTCTAATTGGTGATGTCCGAAGTTGCCCCAAAATATGTAAATGTATATATATTGAAAACACATAATTCCTTTTACATCCACTCAATAAGAATTTTTAGGTTAAGCCTAGATCTAAAATCTACCGATAAAAGTCTAGCAGGTGCTGTCAGTAAACAAAATGTCCTCGCCCAATTGCATTCACGTCTGAAGTTGCTTTTCTAAGCGATTCATTCAAAAGCATGTCACTTAGGAGTAGGGAGTGATACAATCAATTACAGGTCAGTAGACATGCTATTCGAAGAGCAATGTACATATATCTGCTACTGACATATGCAACGAAATAGAAGAAATGTCACTTTGATGTGATTGCATGAAGTTCGTTTGACAACATATGGTACAATGTCCTTTTAATCCTCATCCAGATTGAAACAATGCAAATATTTTTATACAGTTTTCCAATTCAAGATACAAGCAAACATACAAATAATGTATTGCACATTCGTTAGTCAAGTGAACACGTTTAAGGGGTTGCATTCTCTCACTGTAGGTAGGTAGGTATTGCTATATTCGTATGAGATGTGACATTTCTATATACGTATTTGTCACGAGTGTAGTGTAAATGTGTGCTTATGGTACTGACCTCATCACCAAAAGGAGCAAATGATGTCACGTAACGTGATAGGTATTCGAAAAGGTTGGGGATTGTGGACTTAACTTTTCCAACAAAACGGGTTACCTACTTTGACTTAAGTTCTTTTTTTGACTTAAGAGGCCTCTAGACATATTGTAGAACATAAAGTGGAACTCAAAGCGCCATCTATTTTTGATTTGCGAAGCTCTAATCATGGTGAAAAACCACTTTTCGTCATCCATTTCACTTTTAAAACCAATTCAGGAGGCGGAGCTTAGGTGGGAAACCATATAGTATTGCATATGAATTTATTGATCGTGTGTGAGGGGATGTTTTGTTTTGGTTGCTGAGAATTGCATTCAAATGAATGTTGGAGTGAGAGGGAAATGTAGGTTATCATCGACAAAGAATCCATTCTCCATTGATTGCATAATAATGACATTGAATATGCAAAGGAACATTAAAAAAACGATGGGGTAGGTATTTTTCGTATATATCGATGGTATGCGTGGTTGGGTACTTTTAGCTCGGCAAGGGAGATATGGATATGGATGGGGGGATAAGAACGTAAAGAGAAGGAATATGAAATTGCAGATCGGATACAATCATGACAATAGGTAGACTCATGGATTTGTTTGGTAAGGGTAGTTTGGAGATTCTAAGGGTATAAAGGGGATGTGGGATGAAGGCATGTGATGTTGGTTGTAAATGCACTAGGGGGGTAGGTAATGGGTTGCAATTAATATCACACACATCGATCCCATATAGGTACATATGTACATACATACATATATATTGTACTAACTAAACACTCAAACTCTTACAACAATCGATCTCCCACAAGTCAACAAACCCCCAATAGGTACATATATAGGATCCTGCATATTGTCCAGTGAATGTACATATGTACATATATGTACCTATAACTTTGTTTCTATTGTATTCCTTTTAGCAGAACTTACAATTCTTTCCCAACTGAGCCTCAATTGCACACCCCTTGCATCATCCCCCTCACAAACCTGGTGTATCTTTTTCTACTTCTCCGGGCGATGTTCATAATATTGCAACTCCTTTCCTCTGTCCCCCTCTTCTCTCATCATACGAAAAACCAAACACCTACCCTACCATATCTCATAAAAGGTAAGACAACGGCAACAGCGCAAACAAAAATTGCATAATCTTTCGTTGTAAATGGCAACAGCGCAATGCTGCTAAATTTGCCTTCAATAACATCCATTTCAGCCAACCCACCATTTCACCGCCTCCGTTTCGTCTCTTTTCCTACCAACCCAAACAAACCATTATCTGCTTTACACCTAATCACGGTGTGACCGGCAAGCACTTTTCAAGATACAAATTTGCTACTACTTTTAGCAATGAAATGGAAAGAATTTCTAAAAATCTGAGAACATTAATCGTTTAAATTAATTTATAAATTTTGTTATGAAGTTTAAGCAATTTTGCTTAAAAAAAAAAATATATTTTCAAAAAGAATTTATTAAATGAAGCAACATATTGAAAAGTGCTTCTGTCGACCCCTCTCTCATTTTCATATTTTTATTCAAGAAGCAAAAATTACTTGAATCCAATCCAAGCAAAAATCACTTTGAATAAAGAATCCCCACCTGCTTACACACATATCAACACACGCATCCTTGATTATCCATTTAGATCACACTTCAGACTTCACGCCAAACCGGTTTCATTTATAACACGCCTCTATGCAGTTGACAATAAACTACACATTTATCCCTTATAGCTTGGGAGTCATTCTGATTGGCTATTCAATTCAGACGACAGAACTACCGCCATCTAAATGAGAAACTTGGAACTTTTTTCTGAGAATGTGACACATACATGGTATTTTTCTTGAAAAATATATAAAATTTAAACTCAGTATTTTGCAACAAAATACATGTAAATACATAATTATTTTTTTTGCATCCGATAGCTGGTATGATACTTTATTGTTTTGAGTAAAAATTGCATCAAATATAAATCAATATATACAAGAAAAACGTTCTCCATTATTTCAAAAAATTGTATGTTTTCAAACACTTGTATTTTTAAAATCAGGATGAAATTTAAAGATTTATTTCGAACAGATTTGCGTTTTGCATATTACCTTTTAGATAAACTAGTTATCTCAGACTTTTTCGAACATTGTCATAGTCATTCGTTCATCCAAAAAAATCGGTTTTATGCTAATTTTCGCAAACACAGCTGGGAATTCTTCCAATAAAAGAAAAACGAGATGTCGCTTTAAAAAACAGCTTCGAAGCTTTCAAAGGACATATTCTGTTCTTTCCAATGCATCCAATATCATTTCAATCGCTTCAGTATTGACTTCTCTACGTTTGATACGAAATGCCATTTTTCGCACTTTTGCTCGATTTATGGGTAGAGGCCTCTTAAGTGCTTAATCCAGCTTTGTAGTCTCGAAACCAAAGGATAAAAGTGGTTTAATTTCAATCAAGGAACAGTATGTAAGTGATCTATGTGAACTCCGCTCTGGAACGTCCGTGGTTGCATTTAAATATTTATTTTTTTTTTTTTTTTTTTGTATTATGTAGTAAGTTTGCAATGTAAATGAAAATGCCTAAAAAGTAGGCATGATGGCTGTCGAGACCGAGAGTAGCATAAACCTCCAAGGTGTAGAGTAGTCTTAGCGTTTTAGGATAGAAGTACGTACATATGTAATTAGATACTAATTACCCACAAAAAATAAAAAAGTCTCACAATATAAACACTGAGAAATAAATGTTGGCACAGAAATGACAGTAGGCGTATTATTTTTTTAAAAAAAGGTCGACAATTGATTCACAGGTGGCGTTCTATTCAAATAATTTGTTGCATAGTTTTGGGCTCGATTTTAATTGATTCGGTGTTTGAATTCATTTTTTTTTACTTTTTTTCAATAAAAAAATATTTAATGCCGAGAGTTATAATAGCGATAGGCTATACACCGCACTGAAAACAGCGTTTTCGACAGAAAGTTTACGAAAACTTGTCGTGATAGTACTGTTACTACTGCTGTTCTAAAATTCAAGAAAAACTGAATATTTGCTGTTTATGGTGCAAAGATAAGAGGGGATTCCAAATTTGTAAACAAAAAAAAAAACTTGTAGAAACGACAGCACTGAGTGAGAGCTATCCTGTCAGCTGTTTTGCTGAATGTTGCAAAATGTGTGTCTGCATCAACAACCCAATGATTAGAAGTTGTTTTCGTGGTGTTTTCATGCAAAACTACTTCAAACAACGCGTTTTAAAAATTGCAATATGTATTGGAAAACTTATGTTTTCAATGAAGTTTTCGAGTGTTTTCGCGGAAACTCAGTTTTCGGCTTGTAACCTTTCAGTAAACCAGAGGCAAGTTACACAAATATACCTTCTCACAGCAATGTTGTGACCTAGACCACCAGCTCCGCCCAAAAATGAGAGATCCATAGAGCCAGTTTCAAAAAGTTATTAGGTGGTTAAGTATGTGTGCCATGCTAAAGTAAATGGAGGGCGAATTGGTCACGCATACACTGGCACCTAATATCATTTACAGTTATTTCTGTGGTACAACACGTATTCACAGATAGAAAAAGAGGCGGCGCTACTCATTTCAAAACTGGCTCTATGGAATTCTCCTTTTTGCCCGCAGCTGGTGGTCTATTCTCTCTGGTTTGTGGTTCGTGAGTATACTGAGACTAGGGCTGCCAGATGAAATTTTATTAAAATCGGAACACTAAGGCCCAAAAATCGGGACACAAAAAAACATACAGTTTTATACACACATTAAGGAAAACTAAACGTTTTTAACGCTACCTAATACCTATACAAATTAAAAATTATTAAAAACAACTAAGAAATAATAATTCAGGAATTTTCAATATTCAGTATAACAGTTAGGTACGGGTACGTAAACATAGATATTGCATATATTTATCGTTTGAACTTATTTTAGAAAAAATTATCTGACTAATGCGATCCTCCTTATTAAGAAACTTATGCAAAAATCTTCACAACTATATTTGCAATTCATTTTAATAAAAAGTACTAACCTTCTTAGCCACGGGTACTTTTTTTTTTTGTTTTTGTAGCAAACCAAACTTTTCGCGGTGACTATGGTTAACCAGAAAAAGTCATGTCTGATAAATACAATATAACAATAACAATTATTAACGACATCTTCTCATATGATAAAAGCTAGGAAGCTTATTATTTTAAAACAAAAATTTCCTTTATTGAATAAATTCAGCACTTAGAATTGATTTGGGTAATTTAACTCCAAAAGGGAAAAAGGAGGTCAAAGTTTGTATGGGAAAATCCCGAAGCAAGGCGCGCAGTGAAGTGGCGAGTAAGTGGCTTGGCCGTGCCGTGGTGACCAAGTGGTTGTGGAATAGCGGCGAAATGGTATGAAATTCATTTAACGCGCGCTGAAGTGGCAAACAAGGTATGGCGCCAGCGATTCCCCAGTTCTTAAAATGTCATCCTATGTTGAATGCTATTCTTGGTCATCTCGCACATTTTTAGTTTCCGGGAAAGCAAAAATACTCAGTTGTAATGCCAAAATCCACGTTGACACCACCCACTTGCCATTCGAAAATTAAACTCGTTCGAAGGCACCAGACAGGCAAAACCCCACCTGAAAAATGCCTCGTCGCCCCTACTCCGCTTTGATGCGCGCGTATTTCATCCGATCAAACTCGGTTAGTTTACTAGTATAGCGAAAACCAATTTCAGCAATTTTCGAACTTTTGATTGGGCCCAATGGGGGTTCAGTTTGTATGGAGAACATTTTCTTTTATCCTTAGCAAAGGACAATATGTACTTCTGCTGCGAAAGTGAAGCTTCGAATAAATACTAGCTAGTTAATGTTCATTTAGTTGACATACTTAGGCACCTACTTTAAAACAATATTCGTTATAAGAATCGAAAACATTTTGTGTGAATTTGAAAGCACTTATATATGGGAATAAAAAGAAAGAAAATCGGGACAAAATCGGGTTCAAATGTCGGGATTGTCCCGCCAAAATCGGGACGTCTGGCAGGTCTAACTGAGACGGAGTCGGCAAAGATGGGTTTGCCGGTCAATGGGGGCAGAAGAAAGTATATGCTGTCAACCCCAGCACCGACGTCTCGGACAGAACGTCGCACCATATACAGATATAATTTTGAGGTGGTTACGGACTTTGTCTAAACCTAGGCTCCGCTATGAACTCAGATAATGACAACTCAGACAATGACATCTTTTTGGGCTAAGAAGGCAACTGAGTAGCAAAAAGCCTCACTCGAATAACTAAAGTGACTCTTTATAAGATCTTATTCGTCCCAGTCCTTCTCAATGGCACTGAGGCATGTACTATTTGCTATAAATGCAGGAGTGCCCCAAGGATCTATTCTATCTCCAACTCTATTTCTTCTCCACATCAACGATTTGCTTGGATCGACAAATAATAATATCTACAACTTTGCTGATGACAGCACTCTTATATCCTCCATCTCGAATAGTGGGCCAGTGAATTCGGCTACATCACACAGTCAGAGATGTGAACAAATTAGTTCTCTAAATGATGATCTGGACAAAATCTTGCAGTGCGGAAAAGACAACTTGGTTGTATTTAATGCAAACAAGACACAGCTCACAACATTTTCTAGGAAAAATGCATCAACAGTTCCTCAGATCCAAATGGATGACCATCCAATCCATCCCAAGGACTCAATGCACCTTCTAGGAGTCACAGTCAATTCGGGAATCACATGGCAGGACCACATTTCCTATATCGCAAGATCGGCGTCCGCTAAGTTGAGCTACCTATTTAGAGCAAAGAGGTACTTTAGCTCCAAGCAACTTCTCCGTCTCTACAAAGCTCAGGTTAGACCAGGCCTGGAATATTGTTCCCATATATGGAGCTCGGCCTTATATGTGCTTTGTATACTTGACAGCATACAGAGACGAGCAGTTCGACTTATTGGAGACCCTACACTCACATCGAATCTTCAACCGTTGTTGGTGCACAGAAGACAAGTCGCTGACCTATGCTTGTTCTGTAGGTACTTCCATGGTAGATGTTCCGAGGAACTCAAAGACCTCGAAATGCAACTTTTGGGCGCCCCACAAGACAGGCTGCTAATGCTCATGACCATACAGTTCACTTGACAACCGCGAGGACATCAACTTTCCAAAACTCCTTCTGTTACAGGACAAGCAAACTTTGGAACTCACTTCCTGGGGATATATTTCCAGAAGTATACAATTTGCAGCAATTTAAGTGCAGAACTAACATTCATCTGCAATAATCTCGGGGGCGCTGTTGAAGCGTTATAGGTTCACCTTTCCCGAGAGAAGTATTAAAAAAAAAACAAAAAAAACTCTATCAAAAGCGGATTAGGTTATCCTTGGTTGTTTCGACAGACAAATTCTTCGAGTCATTTTTGGTCCCGACTCTTCACTATCCAGAAGAGTGAAGGTGACTGGGTCGACCCCCGACGACGCACGTCGGTGGCGCACTCAAGTGAAATGTGACCTTAATTAAATAAGCGTGACAGTGTTGCCAGAAATTTTCTAAGAGAATATGCCAAATTAAGAAAAAAATATGCTAAATTGTATGGAGGAACTAAGCAAAATATGCTAACGTTTAAAAACAACTTTTTTATTACAAAAAAAAGGAATAAATATAAACACAACATGATGTCTGATGTATTATAATAAGGAACAAAAAGGGAATTCAGTATTTTGTAATGAAATTTACATTTAGTTATTCAAAAGCACGTCAATTAGGTAGATACAGAACTAACACTAAAGTCCGTATATGACTCTACATTTTTCTCGCAATTTTTCTTCATTTTTATCACATTAAATCATCTTAAAAAATCAGCTGCTTGTAAAAGAGACAAAAAGTGTAGGTATGTATTATGAAAGGGGTAGCAATTGTTTGCAAAGGAACACAAATTTTCAAATGAATTTATTTTCAAAAAGTTCGACTTCAAAGTAACGGGAGGAGAAATGCCAAATAATGTTAAAATGTCAAACAAAAACCAGTAAGACAATTATCTTCGACTATGACGAAGCTCAAATACCCGGTACTATATTATTGTAAAATAAAAAAAATATTTTAGTATTAAAAAATTATATATTTGTATGGGAGGTATGGGTACTTTTTATTCGACCAAGCTCATTTTTTGTCAAAATTTTTTAAATATTATTAAAACAATATGTGCAACTTGCTATCTTTACCGTAACTATTTAAATTTAATTTTTAACATAAAAAGCTATATAAATCTGATATTTTTGTATGGGAGGTAGTAGTAGTTTTCATCCGATCTTGCTCATCTTCGAACTTAGCCTCAGTTTGGTGGATAAAAGCTTACATACCAAATTTCAAGTCGATAGCTCTTAAATTACGGCCGTAATCGTGCGGACAGACGGACAGACGGACAGACAGACGGACATCGCTAGATCGACTAAGAAAGTGATGCTGATCAATAATATATATAGTTTGTCATACCTACAACGCCTCCTTATGGGCGTTACAAATGGAATGACAAAGTGAATATACCCTCACCACAGTGTGGTACCGGGTATAAAAAAACTCCCAGGTGAAAAATATAATTTGAATTCAGTATAATACATTTTGTTGAAAGTAATTAATCTATTTGAAAAAATTGAAGTCTGGCAATAGTGGCTCCCACTTATATACATATTGTACTAAAACCATATGAATTTCTCTAATAAAGATAGTTTCTCTTTATACTTCATAGAAGTCGGTCGGTCTTTTTTCTTTAAAGTTAACAGGTTATGGGCCCAGACCACGTTAGAAAATAAATTCGATAAGGTTATATAAAGGTCACCTTGGTCAAATCGTTTTTTTTTGGTAAACGCGTTTTTGGGAAACCTATTGCTATATCTTAAAAATAGTGTGCTATAAGAAAAGAGAAAATGGAGAGCGAACTCTTTAAAGTGGAAAAATTGCAAAATTCCGAGCAGTACTCAGTGTGGAAGTTCCAAGTAACGATTTTGTTAAATGCATCGGGGCTTTTAGGACATGTGGATGGATCAATCCCATTCCCTATTAAAGCACAGACTGAAGAACAAGCAGTGTTTAATGTACGTTTAGCTGATTGGATGAGATCGGATAGCAAGGCTCAAAGAATAATTGCAACAAGCATTGGTTCAACGCCACTTCGGCATATTGTCAATTGCACAACTGCAAAAGAAATGTGGATGAAGTTGAGGGCAGTATATGAACAAACATCAAAGGCGAATGTTCATATGCTGCTACAACGTTTCTATAGTTTCAACAAGGATCCAGATGATGACGTTGCAACACATATCTCTAAATTGCAGAACATAGTTCGGCAGCTAAGAGATGTTGGAGAGACAGTTTCAGAGAGTATGGTAATCACAAAAATATTAATGACTCTTCCAGACAATTTCAAACATTTTTTTTGTGCGTGGGAGTCCTCAGTCAAAAAAGAGCAAACTTTGGAGAATTTGACGTCACGCCTAGTGATGGAAGAGACACGTATGTTATCTCATTCTCCTAGTACGTCATCTTTAACAACAGCACTGCTGGCCAAGCAAAGAGGGAGAAAACAGCAAGACAAAAATTCTAAGCCTGGTAAGTGTTTTGCATGCAATGAGTTCGGGCATTGGAAAAGAGAATGTCCGAAGAAGATTGCTGAGCGAAAAAAGGCTGGCGGAAGGGGTGAAGCACCAAAGGGGAACGCACTGACTTGCAACCGCAACTCTTTGACGACCGATGATCGAGCACAGGCTGGAAGTGGGAGTGAGCAGCTAAGAGGAAATGCACATAATCAATTGTGGACTGGAAGTAGAAGTGAAGTACCAAGGGGTAACGCACTCATTAGCAATTGTTTCAAAATCGATGATCAAATGAAGGCTGGAAGTGTCGACGAGCTGCAAAAGGGGGATGCTGAAAATCGAATGAGGACTGGAACTAGAAGTGAGGAACAGAGGGCAGGAAAACTCACAGCAAGCGCGCTGATGGTTAATGATGATCGAGAAATTAATAATCGATGGTACTTAGACTCAGGAGCAAGCGATCATATGACCTATAAAAAGGAATGGTTGATAAACTATCGAAGTTTTTCAGATCCAATTGGAATAAGAATTGGAAGTGGAGAAAAGATTTCGGCGATGGGAGTTGGAGACATTAATATTCTGGCTTCAGATGGTAATATGTGGATTGAAAAACATCTTTCAAATGTACTTTATGTGCCGAAGATTTCTGTTCATTTGTTTTCACAAAGTCGTGCATTGGACAAAGGGTTAAGATTTATTTCTGATAGTGTGCGATGTCAATTTGTGAATATGGATGGTACAATTCAAGCAGTGGGAGAACGGCGACAACAATTGTTTGAAATGTGTATTAGGGTACAAGGTGAAGTAGCTAAAGCGGCGAATGTGGCAACTAATCACATTTTGTCACTGAAAATGTGGCACGAGAGGATGGCTCATCAAAATGTTTCGCATGTACGTACCCAGTTGAAACAGAAAGGCATAGAGTTTGAGGACGATGGTAATTTCTTATGTGATTCCTGTCTTTTCGGTAAGCAACACAGATTACCTTTTCCGAAGAGTGTTTTTCAAGCCAACCAACCAGGTGAGCTTGTGCATGTGGATGTATGTGGTCCAATGGAGGAAAATTCCTTAGGTGGAGCTAGATATTTTGTGCTTTTTAAGGACCATTTTTCGCATTATAAGGTGGTTTTCTTTCTGAGGCATAAGTCGGAAGTTTGTTACTCGATTGAGCAATTCATTAATCGGGCAAGGTGTGAGACTAGAAATCCAATTAAAACACTTCGGACAGACAATGGCTCAGAGTTTGTCAACGAGAGTGTGAAATCTCTCCTAGCAAAGCATGGTATTCGGCACGAAACTACTGTAGCTTATACTCCAGAGCAAAATGGGTCTGCTGAAAGGGAGAACAGAACAATAGTTGAAGCTGCCAGGACAATGTTGCATGCGAAGAATTTACACAAGAAGTTCTGGGCGGAAGCCGTGAATACCGCGGTGTATGTGCTGAATCGAACTGGGACCAGTTCTTGCAAAGGTAAAAATCCATATGAGCTGTGGTGGGGTAGTAGTCCCAGGGTTGAAGATTTCAAAGTGTTCGGAGTCGAGGCTTTTGTACATATTCCGAAACAAAAACGCAAAAAGTGGGACAAGAAATCGGATAAGGGTTTATTTATGGGTTATGCTGATAACACCAAGGGATACAGGATCTGGATACCTGCAGCGAGGAAAGTCGACATAGTCAGGGATGTCACATTCAATGAGAAGGAAGACAATGAATATCATCACATGGTAAGATTGGATGATACCAATAAGGCACCGGAAGAAGCTGTGGTTTTTCCAGCCTTGGATGGCGATTCACAGAAGGACGATGCTCGTGGATCTACAGGTGATGAAGAGGACCCAAATGGAAGAGATGACGTTTTTCAGTCGGCAAGCGAAGATGATGAATCAAGCGACGGTGGTGGTGATGAAACGCTTCCGTTGAGAGATCGTCTGCGTAGCAGCAAAAATAAAGGTTCAGGTATGTGTAATTTCTTTGAGAAACATGCTTTCCTTGTACAGGGTGAACCATATAGCTATATTGATGCAACAACCTGTAATGATGCATGTCATTGGAAAGCAGCAATGGCCGAGGAGATGAATAGTCTTAATAAAAATCGCACCTGGGACTTGGTGCCGCGTCCATTAAAAAGGAAGGCGATCGACAACAAGTGGGTTTACAAGCTGAAAAACGTAGGTATGAGCGGAAGGCAGAAATATAAGGCCAGGTTGGTCATTAAAGGATTTAGCCAAAAACAGGGAATTGATTACGGGGAGACTTTTAGCCCAGTGGCAAAATTCACATCCATTCGTGCAATTTTTGCTATTGCGGCAAACGAAGGACTAAGCCTCACACAATTCGATGTGAAGACAGCATTCTTAAACGGCGAATTGAATGAGGAGATTTACATGAAGCAACCACAAGGCTTCGATGATGGATCCGGAAGAGTGTGCAAACTTCGGAAGAGCCTGTATGGGTTGAAACAAGCGTCCCGATGCTGGAATAAGAAGTTTACTGATGTTCTGAAGGAGTTTAATCTAAAACCTAGCGAAATGGATCCGTGTGTGTTCATCTCGGCGGACATAAACAGGCGTTTGATTCTTGCAATATATATCGACGATGGATTGGTTGCTGCGCGAGAAAAGAAAGATGCTATGAACCTGGTGAAATTTTTAAAGAAGCATTTCGAGATTACAATATTAGATGCGGAGATGTTTTTGGGGTTGGAGTTAACGAAGAGATCTAATGGCACGATTTTCGTCAATCAGGCACGATACGCGGAGTGTGTTCTGAGAAGATTCAACATGGATTCGTGTAAACCAGTGTCAACTCCAGCTGAAACTTGTTCGCATGCAGAATCTGTGTCTTCAAAATGCGTGAAATTTCCATACAGAGAGGCTGTGGGATGTCTGATGTACCTGGCAGTTGCTACTCGTCCAGACATAGCGTTTGCAGTGGGAGTTGTTTCTCGGTATTTGGATGCACCAACTCAGGCACAAATAAATGCAGTCAAACGTATTCTAAAGTACATCAGCGGGACCAGGACAATGGGTATAAATTTTGAAAAATGTAATAAATTTTCTTTGGTTTGTTTCAGTGACGCTGATTATGCCGGCGATCCTGAAACTAGACGTTCGACCACGGGCTTTATTTTTACCATTGGAAATGGACCAGTTTCTTGGTCATCACAAAGACAAAAGTGTGTGTCTTTATCCACGACGGAATCGGAGTACGTAGCGGCTTCACAGGCAGTGAAGGAAATGGTATGGCTTCGACAGCTGCTTTTCGAATTGGTTCCAAATGGCATTGGCGAGACACAGTTGCAAATGGATAATCAGGGTGCAATTCGGCTTGTAAAAAACCCTGAATTTCATAAACGAACAAAGCACATAGATGTTCGTTACCATTTTATTCGAGAGCGTTATGATAGAGGCGATTTTAAAATTAGTTATGTTCCATCTGAATTACAAAAAGCCGACATATTCACCAAAGCATTAAGTAAAGATAAATTTGAGAATTTACGTTTTTTGATTGGAGTTACTAGTAAATAAAGTAATGCTTATTATGTTTTCATTAAATTTATTCAAAAGTGGGAGTGTTGAAAGTAATTAATCTATTTGAAAAAATTGAAGTCTGGCAATAGTGGCTCCCACTTATATACATATTGTACTAAAACCATATGAATTTCTCTTAAAGATAGTTTCTCTTTATACTTCATAGAAGTCGGTCGGTCTTTTTTCTTTAAAGTTAACACATTTTCAATGCATTTTTTTTATATACATTAATAAAGTTGTTGTATACGCAATCACACCTATCGGGAATATTCTTTCTAATTTTTCGTACTGTTCTAGTTTCATTTTAAACGCGTGAAATATGCAAACAAAAAATCTAGTGTCATACGGGCTTAAGGTCATCATCTTCCCCGTCTTCGTCATTGTACTGATATTTTGCCGAGTCTTTATTTTTTATTCAACAATTTTCTTGTAGTACCTAACAATTAAAAAGCTGCCAGACACTTGACAATTGACAGCTGATTTGAAATTTGTCGACCTATTTGGCATTTTGGTATTATGCGTGCTATTACTATTCCCATTTATGTTTTGATTTCATTAAAAGAAGTTACATTAATACCGAATAAATTTCATCGCTGGATGATTCAGCTAATATCGCACATTTGAAATACCTACCTACTTGTTTACTACTGCAATTATTAATTATTGTTGTAGTGGTCTGTAGCCCTTAATAAACTAAAGCCCATCACCAATAATTGGAAAACAAAAACGTCACATCGTATACTGTAATTTATGGAAAAGAAAATGCATCTGTTATTTTGCATATAGTTTAGGTACTATAAAAGCATTCCGTAACTTTTTCGTAAATTTCTCTCACTGTGAGAGAATAATTCAACCCCAGCGCCGTAATTTTGAGTCTTTTCCATTTCTACTGCAAAAGTAGAGGAATAGACCTCTAGGTACTATTGAGAAGCTTTGATTTCATTCGATTGAATAATTGTCATTCACATATTCAGTAATGCCAAATACAGAAAATTTTGGTTGATGCATATACCACGAATATGTTCATGATGGGTATAAACATAAAGTTTTTGATTTTTTTTTTATGTTGAATGTTGCTAGATTGCATATAGCATATTTTATTTATACTAATATGCAATTTAAGGTTTAAATATGCTAGATCTAGCATAAAAAATGCTAAAATGGCACCACTGAGCGTGAGAAACTGGAGACAGCTGTAAGTAAGTGTGTGTGTAAGTACTTACCATTAATGTGATTTGAATTGCTTATAGGCGATGTAGATAAACTTTGAATCTATACCACTGCTTTCCTTTCATTCTACCATATTTTTAAGTCCAACAATGCACAGCACATTCCTTGGAAATGTAAAAGTCAATGCAGGCACACAATTGCTTGGTGTTGACTCCCGTCCCGGCAGGCACAAGATAAAAGCCAAGAAAAAATACAAAAAAAATCCGTTACTGACTTCAAGTAACTATTGTTCGATTGTTTGCTTAGATGCATCTCTAAACTGTATCCCCTATTCGTTTCTTATTTGAACATGACGTTTCCATTTCATTGAATACTTCTTTTCAATGCAACGTAAATATTGTCCAACATAAATCAAACCCTTGTAACATGACCTTCACATCAACAGGTCGATACGATATCTATTTATCCTCGCCCCATCAAAATGATGATGGATAAGAGGGATCCATGAATTACATTCCATTTGTGTGCGGATGGCGACATCTTGCCTGATTACATAACTTCCGTTGCCCTGGCTGTTGATTTATACGTTTGGCATTATTATTGTCCCTTGAATATAGGATGCCATTAAATCTGACATCACGACGTTAATTCCCATTCGAAGACAAAGCTTCTGTTCAATGACGACACGCGGCAAAGGGACAACCTCTCCAAAAATCCACCGCACAGCAGTGACAAATCGAATCGATGATTAAGTTGTCGGTTGTCGCTCCTTTTTGCGCCCTCATCTGATTTGTGTGCCCACAACTGAAGCTGAAGGCAGAGATAATTTCCAGTGCTCATTTGCAGGGACATTAAGTTATCGTCGTAATAGATCGAAGGTTGTGCGTCGGTGGGTCGGTCGGTCACACCTAACAGACGAAACCGATTAGAAGTTGGTTACTACACCACCAAAGTTTTCCCCAAGTCCTTAATCCTTTGGTCGGATTTGTATTCCTTCTATCACAAGTAATCCGCCAGCAATGGACTTGTGTTTGGCCCGCGGTTGCAGATGAAACTTTCCCCAAAAGAAAGTATCTTCAAGTAGGTTGATGCTTGGCCTACCTATTGCTCAGTGGAATTTATATTAATAACAAAAGTTTCGTGGTTACTATGTATCTGTCGACAGGGGGGGGGGGGCTAGGCCTCTGTTACGTAAGTTGATTTTAAACCGAAACACATCTACGGATATGGAATACAAAAAAACGCCCAGGCCCACTCACAGCCTACGGCACAAATCAATTGCATCAACTTGATAAATATATCCTTATTGCCTCCGGGGACGAAGCAAACAGTGTTTGTATAAGGGTGGCTCAGTGGCTGGGCAGGGGTTGCTGTTGGTTGCCTGATTGAGAGAGAGCATAAACTTACACTTACACCTGCTATCGTTGTACTTTCCGATGTAAATATTTTATATCTTGCGTTGCTCAAGGCAAACTCAACTGTGGCAGATTACCCTGGTGGCTTACAGCCACTACATCGCATGAATATTGAAAAGAAAAACAAATCAGTCACGTGTTTAACTTGTGGGCTTCGAATGGATCCATACGAGTATATCTATGGGGGGGCGGTATCTGAGTGATGAAATTCTGTTCGCAACTGATATGAGCGAACTGCTTGGATTCATAGCGATTATGTGTTTGCAGATGGTGTGGGATTTTCTCAAGACATGGGGAGCCGGAGCGAGTGTTAACTTAATTAAATCTTAGCGCGTCGTATACGTAAGTGCCTTTTTTTCAACCTCATATGCAAGATAATAAAATTTCAAAGGGAGGAGGGGATGCGCTTAAAGAAAATCCCATCACTGAATGTAGGTCAATAATGGCAACAACTAAGTTGCGTGTTTGTTTGCGGCTAAAAGGATATTAGTTTGATATTGTATGCGTATATAGTCGACCATCATCCCAAAACGATATCGTTATCCTTTTGATAGGTTTTTACGGTCTTATTAGATAGAAGCAAGTATATTCTGCCACATTAGAGGATATTTAATGTGCGTCATGAATGAGCGATTTTTTTTTGCGGATATCCTTAGAGTAATTAAAATTGGCTTTGCGGCATTTATGGCTAATTGGGCGTAATGTGTCTTAAAACGGATATGTCTTATTGAGATAGACAATTAACAATTGGCAAAAAGGATGCGGTTGTCGGTTGATGGGGAAAGCCAACCAAGAGAGAGGCTATTAAGTCAAAGCTAAATAATGAGTTGTATGCTTCATTAGACGGACGTTTTAGAACAAAGTAGGACACAGCATCCGGAACATGTCTGTTTTATGTTGATTATGGGGTTGTTGGTCGTTTTTCCAAATGTGAATAATAAAATACTGTTCCCCTTCTTGTCTATCCTTCGTTTGGATGATGTTTTACAACTTCTTCGGGGCACAGTTTTTATATAGAGCTGATTTGTTATTTTATTAACATTTGATAATAAAAGAGTGGGAATTAGTGCGATGTACCCCCTGGTTATACCTTGCGGAGGTTTGTTTCCTCTTTCAATTCCCTGTCGCATGTGACTTTTTTTTTAAATTGTGTTTGAGGGTTTTTGCTCTGTCTTAGCCTTGGCATGGACATCTCCAACAGCCGTTCTACAAACCGTGCTTAAGAAGGGAATCACTGGAGAGGTCAACGGACTGGACACGCCAGCAGACGAGATCCCCTGCCTATGATTACCTGCCTATGAAAATTAATCTCGAAAAAAGCTTCACCCATGAAATACCGGACAGGAACCAATGGGATTCACAAAATACCATACACGACAAATCACTGTCAATATTCACAGACGGTTCCAAGACACTGGGGGGAGTTGGCGCCGGAGTCTTTTCAGAAGAACTTAATCTGGGCCTATTCTTCTGACTTTCAAAATACTTCAGTGTCTTCCAAGCTGAAATTGCAGCTATTCGTAAAGCTACAGCGTGGCTGTCGATTAATTCGGTATCACAAAGGGTTATGTTCATATAAATTGCGGTATCCAAGCTGCAATGAAATCCCTAATATCCAGCGAAATAAGATTAAAGGTGGTGGAAGATTGCTGCGTATCTTTTAACGAGATAGCTGGACACTGGACTGTACAATATCACCCTTCCTGGTCACTGTGACGTCCCAGGGAACTGTGAGCAGACGATCTAGCAAGGCGAGGCTCTTCTGGGGTGGATAGTACAAGTCTGCAGTTCTGCACCACTTTCCTATACGCTAAACAATTAATTCACGCTTACACAGCAAGTAGAGTAGTATTCAGATGGAAACATCTACGATACTGTGACTCCTGGCTAACTATGGATACAAAAAAATCCAAGAAGCTTCTTCGACTTAAAAGATTCAGCATCTCGAAAGTCGTTAATGTCACTTTTGGGCACTGCATATTGGGTAGACACGCCCAAAGGCTCGGTCTGCATACAATGACTTCTGCAGAAGCTCCAGAGATGAAAAGGAGGACGAGTCCGTCACTCACTTTCTTTTCAGTTGCCCTGTTGCCAAATTAAGAAAGGCAACAAATGGTTTACATGAGTAGCCAGTAAAGGAATTGCTCCCCAAATCCCTGTGGTATGCACAATGGGCCGACTAACGGCCTAAGGCCTAATGCACACGGAGCAAATGAAAAAAAAACTAAACAGGTTGGCAACTCGGGTTACAGACCAGTTACGGACTCAGCGGTGACTTGACTCCATACACGAGCAAACCCATCACCAATCAAAATCTCTATAGTCCGTTCAGTGCCGTCATCTTTTTCAACCTCACCACCAGCAACAGGTTGGTCTGTTGTTTGCTCATCTTCGACAAACTAGAAACTGAAATCAATAGGCAACCCAACATACAAATTGACAGACGACTGTTTACAAACTGGTTTTGTGAATCGCAAAAGAGTTGTCAACCAGTAGCGTCGTGTGCGTCGTTCCATTTGATTACACAGGGTATGGCTCAAAGCAAACTAGTTGCCAATTCGCATTGCTGATTAGTTTTTTTCCAGTTGCTCGGTTTGCATTTGGCCTAAGTGTTTCTCTCACCGAGAGCCACTTTAAACTAACTAACTATCCAAGTATTTTCACTTGAGAGCACATTTACGTATAACTTTTTCTGTTTAACTCTTCAATCAATTCCACAGGAAGTTCCACTTAATTCCTATGAAATGCTGGGGATACATTTTTCAGTTTTGTTCTGTTCTGTTTCGTGTTTTTACTGATGCATTTTATTGATAGCTATAACCAACGCCTTATATGGGTCAGAAATGAGTCTCGTTTGGGTTGCTCTCATCGCAGAATCTGCAGAGACCTTCATCTAATATATATATATCTGCCAGGTAAGGTGTTCCCTAAGTCGACAGTGTCGGGTTACGACTCGTTGGTTGTTCCTACTTAGACTGGTATATGCTTTAAATCTTGTTAGGTTATATTCTAAAAGTTTCTTAGCCTTTTCTCAGGTCTTGAAAGGTTTCTAACAATTACCTTCAATTTTCCTGGTATAATCTTCTGAACTTTTCTTGCAAGGTGTGACCCCTTATCCCGAAAGGCGACAGTTCAGTCAGTATGAAGGGTTTCGCTGCGCCTTATATTGCCAGAGAATTTGCTGCCTCTGTCCATGATGATGGTGCACAGGCACGACATAAAATGAGCTTACTGCTTAGAGGTGTTGTTCTAGATACTCTACTTCGCTGATTAGTATCAGTGTCGTGCATGGAAATAATCGAATTGTCTCTGAAGCCTTCTGTTGCTTGTGAATGGTAACTATGGTTGTTTTTGCCATGTCGAAATTTACGCCACCATTCTTGGGTCATTTTTAATCCCTCTGTATGGTGTTGCCGAGGGCTACCCCAAACTTTTCCCTATATCAACCAATACTACATCATTGTTAATTATTCCAGTTCAGCTACAACTATACGCTCCATGGAGTGATAGTACCCCTCCTTGTGAACATCCTCTAGTTGTGGCTAATGCTGGCCAGGTGGTCAAGTCAGCAGTTCATACATCTACACTACATGGATATTGTTTACCTTTTTTCTTTCCATTAGGGATCGTTTATTGGGCTCATGGGAGGTATTGTCAAACGACCCTTCAGTGTCGGAAAAAGAGCACAAGTATCGCCTCTTTGCGTTTAGGGCGCTTTGAATCACCTCCATCAGCTCCATCACCTTCATGCTGACGATAGTATAATGTGTAAAGAGGAATGAAATTAATACTTTCTTCCTCAAATAATTGTCCACTGACTTCTCGGTTGTCTTTAAGAGAAACGATGTGAGGCTGATGAGTGTGTTGTGTGTATTACTCTGAATGCGATGCGTCTTTTTCCCAACCTTTGGTTGTAAGGCAACCCTTGACGGTCTCAATTTCATTGTTATATTGGTCAAAGCATTTACTGCTTTCTAATCAGGTTTGACAAGAGTACATTTTGGCCTTTCCGTATGGGCTGGGTAATGAAACTCTGAAATGGAACTCATTGTCCATTCCAGTTTTCCTTTAGACTAGCATGATGCTGTTTTCCTTGACAGTTTCCGTTTCGCTTTGTAGTATTGGAGAAGTTGCGCATGTTGGTCGGATCTATGTTTAGACAAGTTTTTGTTCCACTGCATGAATAAATGTTTTTTTATGTTTCTTTTTCTAAAGGGAAGCTTCTTTCGAGCGCAGTCGTGGTGGTATCTATTACAGCCTCAACTTTTTATAAAAATTTATTTACAGTCCTTTCTTACAATTACCTACACATTCCAATTCTTAAATTGGCGATGAAAACCAAGACTTCCGCCCAGCTGAAGTCCAACAAGGCTGCTAGACCGGACTGCTTTTCAAGGCAGCGGGATATGGCTTGGAAAAGATCATACACCAACTCGTCTCTAAGATTTGGTCAGAAGAAGTATGCCCGATGAATAGAACCTCAGCATCGGTTTGCCCGATCCACAATAAAGAAGACCCTCTAAACTGCGCCAACTATAGAGGCGCAGGTCTTCTTAATCTTAACATAGCTTACAAAATCCTGTCTGCCGTACTGTGTGAGCGCCTGAAACCATTTGTGAACTCGAAAGCAAGGCGAGTGGGATTGCAGAAAATGAGATATCCGATAAGATTGCTAAGCAAGGCCAGGGACCAGAACCCGTGCTGGGTCTTCCTGCGTCCTCGGTCAGGGCCTCCATTGACGATTGGGTCTCAAACGAACACATTCGAAAACATTCCAGTAAAATGGGTAATACTGGATTTGCTTTCTTGTAGTACAATGGACCAGTTGCGTTTGAGTGCTACAGTGAAGTGTTTCCTAATCCGACAAAAAAAAGCTATACCCGTCCTGCTTTGCCCATGCCGACGAATTGTATTGCTTAAATATGTTTTGCCCATCAATGTTCCAAAATTTGACAACTTGAGCTCCCATGAATTTCGAGAATTATTGTGTGCAGTATTTTTTTCTTTTTATATGGGAACTACCACGCCCCTTTGTGCGATTTCGCCCTCACTTTTGTAAATGCTTCCAATGGGCAATAGGTATACGTTCAAATTTAAATGTTAAGACTATCAGAAATGTCAATATAAGTTTATTGTGTTGTAAATAATTTTATTGTATGGAAGATGCCACGCCCTGTTTTTCAATACCCCCTATCATCCCCCCTATTCAATGCACATCAATAGCCGTTTTTTATTATCAGCGTGATCTGATCCGGATCAGATCATGAAAATAAAACAAACTGGATCATTGATTGAGTTGTGGCAACAAACATATAAAATCCAATACCAATTATGACAAATTTCGTATTGCCACCAGCCATCTTGCAGCCACACGGTACAATGTGACGTCACAATGCTATGATTTCTCCATTGCACTTGCTCATATTTGAGTTTGACATTTCGCTTGTTGTGTCGGGGTGTTACCATATGGATACAAATCTGCATACATTTAGCATTGAATTTTTTTTTGGGAAAATATGTTCAAATGTTATATTCAAATATGCATTATAATTAACCGTATTGTACTGCTAATATTTCCATTTATATTTCTGTGCTATATAGCGAAACAAAACATCTCGAAAGTCGGAGTAGTAACTTATTCGAATTTGAAAAAATGCTAATTGATTTTTTGTGTTGTTAATTGTGGTTCACATTTTGGTCTGGCAACATTACTGTGTGGCTATAATTTACAGGGACACCAACCTTTAGTGAATGAAATAAACAACGCCACGAAACAACAACGAGAAATAGTTGAATTAATTTTCAGATCATATTTCGTGATCTCGATGAAAAGCAGGATCACATGTTGTTGTTGTAAGTGCATGTAAATCGATGATCTATATGGATCATAGCTGATAATAAAAAACGGCTAATGTTCCTAAGTTCCCTTTAGTAGCGTTTGCAGTGTTTTTTGTAAAAAAAAAACTATAGAAGGAGTGAGAAATGGAGAAGGACTGCATTTTTAAAACGAAGGATTCCATAGTTTAAATTGCATAAATAAAGAAAAGACGAAATGAGTTTATATATCGATAACGAGAAGGAATAAAACAAAGGGTTCTGGACGAATGCGTAAATCCATACCAACAACTATATCTATAATTGGAACCCTCGAAGGACGTTTGTTTCTCAAAAGCCCATTATCTGACAAAATGTATTGCCTAACAAAAAAATGTCTAACTTTTAAGGAACCCTACTTATGTCAATATTGAGCAAATAAATCCCCAGTTCCTACCTCTCCTGCGTGATTGATAGCAATCAATTGACATCACTATATACCTTCTCAAATCAGCGATATGTACTCTACTCCCATCCAACTGATTAGGACAATTCCCTGTAGACATATACGTTAGATGGTGATGAAGACCCTAACGAACAATGGAACATTTATTTTCTAGCCGTAGTCGGATCTAATACCTTGGCTTATTGTCGTCTCTGATAATTGCAAAATGCCACAGCAGTAATATATCACAGTAACTGAATAGACTGGCTAAACAATTTCCATTGTATGAAGTTCGTAATCTGTGAAATAAATTTGCCTTTTACAACAAAAGGACACATCCCTCACCCGTCGCACTCACCGAGAAGCAATCAAATGAAGATGCCACAAATCTAATTCAAATAAATTATTCATTTATTCCCATTTGAAAAGGCAAAATCTCCATAAAGACCCTGCAAATCTTTTTCTCTATTTGAATTGCACCTAAAAAAAAGACCCAAAAAGAAATCCAAGTCCAAGAAAAATAATAATCATCCTTCCTTTCAAAAGGGACCAGGTGTAGGCGAATGTAATGCGCCCTTAATTTGACTGTCTTACGATCGATCGAAAGCGAAACCCTCACTCACTGCCTTTCGTTGTGCGTGTGTCCCTCTCTGTTGTGCTTCATTAATTAATTGTATCTTTCGCAGTGCCAAAGATGTGTAATCCAGCAAACAGGACTTTGTTTTTCAAGTAAATCTCGTCGGCAAATTAATACGAATTATCTATGACAAATGAATGTAATTAGGGCAAGACTTACACGGTTACAAACTCCCAAAAGGATATCCCCCAATGACATTTCGTTATACAAGGGCATCCTGGAAATGAGAGTTGCACGTTTTTATTTTCTTGATAATGATGGCCAAAATCAACAAATCATCATTGCGTTGTGTTGTCATGTCCTTTTCCAGATATGGGTTGTTGGAAGCTCCTTGTTCCTGATTCTGATACCGGCCCAGTGCCGGAACTCATAATCGTTACTCTTTATTTCATTTTGTGTTTTTCAATTACTATTATTTAGAAAGTGTTTATTTGCGACCCATAAACAGTGCAGTAAAGTTTCCAAATCAAACGTTTAAAAAAATATGAGTTGCCTGTCGTTGGAGGATTGTTGTTTGCCTGCTCGGCGGCGCTCCAGTAACGAAGTTTTAATTTTTGAAATAATATGAAAATATAATGAGCACTTGCGTCAGATAGGTATTCATCATTTATGGCTCTCACTTGCGAAATGGTTTTCGGATGTGGGTGACGTGGAACGAAGTTATTTGTTCCTGGAACCCTTTATTAACGCACTCAGGAAATCTCACGGCTTTGAGTTGGTTGCTGCGAGCTGTATACATTTTGATATAATCTCTTGAGCACTGGTTAATAATAAACAAGGTTTCTTTTTTGGAACACATGTGCTTAAGGGGAAAGTTATTGACAAGGGTTTATCTGGTTAATGTATTTTTTTTTGCCAGTTTCTGGAAATTTTTTATAAGTCGTGTTTACCCGGTTTGAAGGATTAAGCGAAAATATTCAGTTCAACGCAAATTTTGTTGAGGTACAAACTTGAGATGAGTACCTTGGGATATATTGTCCATTTTAACAGTAACTGTTTAAAACACATCCAGTCGATCATATTCCAAAAGACAAAGGAGTCAGTTATGCAAAAAATCATGAAAATGCCTAGACAAGACCATGGCGTGGTTTTTATTCCCAAATCAGGCAAACAGGGACATATAACATAACAGAGGAGAGAAAATGATTTCAGATAAATTAGTCTGTCTTCTTTTATGATGAAAACCCTGAAACGACTACTGGGAGCTCATATCAGGAGTCATTTCATATAGCGATGGCTTCTTTAGCGAGTCACATAAGCATAATTGAAGGCAAAGTCGGTATAGAAACAGCTCTCCATAATTTAGTAAGGAAAACAGGTCGTTTGGAGTACATTCTTATGGGCGCGTTCACACCTGCAAACCGAAACCGTCCATAAGAATGTACTCCCAACGACCGGGTAGCCGGTACCGGTTAGCCGGCTGCCGGGTATGTGTGAAATGGGCCTAAGGAGGCTACACTTTGACGAGTTTGCCCTGGCAGCTTTGCTAGATGTAGAAGGTGCCTTTAATAACGTAGAGAGTAGGTCGATCCTTAGCGTTCTAAGTCGTCTACAAGAACGAAAACTGCTATATTGGACACAGTTTTCAATGTCGGTAACCAGGACGGAACCCTACAGGGGGAGTTTTATCGCCTTATTTTATAGATGCATGTTATTGATAAAGACACTATGGGGATAAGAGTGCCGCAGCATTTTAAGCGTATCTAGCTATAACAATCTGGACACCTTTCTGCACCTTATGCTGCTAGATTTGCATAAGTATCTACATCTAATAATGGTCCATGCTATTTTACCTTAAAAATGTTTGTGTTAAGTTGTACTGTAATCGTTGTACTCCAACAACGAATGTATTTAATTTATAAGAAACTAGCGGGCCCGGCAAACGTTGTTTTGCCAGCTCGTAACTACATTTTTTATTTGACATTTTCTTTATGATTTTTTTTTATTGGGTGTATATTATTTGAAATTTTATTCATGAGCTTATTCCTGCTTTTTAAATATTTTTTATTGTTGAGTGTTTATTATTTGAACTTTTGTGGAATCGGATCGCAGCGCCACCTACCGGGTCCAATTGTGAATATAGACCATCCTTAGACCCATTCAAACACACGCACAAAGTTTCAATAAAATCGGTCCAGCCGTTTAGGAGGAGTGCGGTAACAAACACGGACAGAAGAATTATATACTATACTAGCGGACCCGGCAAACGTTGTTTTGCCTGCTCGTAGGTACATTTTCATTGTCCGTCAATTGTTCTGTGGCCGTTTTATTTAACCGATGTGTCTGGACTCCGGACTGATTCTGTACTCCGTGTGCTTCGACCGTTATTTCCTTTGACGTGTGTCCAGGAATCCCGCCCACATTTCGCTCGGTTGTTTGTTTGGACAAAGCACATCAATGTCTACAATTTTACAACTTTAGTTCCCACAGGTGTCGAGAGATTTATAAGCTTCTTGCTTTTTAATGTTTTTTTTTTAGTGTTTATTATTTGAAATTTTATTCATGAACTTTTTGCTTTTTAATTTTTTTTATTTATTGTTGAGTGGTTACTATTTGAACTTTTGTGGAATCGGATAACAGCGCCACCTACCGGGTCCAATTGTGAATATAAACCATCCCAAACCCCCATTCAAACAGACGCACAAAATTGCATTAAAATCGGTCTAGCCGTTTAGGAGGAGTACGGTAACAAACACGTACAGAAGAATTATATATAAACTAGCTAAACCCCCGCCGGCTTCGCCAAGCCTTTTTTTGGTTTTTAAATTTTTTTTTTTAATTTTTTTGGCTTATCAATAATTGATTACCGTAATTACGGACATTTAATAAACAATTAACTAAAGACTGGTTGAAAATTACGGGCGACAGAGGGAAACATTACAGTTTTGCAACTTTGTTAGATAGCTGTACCCGACCGCGTACAGGAATCTTGTTTAGGCCTTAGATATCAATGTTCTTTGTTCTTTTGTAAAATGCAAGAAATGAGAATAAATCGATTTGCTGTAACTTTTTTCTGTCTAAACCTGAAATACAGCAATTCGAACAAAACAAAAAAATACTAATGAAAGTCGGCCCAGCGGTTATCGAGATATATAGCGTCATCGAGTTTCACCACATTGAAACTTAAGATTATCTGCAAGTTTGAGCTCAATCGATTAGATAAGAATTTGAATGTTTTTTGTATGAGCGGTGCCACGCCCCTTTGTCAGATTTTGACCAATCTTCACAGGAGCACTCCGCGGCCGTAAGATTACCTGTAAGTTTGAGCTCAATAGATTTGGTGGTTTTCGAGATATACCTACGATTTTCAATGTTTTTTTTTTTGTATGGGCCGGTGCCACGCCCCTTTGTCCGATTTTGAATTTGTTTGGCCTATCACCCGACCACTGTAATTACCGACATTTAATAAAAAAATCAACTAAATTGGTTGAAAATTAGGGGCAACAGAGGGAAACATACAGTTTTTTCCACTTTCTTTTATATATATAGAGAAGAGATAAGAGATATAAAGATATGTAATTTTATTGACGACGTTTGTGTTTAATGAAAAACAATTAAGGTCGAATAGTCCCAAAATTGTAACTTCATCCTGCTTATTGTTGTTTAACAATGAAATCAACAATTAAATTGTAGGCTAACAATATTAACATTTTTTAAACAAAGTATTTGTTTCAAACATGCAGCGCTGTTTGTTTTAATCACGTACATATTTGATTTGACAATTTTAAGCCCATTGTTAGGTATTGTTAAGCCACAATCACATTCAGGAAAATGTTACAAAGTACACAAAGTTACAAAATAATATTATTTCTCCCTTTATCATATAAACTACTTTCTATCATTCCGTTTCATTTTTGTCAACAAATTTTTTTTTTAAAGCTCAAGGTGCTCTGAGCTTTCACATTAACAAGCTCAAAAAACCAACACACACACAATATAGTTTTCATAATCTCTCCAGCAGATAGCTCTGCAATTCAACTATTTTGAGGAAATATACCTCCCATTTGACGTTTTGTCATTTTTGTAGCTAACAAAAGTTTTGTTTCGAACGTCAAAAAAACTTTCACGTATTTCAACAAAATCAATCCATATTCCATACTAGTCGTGTTTTTGCAGCATATGCGAAATTCTGTTGCAGCCATCAGCTGGATTGTTCTGTGATTGTTGCGGCATATTTGCGGATGACCTCCGCGAAAATCAAATCGGGCTCGGTTGTGGTTTCATTGTTGAAAGGATATTTACATCGGCTGCAACTACTTTAGCATCGGAGTAGTTGCATTGGTCACATTTAACTTTCACAAAACTCGTGAATCTCGATTTTACGTACTAAGTAGTAGAATATTTAATAAGGTAAATATAATGGACAAACGTATGCGCTCTCAATTGATTGAAACGGCTTCGATTTCAATTAATTTATTTCGGGTTTGGAACTCAGCAAATAGTCCAGCGGGGTTGTGCAGGAATTGAGCAGAAACTCTATCTTTACTTGTACAATGAACTGATCAATTTGCCGGAGTTGCAATCGATTGTTTTCCTAAAAAACGTCGGAGCAATAATGGATCCGATGGATGCGGTCTTAACTTAATGGGCATTTCAACATTTAAGTCTCTTTACTATTGAATTCTGTACCTTTGACCAATTATTGTTATTATAAATTCTTCTGTGTACCTAGTTTATTTTTGTTTTTACTTTTTTTTTTGTTTTGTTCCAATTGGTTACAGTTCTCTGGTAGATATTTCAGAAATATATGGAACTGAAGTGAATAAGACACGGCAATTGGGCACTGGGCAGCGATGGAGAGCATTGATCCACACGATGACGTCCTATCCTCAAAAAGAGAAACAAATTAAGACCCAATCAGACCCAATTAGCACCACCTCAAATCAAAGAACCCAGACTTGCATTTCAATAAAGTGATATTATTTTATTCATTGAATGTTTACAGCGTACAAACTAACCACATCCGAAATAGAACAGATAAGCCGATTCCCGAGAGCTACGACGAGTATATACTATACAAGGGGACAAGTTTCCCATTTTGTTGTTTAGTTTTTGATTAAATTCTTGTACACATCGGGGTTGTTAATGACGAACAAAATGTTCTTCGGCTTGCGAATGGTAACACGGTTGACGACTTGGATTTGCTTCAGACCCAATTTCAGCATGATTTTGCATGCCTTCTTATCGCTGCGTGACTGCTTGGCCTTTGAAACGGGTTGGGGTCGAAATTCTGGCGAGGTCAAAATTCTTTTTTCAAAATTCTGTTTTACAAAATTCTGCTTTCAAAATTCTGCTTTTCAGAATTCTTTTTTTCAAAATTCTGCTTTATAAAATTCTGCAAATAATAAAAAAAAGGTTTGGAAAATGTTAAAAAGCGCGCGCTTTTATTTTGTCGCCAATAAATCGGGTCCCAAGCAAAATTTCCAAAATCCCAGAAATTGATTTTATCTATCTCTTCCCCTTTCCCACCAATTGGAATAAATTAGAAGTTGGAAAAATATGGAGTATTTGACTAAGGAAATACATACTTCTGTTTTTAGATTTGAGTTTAGTCAACTTCTTTTTTCAACAGTTTCATGTGCCAGAAAATCAGCCGATAATAATTAGTCAGCGCAAATGACACATGGCCTTAAAACTTTCTTCAAATTATTTCTGGCAACCCTAGCGTGGATGGTGGATATATGTATTATTGTGATATATGTATTATTATTATATTGCAATTATGAAATAATTTGTCATTTTTTGGCTGTTTTTTTTTTTGTGTTCCTGGTACATTGTAAGTTGTTGACAAAGTTGAAAAATATTTGTTTTCTTTAAATTCGTAAATTGGAAAAAAAAACAGAATTAGCAGAATTTATTTGTTTAAAATATTGCCTGTCAGAATTTTAAAAAGCAGAATTTTGAAAGACAGAACAGAAAAAAAACAGAATTTTGAAAAGCAGAATTTTTGTGTTAAAAGTCAGAATTTTGCAGAGCAGAATTTCGACCCGCTCCCCTTTGAAACTAAATCAATTGGCTGGTTGCACCGCCACCAAATTGAGTTGCTCCAGCAGTTGCGTCCTTCAACTCAGGGATACATTTTTTTAAATTTTTGAAAAAAACATTTTTGACACTTATGAAAAATATAAAAATTAAGCCTGCCATATTTCTTGTCATCTTCCTAGTGTCAAGAAAGAGCTTTTAGAGAAAACTCTTCGCGATAGATGTCGCATATTATATGCGTGTGTTTTTTAATTTTTTCCACTTTTCTAACTTTTTTAACATTTTCCTGAATGTGATTGTGCCTTTATTATGTACTTACTTTTCGTATTAATTAAACAATCATAATTCACATAAAAATGACACCACCTTATTTCTAACATTATTTACATTTTTAATTATTAATATGTTGAACAGTTATTGTACACTAAGGACAGTAACAATTCACATGGTATACATAGTCCCACATACTCTACAAAGTCTCCTTTTAAGTTAAAATATATACCATTTGCTTCGTCTAAATGCGGGATTGCAAACCACAAACTCCCTAATCCCCAAACACTCGTTTTGGGGAAACCTCGTATACCACATCAAACATTAAGGGGTTCGTCTTCGTACTTATTTAAAATTCCAAGGGAGAAATATGTTGCTCTCGCATTGACTGTCTAGTATTAACTCTGTTGATGCACGAATATTTGATATAGAGCTTTAATTTTTCATTTTATAAAATCTTCGAAATTTTACTGCACGATTATAATGAAGTAAATTTGGTGTGGGAATCCAGCGCGAAAGCGAGCCTTAGAATCGAACGACTCGCGTCAGCAAAATAGTTCAACACCGAGATTGAAGAAATCATGTGAAGCTATTATGTCGGCAGTTATTACAAAAATGTCATGGCACGTATGATGTATTCGAATTCCCCAATCGCCATGCAACTTGATGGCGTAATCAAGGAAGAGAAATAAAACCAGAAACCATTGTTTGCAGCGATAGCGAAATTAAGTTCCGATGCGAAGGCTTAGGTTTGTGGGAGCTAACTTTTGTTTGCAATTCGATGACATTACGATAGTCGAGAGACTCCATTATCCCACTTTTTGTTTTACCTACCAATATCTGTGGCACTTTTATTTGTTGTACGTCTATAAATTTTTTTCTTTAATATTCGAAGACGTCTTTGTGAAGCGCCTATCTTCTTCCTATACCAAGGTTATTGGGCGCCTTAAAGAATGCTACAATTAGGTACTTACTCATGTCATGAAATGTGTCAATTCTTGACATGCTGATGACACAAAAATTTACTCATAATATAATAGTGATCGTCGTAACGCCGATTGATATTTGGACACACATTGTAAAGTTATGCTCGCTTTTTCATGCTGCATTTTTACAGAGCAAAATGACAGAGGCGAGTGACCATATGCACCTTAACTCAGTTGTAATTAATAAGGGAAGATACCTCCCTTAACATCGTTATTCGAAAAACCAAAAAAAAATTATTTAACTTGTACTCTATTTTTATACAACACAGGTCTGATCTGTGTTGTTGTAAAATCGAAAAACGAGTCATTCGCACGAACAACTAAAAAAACAGGGAAAAAAACTATTAAATCGTGACATGCATGACACATTGACACTATAGAAAA
This sequence comes from Cheilosia scutellata, assembly GCA_955612985.1. NCBI lineage: Eukaryota > Metazoa > Arthropoda > Insecta > Diptera > Syrphidae > Cheilosia > Cheilosia scutellata. Next base: position 56,080,861 of record OY015313.1, on the reverse strand, counting down.
TCGTAGAGTCGCACTCGTGGGACTTACTTTGTCAACCTGTCACATGCTTTAAAAAAAAAGTCTGTCATTCAGTTTGTACTGAAACATCCCCCTGCTGACCCGTACTCCGATGCTCACGCCTTGCCGAAGAGCTCGTTCTGCTTACACGTAATCCGATACTCACGCCTTGCCGAAGAGCTCGTCCTGCTTACCCGTACTCCGACGTTCAGAGACTGATGCTTCTATAGTTAGCGCAATTTAGAGGGTCTCCTTTCTTATAGATCGTGCAAACAATGCTGAGGCTCCATTTATCAGGCATACTTTCCTCTGACCAAATCTTGGATAAGAGTTGGTGCTTCCTCTCTACCAATCCATCTCCCGCTGCCTTGAAAAGCGCGGCAGTTATACCGTCCGATCCAGCAGCCTTGTTGGACTTCAGTTTGGATATTGCTATCCTCACTTCATTTTGGTCAGGTGGACGGATACGGAAGTCTTGGCTGTCATCGCTTAGGTTGAATGGTTCATTCTGCCTGACAGCGGAATTTGTATCGTCTTAGTGTCGTATTAGTCGAACTCCTCGTCTTTATATGCTGTAACGTAGGTTATGTCAATGAGTTCCATATATCTGAAATATATTAGACACCGGTGAAAAAAAAAATTAAATAAATAAAAAACACCTTGGGTCTCTCCTGTGCTTTATATAGAAAGAGAAGTTGCTTCTGAATGTGACTCCTAGAGGGTGAATGGATTCCGTGCTTGATTCAAAACTAATTTCTTTTCGCAAACGTTTAAGTAGGAGTGTTTTTGAAATTGCAGACTTTTAGGGTAATTCGAAAAAGTTTCGTTCTTGGAGTTACCTAAAGTAAAGAAAACGTCAATGAAATAGCTTTCGTTTTTTTGTTTTGCTTTCGCGTAAATGAAAATTCCTTTCGTTTTCAAAGTTACATGAAATAAAACGTTCGTGCAATCGAAAGCGATTTACCGTTTTTATCTTAAAAAATCCCACCACTGATTTGCTCGCGGATTATTATCATAGAAAGAACTAAAGGGTCCGCCATCTAACGTTTTTTTTTTCAACTACTTAGTGCTTATTTCGCGAATGGTAACACTTAGCTCATGTCTGATTTGACAGATAATTAGTTTTATCCTTCCGCTGAACGAATATGGTTGTGTATACGCTTGAACAACGCTGGGAAATATTGCGACATTACTTTGAAAATCATGGTAATGTTGCAGAATGTGTGCGAAAATTGCGTACGGATTTTGGAAGAAGAGAAGCACCGTCAGCGGGTATGTAAACAAGCAAAATTGTCGCATTTGGGGCACAGAAAACCCGCACGCATACATTGAAAAGCCGGTATACCCAAAACGAGTCACTGTTTGGTGCTGATTTTGGTCCAGAGGCATAATTGGGCCATTTTTCTTCGAAAGTGAACAAGGAGTGGCCGTTACAGTCAATGGCGATCGTTATCGGGCCATGTTGAACGAATTTTTGTTCACAAAAATTGAAGAGGAGGATATTGGCAACATTTGGTTTCAACAGGACGGCGCTACGTGCCACACAGCCGAAGCTACACTCGATGTTTTGCGCCCTGTTTTTGAAGATCGCATTATCAGCCGCAGAGCTGATGTCGTTTGGCCACCGCGGAGCTGCGATTTGACAACGTTGGACTATTATTTGTGGGGTGCCGTAAAAGATAAGTGTTACGCCGACATGCCAGAGACAATTGACGCTTTAAAGGACAATATTCGTGAAGCCATTGGTGAAATACAGCTGCACACAATTGACGCTTTAAAGGACAATATTCGTGAAGCCATTAGTGAAATACAGCTGCACACAATCGATAATGTGCTTAAAATTGGACCGATCGTGTAGGCTACTGCATGGCCAGCCGAGGCAGCCATTTGAATGAAATTATTTTCCATTATTAACCGGAAGGATTGTACTTTCAAATAAAAAAAGAAATTTGAGAAAATATTCAGTAGTTTTTTTTTATAGCATTTTCAAAAAAAAAAAAGTTTTTTGGCGGACCCTTTAGATCCCTTCATGATTACAGCGTTAAGTGCAATGTAATTTGACGACACGCGGCCGTCTACTACATTTTGAATCAAACTATGCTCAGATTAAAATTTTCTACACGACCGCAGAGTTGTAGTTTAGGGTTCAATGGCCCACCCGGTCAAAAACCTCGGAGATATCAAAGGCGATGACCCTGGATTCGACGTGCTATTCGATTAGCCACTTCTTGTTGTAAGTGGGTAACGTAGCTCAGCAACAGCTGAGTGGAGCAACAGCTGCAACATCGTTATTTCCAGTATTTACTTGATTGATTGGTTATTATTATTCCTTCATTATTTCTGTGATCTTTTTTATTACCATATGTAGCATCGAAAAAAAAAAATTCGACTGATTTCATAGGTATACCACATTCTTCCATTTTTTGAAATTGGTCGAATGCGCTTGGTCTTCCAGCAACAGGAAAAAGTCTCCTAAAACTACTACTTGAAGATTTTTCTCCTGTGTTGGCTGCTATATGTTCGCCCTTATGAAATGGGGTAGTTGACATTTCCTGCTGTAATCTGCAGCAGCACAGTACCTAAGTAATATATCCTGGACTTCTAAGCGAGGTGTCTCAAATTCAATCCCTGAGAAAAACAAGCTACACTTAAAGGTTATTTTCCACAACCTCTCCTTTCGCTAATCAGCTGCTCAGATACGACATTAAATTGTAGGTCCTTTTTATTTGTGACATAAAAAAAATCACATGCCTACACGAACACGATTGTTTGATTTATTTTACCTTTTCTCCTGTTTATTTTTTAAGTCCGTGTTGATTAGCAAATAGATCGCCTGTTCTAAGAATTTTTTTTAATTCTAATTCAACATCTTCTCCATGAGTTTGCCAGCTGTCAAGAAAAATATATGTACCAGAAGTCAAGCCGTCCCGGCCGGACGGATGGTGGATGACACACGTGCAACATGCTTGTTCTCACCTCACCTACAGGTGGATTTATAAATCCACCAGTGACAATTTGTACGTCAAGAGACATTTGACTTTTCCAAACAACGCCGGCCGTCCCGGCCGGACGGATGGTGGATGACACACGTGCAACATGCTTGTTCTCACCTCACCTACAGGTGGATTAATAAATCCACCAGTGACATTTTGTACGTCAAGAGACATTTTACTTTTCCTTATTTCATTTAATGGCGAGTAGGTAAATCAACTTTCAAAAACAAACAGTTTTTCATTATTGTTTTAAATTTTATTCTTATTAGTAGAAACATATTTTAATTTTTAATGCATTAATACTAATACCAACTCATTTTAATTTCTCCCTTAAATTTCTATACCTATAGATGTTTTGACTTTCAGATAATATAAACAACTCTCTACGCTTAACTGTTTAAAAAATAATTTAATTAGGTTAACGTCTCTGGCAACACCCTCTCAATTGAATAATGAAAAATTTAATGAAACTGTTTTAATTGAATGTATACCTACACCTACCCGTGCAGGCAGTCTTCTCGAGAATAAACACAAAATAGAAACAGTTTGTCTAAAATTTATTTTGCATTTGTTTATATTTGGTTATACACCTCCGACATCTCGGAGTGCAATGCTTAATACGGTTCGCCCGTTGAAAGGACCCAACGAAGGACAAGAACCCACACCAACAGCAACAACGATATAACGCTTACAGAAAGACCGAAAACACCATCACGTATACTATGTTAACGAATTTATACCCGCATAATGCAATTCCCATTGTAAAGGATAATTACACAGCGAAAGGACTACGACACGAGACGACAACAGCAATGAGTTTAACCGTATAACCGTCAAATGGTCAAAAGCCACCCGCCCCCGTCGCACTTCGTAAAATGACGCCAGCCACGAACCATAATTAGAGCGAAGCCCGTTCGCAAATGCTAATAAAAGTCCTTAGGCAGGCTGTTAGAGAAGGCCGAGCGTTTAAAATTCGCTCAAGAGTTTGTTATTTTTTTTTAGTAGTAGGTACTGCGTAATGGACCTCACCGCCAGCCAACTATGAATTTAATTCCTTAGACCCGAAAGAAGGTTTTTGTAAAAGTTTAAGTACAGTAAGGAATGACGAACAGTATAGGAATAGGATATCGCATAAAGAATCCTGACGAGCAAAATAAAATCATGTCACGATGATAATGTTTTCCAGCCGTAGGTACGCGAGGTTTAAGGCTTCACAAAAAGTATACACAAGAATTTTTCTCCCTTGAAAATTATATTCAGGAACAAAATTTTGAAAGAATTTTATTAAAAAGTTTAACCATCCATCCGCCTGGTGCTTGCTGTATAATTATTTCGGCGTTCATCCATCAGTATCTATGTGCCGAATTTTTATATCCTCTCAAAGGAATTTATTTAAGTAATTTGCGAGAAGAGTTGGGCGCTTATGTTGGCAATTTGTGTGTGTGTTTGTTTGTGTTATTTTTTTTACTTCGCCTGAAGACAATAATTTCTTACGAGTTGTGCTCATGCTGGTTTATGGTTTGATTTGATGTCGTACGTAATCCGGTGGTTAGTGATTTTTCCCCCCAAACGAATGCCAGTATTTTATTATTTGAGTGCCAATGGCATGTACTATACTCGTACACACTACGCAATCATATGTGCAGAATCTGGTGACTGCAAAGCAAAACGAGCACCAAAGATAGATTTAAGATATGAAAGGTATATTATATCTACTTACTTACTTAGGTGGCGTTACGGTCCGGGGAAGCTAAAAATTAGCCCGACCTTTGGCTAACCGCCCTCAGTAATCAGTTGCGCACTCTAAGTTGGGCGAGGTTCCCTTCCACTTGTGTGCGGCACCTAAGACGAGGTCTTTCTTTACGGCGTTGTGGAGCTTGAAGAGTTCGGTATTTAATCTCGTTCCATTTGTGTGTAAGGCGAGGTCCTTCTCTACTGCGTTATGGAGCTTGAAGAGTTCGGTATTTAATCTCGTCCTAAAAAGCCTGTCAATGCAAACGGGACCGAAAATCACTCGAAGAATTTTGCAGTTCGAAACGACCAAGAAGATCTTCATCCGCCTTTATTAACGTCCATGCTTCTGCGTCATGGAGCTCGAATGCGATTACGAGGGTCTTAGATAGAGCATCCTTATTATTTCTTGACAAGGCCTTACTAGTCTATTGCCTTCTTAGGTTAAGGAAACAGCGGTTGGCAAGTTTAACTCTTCGTTTGTTTCTCCTGTTGTGTCATTTTCGGAGTTTATAGCGGAGCCGAAGTAGACAAAGTCCCTAACCACGTCAGACAGAGTTGTAGCTGTATATCGTCGATGTCGTGTGTCCCTTCCTGTTGACAGCATGTAGTTGGTTTTGCCCTCATTCACCACTAAATGAATTTTTGCCACTTCTGTGCTGATACTCTCAAACGCACAGACACCGCATCACATTTTCTTACTCCATTTTTTGACATAAAAGTCTTGGTGAGACTGTTTCCGACCTTGATGGAGCATTCTCCATCGTTCTCCATCGTCATTCTGCACAATCTGACAAGTTTGACAGGGATGCCAAAACTATGGTGATGGTGATGATAGAATAAGGGTGTTGATCTTAAACGATGAGGATTCGTATTCAAGGAGATCTGATGAAGTAGATGACGGCAATCTATGTTTTCAGATACATAGATTGAAAACATAGACGTGCCCTAAGAGCTTGTAAATTAAGCAGCTTTAAGTGATTCTCGTATAGGATTTTTAATTGTTTGGGTCATCTCAATTTATCCCACGTAAAGCAAAGCGAATGAACCTACGCTGGACAGCTTTGATTGATTCTCTGGCTATGCACTTGATGGTAAGGTGGACAGACCTGATTGGAATCTTTGAGAAGTTGTCTTATAAACGTCATATAAAAGGGATTTCGTGGCGTAGGGGTTTGAAAACTCCTTCGACCAACGTTTAACAAATCCGAGTGCTGAATTAGCTCTGCTAATAACATTGTCGATGTGAGGGCGGAATTTAAGTTGAGCGACGAAGATAATGCCCAGTTAACGAATTAAGGAAACATTTGCAGAGAATAGTATGCAGCTTAATCAGGGGCTTTCGGTAAAACCAGATTTATTGGCAGTCTACTGAAATCTTAAAGGTTTCTATGGTTGGCTTTTGGAACATTTCATTAAAACTAAAACCTTTGCCTATAATTTTATGTATCAAATTTTTTCCCTTCCATTCAAGTATCAGACTTCAATCTGATACATTCAAAACAAGGTGTATCAAAACGTAGGTTGGAATCGCGTCGAAAAACTTCCCAAAAATGTGGTATTTAATTCTCTCTCTCGGGAAAGGCGAACCTATAACGCTTCAACAGCGCCCCGAGATGCTTGCAGATGTATGTTAGTTCTGCACTTAAATTGCTGCAAATTGTATACTTCGGGAAATATATCCCCAGGAAGTGAGTTCCAAAGTTTGCTTGTCCTGTAACAAAAGGAGTTTTGGAAAGTTGATGTCCCCGCGGTAGTCAAGTGTACTGTATGGACATGAGCATTAGCAGCCTGTCTTGTGGGGCGCCCAAAAGTTACATTTCGAGGGATAATGTCTTTGAGTTCCTCGGAAAATCTACCATGGAAGTACCTATAGAGGTATAGAACAAGCATAGGTCAGCGACTTGTCTTCTGTGCACCAAAACTTAAATCGCCGAATCATGCCTTGTGTAATGCCACTTTACACAGTTTAACTTTTTGCACAATTTTACTTTTTCACTTGGTACTTTTTTTGTTTAGCATCTAATTTCACCCCCTCGTTTGTCTTTGGGACTCTAAACTCTAAAAAAGCAGTTTGACAAACTATCCGCTTTCTTTGGATCTAATATAGTAAGTTAGTGAAATGATTTTAAATCCTTCCACTCATATGAATGTCCGCTGTGGACCCGCGCGTTAAAAAATCGCAGGTGTGGATCGACACTAAGATGGATAACAAAAAAGGATTTTTCTCATCAATTAAAATGTAGACTTCTCTTAGATTTTAAAAAGTTATGGAAAGATTATCTTTTATATCAAAACCTTTTCGTGTTCCTTGTCCATTTGTTGCGTGACAGAAAATATTATGTCAATTACATCCCCATTTGAAATTTCTTCAACACCTTATCGTTTATTTACATTATGAATTCTACTTTTCAGTGTGATTCCCTCCAATCGTCTACATAGTGCTTAATCACATTCACTTGACATGTTTCCAAGTAGTCGATTTTTATACAAGTAGTTATATGAATTGTGTTTAAAGTTTTTTATTAATAATACCCGAACCCCATTTTTGACACTTTATCTGTTAACCACCCTTCACTTCATAAACTTGCATGAATTTTGGACGCGTAAAACCCGTAACAGGTGTCCTTTTGTGCAGGTAATTATTTTGGAAAGGAGATGACTTTAGCTAACATCTGGTATATCGTTAAAAAGAAAACGCGACCACGAATTTTTCTGTCAATTTTGTTATGAGCTTGTGGTGAACGAGAATATTTTAATGTATAGGTATTGCATCCTAGGGGTAACTGGCTTCGTTGAAAAAATATATTAATTATACAGTTAAAAGGGATTTATGTTTGTTCTACATTTCACGTGCACATGTTCCCAATAAAAAGATTTTTTTTTGTATTATTTAGTCAGATGGCGATGGTCCTCATACCCTCTTTAACCTAGTCGCAAGATAGGGCGCCCCTCGTTCGATTGCAGGTTCGTTGTGAGTAACCTGTTGCCAACTTAGGGAAGCATATATTTTTTATTTGACACCATACTCTGTGGAAAAAAATATTTCAGAATTGTACGTTAGAAATGTTTTAACGTTTTTTCAAGTCTGGCCCTACATCTTTCAACTATGGCTGTTAAATAGAAGTAGCTTGCCATTGCGATTGTCAACTATCCTGTGGCTATGTTTCTCTAGTTCTATTATTATTATTATTATTATTATTTATTAACAAGTAATTAAAATTACAAGGTAACATATTCTCTAGTTCTAGAGTCATAGTCCCAGAACAATTCATTGTTTGGATTTGGGTGGTTCAAGATGGTCCTGTACTTAGACCAAAATAAGTCCATTGTACTGCCAGTGAGAAGTACAGGAGGATTACAAATTGCACTGTCCGCTTCTGGAACCAATTACTTTTGGAAATGTTGTCCATACTGGCCGAGAGCAGGGCAAGTTCATAAGAAGTTCATTATTGTCTGCAGCATTTCGTAACCTTTGTAGCTCTTACAGAAATCGTTGTAGGGGATAAGGCAACTTTAGGTTCTGCATTAATCCAAGCGAGTCCATCTAAGAGTGTCGGCTGTGATAAGTTATTTTGCAAATGACAGGACACGCCTTGTCAGTTCTTTGGTACATCGCAATGACATTGGATCCAATAAAGTGACGCTAAACTGTTTGGCAATATTTCACTGTCTAAAGGCCGTAGTACAAGGCATTTTTTTTTATTCCCGCAAAAATGATTGTCATCGTGCCCAAACCTCTACAGGTAAGCTCTAAATCATCCATGACCTGTTAGCATCTGTGTCAAATATAAATTTAACTCTCCATGATTTCTGTTGATCCAATCGTCGATTTTGGGTATGCTTTTTCTTCTTTGTCGGAGGTTGCTACTATCCGATGGAGCCCTCAGACACAACTACTGGTCCATTGTACCTACTGCCAAATAGACACCTTACTTTATTGTACTTAGTTTTCCCGTCTTTCGAAGAAAGATGAGAAGGAGCTTCAGTGATGAAGAGCTTATGTTCGGCACTCACTACATTTTCCGCTGTATCGTCGTCCTCTCCACAAGCAGGACAGATGGTGGTATTGCTCAAGCCCAATACATTTAAGTGTTTGGCAAAAGCTTGGTGGCCCGAAAGGACGCCCAGTCTACAGTCGATTCTGCTGAGATACAAAAGGAAAGACGCGCACCTTTTGCAGCACAGTCACGCCACCGACACTCGTGTTCACGGGAAAACCAAGATAACCTAACCACAGATGCAGGCGGTTTTGGCTATGATTCTGTGCGTCCATCTTCCTTGTCAGAGTGGTCCCATCTCTGCTGCCAATCTTCTGAACTTACCACCCTTTGTGGTAAAGTGTTTTTCTGCCGATGAGGAATTTTTCCTGTGCTTCTCTTGCAAGGAGGTCAATTAGTATCATGCCAGCTACTACGCACACTGCATCGTAGGACGTCGTTCTAAAGGCGCTATACTTACTCTAAGAGCGCTGATACGGTAGGTCGCCTCCATTTTCTTTCGGTTCGATTTGGTCTTCATTGCACCGGCCCATATCGACGCTGAAACTCGCGTTAGAAAAACCAGACACTAGAAGTAGTACACAACGTCTGGCAGTCTTTTAAGAATATTGGAGTGGTAACATCTTATAATACAGAATGCCATCTAGGGGACAGAAAAACTGTCAACCGGGCACTTAAGTTTCAGGCTCAATGAGCCTATTCTATTTCTTCTGGTCTTGTTAGAACACTAGGTATGGAGGGTGTTTTTGAAAGTATTTTTCGCAGCCTAGCAGCTTGAGAGATATTATGAAAAGAAACGATCGGTTTGAAAAGTACTTAGCGAGTGAATATTTTATTCAGTAACAAAAGATCGGTTATTAACAATTCAAGTATATAATGTAATTATGTAAATATGTAATTCAAATCAGTTATAACATTACACTTGCAGTTGCAGTTAATTTCAACATAAATGTCAAAGAAAAAGAATATAAAAATACAGTGACTCAAAAGAACTATAGTTGAAGACTATTGTACAATGACTAACAATATTGCTAGTAGTGAATGCTGATGAATAAATTTCAACACTCCCACTTTCATCTGCATTTACTAAATTATCAAAATTTATATAAACTCAAGCTAGATTTAATTATTATTCTATTTGTTTACTTAAAATTCCCATTTTATTTCTTAATAACTCAAATCTACCTTTTGCAAGAGGCTTAGTGAATATATCTGCAATCTGGTCTTCAGTTGGGACATACGAGAGTTCAAAAATGCCCTCAGCAAACTTTTCTCGGATGAAATGAAACTTTATTTCAATGTGTTTGCTCCTCTTATGAAACTCCGGATTTCGTACAAGCCTAATGGCACTTTGGTTGTCAAGCAGAAGGGTTGGCTTGCCACATCCCCCAGGTAGTAACTCTCCAAGTAACCGATTTAGCCACACGATTTCTTTAGCTGCATGCGCTGCTGCTACGTACTCAGCTTCCATGGTAGAGAGCGAGACACATGTTTGGCGTTGTGACATCCAGGATATTGGAGATTTGCCAAACAAAAACACGTAGCCGCTTGTGGATCGCCTTGTTTCTAGATCCCCCGCATAGTCAGCATCGCTGAAACAACTTAATTTAAATTTAAAATTTGAGTCAAAGAGAATACCATTATTTTGTGTTCCCTTCACGTATCGGATGATACGCTTGATCGCAGTCACATCTTGTGAAGTTGGGCGTTCCAAATGACGACTGACGACACCAAGAGAGTAGGAAATATCGGGTCTGGTTCCGGTAGCAAGGTACATAAGAGACCCCACTGCCTCTCGATATGGGAATCCACCTTCTCCCACTACCTCTTGATCTCCACTGCATGAACTCTTGGAGGTAGAAAAATCTGCTGGCGTTGAAACCGGGTTGGCATCAGACATTCTGAACCTCTCTAAAATTCGATCCACGTAACGGCGTTGTGAAAGAAAAATCGATCCATCAGCTTGACGATCTATTTCCAACCCCAGAAAAATTCCCGCCTGAGTCACCGTCACCTCGAAAACACCTTTGAGATATGAAATTAATCGGTCCACATCCTCCTCCTTCTCTGCCACAATTAGTCCATCGTCGACATAGATAACCATGAGAATTCGGTTTCCGACAAATACGCAGGGATCCGCTTCTGAAGACACCATGTTAAATGAGCGTAGGAATTGAGTGAATTTAATATTCCAGCACCTTGATGCCTGTTTAAGTCCGTACAGGCTCTTCTTCAGCATGCAAACTCTTCCACTTCCATCATCGAAACCCTTTGGTTGGTGCATATATATTACCTCGTTTAGTTCCCCATTGAGGAAAGCCGTCTTAATGTCAATTTGTTTAATAGCCATTTTTCTTTTCGCAGCGACTGCAAGTATGGCCCTTATAGAACTGAAGCGGGCAACTGGGCTAAAGATCTCGTCATAATCGACGCCGGCTTCTTGTGTGAACCCTCTGACCACGAGTCTCGCCTTATATCTGCTGGGTTCATTGTTAACAGCATCCTTAATCTTAAATATCCATCTGCTGTCTACGACTTTTCTCGCCATCGGTGGTTCTACCAGTTTCCAAGTACCGTTCTTTTGCAAAGCATCAATTTCTTCTCTCATCGCAATTTGCCACTTTGTGGCATCAATTGACGTCGAAACATCCTCAAACGTTTTGGGAACATGCCTGCTCACAGTAAATGCTCCAAATTCCATTAACGCCATCATCGAGTCAGCTCTTTCTTTCCGCGCACTTCTTAACCGGTGTTTAATTGATTCAGTGGATGTTGGTTCAGCACAGGATTCCACTTCAGCTACATCTTCTTGTGCATGGCTTTCAGAAGTTGATCTGCCTCTATGTTCATTAAAGAATCCATGATCGCGAGCAGACAAATCTTCCTTCTTCACCTCCTTGAATTCCTCAACCAATTCATCACTGGACTTCTCATCAGGTCTAAGAATGACTTCACTGCTTTCTCCTACAGTTTCATTATTCTTAAATAAGACATCTCGGCTTATCTCAATCGTGTTAGTTTCTGAGAAGTAAATGCGATATCCCTTTGAATTCTCTGAATATCCAACAAAGATCCCTGAACGCGATTTTGCGTCCCATTTCTTTCGCTTTTGTGCAGGAATATGAGCAAAACATTCAGTTCCAAACACCTGTAATTCGCCGAAGTTGAATTTTTGCGGCGATTCCTTAAACCACAGTTGGGCTGGATACTTTCCAACTACATCTGTGGGAGCCGTAAGGTTTACCACATATACTGCCATGTTAACGGCCTCTGCCCACAACCTGAGTGGTAAATTACGAGCATGTATCATTGTTCTAGCGGCCTCTACGATGGTTCTCATTTCCCTTTCAGCTCTCCCGTTTTGTTGGGGAGAATATGGAACAGAAGTTTGATGACGGACACAGTTATCGTATAAAAGTGTTTTCATTTCGGCGTTAACGAACTCCGTTCCATTATCAGTGCGAATAGAACAAAGCGAGTAACCAGTTTCCATTTCAATTTTCTTTAGAAACAACTTGAAAAATTCAAAAACCTCACTCTTTTGTTTTAAGAAGAAAACTGTTCTGTATTTTGAGAAATCGTCCTTGAAAAGAAGAAAATATTTTGAACCAGCTACAGAAGCAGTTTGCATAGGACCGCAAAGATCTGCATGCACAAGCTCACCAACACACTTAGCCTTGCTGTCACTTCTTTTGAAAGGTAAACGGTGAGACTTTCCAAGGGCACATGCGTCGCAAAAGAATTCGCCTTCATCCATATATTTGATATTATGATCCTTTAAAAAATTGCGGACATAGATAAGGTTTTGGTGTCCTAAACGTTCATGCCAAGACCTGATTGAATCAATCTTTACATTGACATTTGCAACTTTGGGCTCTTCAACTTTGAACAACATCCTAAACAACGAGCCCTTACGAACTCCCACTGCAACAGTACATCCACTTTGAAGCAACTCACACTTGTTATTGTTGGAAACCAGATGAAGATTTCTATCAAGCGCTTTATTCGAAGAAAACAAGTTAATGTGAATGTCCGGAACGAATAACACCTTCGAAAGAACCTTGGGAATCCATTGCTTATTATTGTATGCTACAATGTTGATATCTCCGTAACCAATAGCACTAATCGTTTTCCCATTACCAATTCGGACATACTGTGGGTAAGCAAATGTTTTGTAGCCAATGATCCAATCACGCCTGTATGTCATGTGATCACTGGCACCGGAATCTAGGAACCAATCCTCAGAATCTGCGTCTCTGTTCGCAACAACTGTACATATAAACGCGTCACGCACTGATTCCGTTTGTGCTACACTAGCTGCTCTCATAGGACAGTTCTTTTTCCAGTGCCCAGGTTTTTTGCACCAAAAACACTTTCCCAACTTAATTTTATTTTGGTTTGAACTCGAATTGCCTTTTTGATATCGCACGTTTCTCCTCGCAGTCAACGCACTGGACGACTCACCACTATCAAACACCTGCTTCTCCTTGTTTCGCATTTGCAGAGCCAAACGAGACTCTTCCATCACCAAACGTGCGGTCAAATTTTCTAATGTCTTTTCACTGACCGCCGTTGATTCCCATGCGGTAAAAAAATGATTGTATTCGGCAGGCAATGTCATTAATATTTTTGTTATGAGCATATTTGTAGTAATAGACTCGCCACATTCTTTGAGCTGGTACACAACAGACTCTAGCTTAGAGATATGTGTGGCTACGTCATCTGATGGATCTTTAATAAAACTATAGAACTTCTGTTGCAGCAGATGGATATTTGTAAGCGCCTTTTGTTCATATATGGACTCTAATTTCACCCACATTTCATGCGACGTTGTACAGTTCATAATATGAACAAGTGGTTGAGAGCCTACACTCATCACAATTACCTTCTGTGCCTTTTTATCTTTTCTCTCCCATGCAACTACTTTTGAGATATCAGTTTCGGTTGACGCAGGCTTCTGACTTTGCCCACTAACAACGTCATACAAATCGCTTGCACTGAGCATGACCCTTACCTGGAATTTCCAGACTCCCCATTGATCTGCAGAATTAAGTTTTTCAACTTTAAACAAGTCACCCTCCATTTCGGCAACAGCAACAGACAAACAGTAAAATACAGCAGCAAACAAAAACTAGCAATATTTCCAAAATAATTCAATGCAGTTAACCGTGAAATATTTTTGCAAAAGATTTTAATTTCTTCGTCTTTTATCCGCAAAAAAAACACTCTGCCTTTACTTTATATATTACTTCTGCTTGTACAGTGAACTTGGGTCTGGGCCCATAACCTATGAAAAGAAACGATCGGTTTGAAAAGTACTTAGCGAGTGAATATTTTATTCAGTAACAAAAGATCGGTTATTAACAATTCAAGTATATAATGTAATTATGTAAATATGTAATTCAAATCAGTTATAACATTACACTTGCAGTTGCAGTTAATTTCAACATAAATGTCAAAGAAAAAGAATATAAAAATACAGTGACTCAAAAGAACTATAGTTGAAGACTATTGTACAATGACTAACAATATTGCTAGTAGTGAATGCTGATGAATAAATTTCAACAGATATTCTCAATGCTCTGGCAGAAGTTGAGCCAACATATATACGCTGTGCCTTTCTAACCTCTGTTTTAAAAACAGAGTCAGGCTCTATTTGCAGTCCGTGGGTAGCCATGTTGCTTTTTTTATATTTAAGTTTCTTCTACTTTTGCAACGTAGGTTACTAAGCTCTGTATTTCTCCAGGAAGTACGCTTTCCAAACCTCTTATTCCATTCGCCTTACAGCTGGGTTTTTGGTATTGAGCAAACATTCTTTGGGCTGAATAGAGTTGCCAGTTGTTCTTACGACTGATGCGGAAAACCGACTGCGGATCGCTTGGGCAAATTTCTGAATTGAATTCCAGTTGTAATAACTCTCTGACAAATGTTTCCTGCAAAGGCAATAGTGCTCGGCGGAGTGTTTTCATCATCAAATGTTTACTCCGTATGTCAGGAACGGTGTCATAACACAAAGTTCTTAAACTGCAGTCGCACAAGATCATCGGAGACTCCAAGGTTTAATGACCGTTTTAGTGCTAAATGCACTGCTTTTATCTTCCTGGAAGCATTGCGGCTTTAACAGATGATATCGTATGATGCTTGTATTTTTTTTACCTCCAGCATATTTTTTTTAATAGCAAAATAAACACACAAAAAATTCCAAACATAAAAATTGATAATATTATAAAAACAAAGTCTAAAAGTATCTAAGCGAGAAATATCTTTTTTAACACGAGAAAAGCCGCAATGCTGTCACGGTGTTAATATGATTTCAAAGTTGATATCAGGTAGCACCTTTACTAAATTATTAACGAGGCTTACAACTCCCAACAAAATTATTTGCTTGCGGTTGACATACCTATTTGCAAGTTGAAAATATCCCTATTAGTTGGTGGTTAACTCATTCCGGGGTCGATCCTTGGCCAATTATAAGGTTCTGAAATGCAAATTGTCTCCTATTTGTACATAATAATTTATTCCCCGTTTGTGGTAAAGTAAATGGAGCAAACAACCTCATCGAAGGCATGACTGAAACTTGTGGTTTATATTAAGGAGGGTGCTGTGAAAATAATTGCTTACCAAAGTTCGCACAACTTTTCAGAGAACTCGTTAGCTGGGCTGTCTCAAAATAAACATAACAAGATTGTATCTTTATATTTTTGTAGTAAGGACTTATTTAATTCAAGTACCTTGAATGGCAATGGCAACCTTCAAGGTCATTTAAAAAAAAAATTGCAAATGTGATTCATAGAGTATGCTTTTGTATTTTTGCCGGCATGTTACTCATTATCTCATCCCAATATCAATTATCAATTGACACGACAAGAGACATGATGAATTGATCAATGAGTGTGTTAACATGTCGTTAGTACAAGGTGAGAGAAAAGGGAAGACAATTCCCATTAATCAAGTCATTCAATTACTCGTTGATCGAATCTGTCAAGATGTCTTCAGATTAACTTGGAAACAAATTTTCCTTAACAATATGTATAGTGCAGCTAAAGTAGAAAAAGTTTTATTATGTATAATGTGGTAGTATTAGTGAAAGGAATGGGACTCATTATGTCGTCAGTTCAAATCATCCTATTGAGGAAGCGGTTAAGGACGAGCAAAAACGACGGGCGGAATCTATCAACTCGAAAATAAACAGAATTTTTGAACTCTGCTAAACGTAATTGCAAAATCGGTTCTTTTCAATAGGGCAATGGCTATTTTTAATAGCAATTGTAGGTTAAGTCGGCTTTCTTATTCACAGGTAGTGCCACTTGTCCACCTAAGATAGCATGCAGTTTCAATTTTTGTTTACAAGTAGCTATTGGTCCATGGTGCCTTTGCCTGGCAGGATGGGTTAAGTTGTTCCTATTCTGGCGAGTTCATCGGCCTTACAATTCCCTGGAATGTCTCTATGCCCCGGCACCCAAATTACATATGTAGGTGTTTGCTTGGCTGTGTGAAAATATGCAGATATATTTAACAGATATCTTCTTTTATCGCCACTATTTCCGCTTGGAACACGCTACAATAATTTGGTAGACCGGAAGGAGAGCTTAAGATTAAGACTTTCGAAGAAAACGCCTCCACTAACTCCGTTTCTGGTTTTTGAGCCGTCAATGTAGAAGTGAACTAATTCTTGTAAAAATTTAGAGATTGGGTGGTGTAGCCAGTGTTTTCGGTTGAGATGTCGATGTTCTTCAGAATAGAGGCGTGGCCACAGTCTTTACTTGACCACTGTGAGGTAGATTTAAGGCGAATGGCTGCACTCGCTACCATTTATGGCTTTCTCCAAGGCTGTCTCCAGTGTCCACCGGACAATTATCCCATAGGTGAGTATCGGTCTTATACCATAAGGCGTTATTGCCACATAAAAACAAATTTATTGTATATAAGGATGTGTCTAAACAAGAACAAATTTAAAAATGAATAGACTAAACCAATTGTGCGGCAAAAAAAAATTAATTTTGGAAGTGAAAAATCGCTGGGTATCGCTGATTTTAGGCAAAATTGGTTGGTTTGTATTTGAAATGCTTTAATTATTTAGGCGCTATATTGATTTCTAACGAAAAGTGAACATATTTAATATTTATACGTGACAGGTTCATTAGGTTCACCTACATTAGGCACTGAAGTTTGTCATAGCGTGCATTAATAAAGTACATATATGTAAGCAGAGTATACGAGGCAATATTTGAGATGATTTAGTTATAAAATCAGTTTTCTTTTCTCTTTTAATGCGACTATGGTAATTTTTAGGAGGACAATTTGAATTTGTCGGCGGTTGTAAAGTCACTATCGATAGTCACCTAAAAAAATAAACAAAACCACGGCCTCAACCGGATCGTCGACCACAGAGCAGAAAAAGAAATTCAGAAATTTTATTGAAATGCCGATTTATTTCAGGAACTTGCCGAATGTATAGAAATCATGAAAATCAACCCAGCGATTATCGATTTATATCTAACGTCATCTAATTTCACCCCATAGAAGATGTTTTTTGTATGGGAGGTCCCACGCCCCTTTGTCCAATTTTGACCAATTTTCACAGGGTCAATATCTCAGATCACCTGTAAATTTGAGCTCAATCGATTCGGTGGTATTCCGGATATAAGATTTTGATTGTTTTTATTTGTATGGGACGTGCCATACAGGAACACCCCTGAACCAATACCTAAAGGACCATTCACATGCGAGCAACCAACTATCTACGAACTAACGAATATTCGCAAGTTTTGACAGTTCGTTCACATGAACAATTTTCTAGGTCGCCGCAGTTCTCCAATTTCAGCCATCAGCTGTATTAAGAAAACAAGTTTATAAAAAGTTTAAATAACGAAATTTCGTTTTCTAAACTTTTCGCCACGAACGAAAACACCCTTGCCCCGAATTGTCAATTAGCCGAGTTCCACAAACTAGCTCCACAAATGTCGCCCGTTCTTTTTAAAATCGAATCGAAACTGGCTAAATTTTAAGGAGTTCATGTGGAACCTTTGAAAATGCCGACTTGTTGGTATACATTTACAAGTTTAAACCCTATACCTAATAAAAATCCAAACCTAAGACCAAATTTTTGAAAATTGCTCGTTGATTTGCCGACTCTTGAAAAGCGTGAGGGGTGCGCGGATATAAGAACCGCAAATGTTGTTTTCTTTTGCACGAAAATATCTTCCATTTCGTTTTTGGAACTGCATAAGCAAAAAAAAAAACAAAAGAAAAGAGAAAACGGCAATGAAATAGCTTTCGTGCGAACAAAACTACCTTTCGTTTTCAAAGTTACGTGAAGCGTTTGTGCAAGCAAAAACGATTGAATGATTTAATCTTTAAGAATCAGAGAATCATAATTTATTGTATTGTAAAATGTGCGGTTACCAACTACCATTGTAAATTATATATATATCAAATCAAATAAAGAATCAAATTCTGAATTTCGAATATTTTTAGATACTATGGTAAAATTTTCAATTGAGAAATCAATGAAAAATATCCTCCAAAGTTTTTTACAGGCCGGGCGGTTAAAACATAATATAAGTGATATTCAATTTAAATAAACTTTTATTTGTTTAATGAATTTTCAGAAAATTTAAACGAATATTTAAGCGAAGTCTTTGCTTTTTTTATGATGCTTATAACGAAAAAAATATCTTCCTCTGTTTGATGCTAAATGACACATATTTAAAGGCGTGCAAGTACTTTTACTAATTTAATTTGTCTACAGTGAGCTAATATTCTGAATATTTCTATTGAAATAACTCAAGCAAATATTTTTAACAAGCTTCGTTCATTATATATTATTTCCTAGAAGGTAATGATTAATTAGCCCTCTTCATGCCTTCTTTCTTGAATTTTGGGATGTCAACATTCTTTGATGTAGGTATTTTTTAGTGTTTACAAAAACCTAAATGAGGAGTCAAGCACAGACATATTCTTCAAAAAGACATTGGGTCACAAAGTCATATTTGGAATACCTATCAAATGTGACTTTATACAAAAACACAGTCACACACTTTGTATTGTATCTATCTACCCAACCACAACTCAACATCGTATGTGTGAGAAATTAAAAGTAACGAGGGTGAATCAAGGAAAACATACATAGCAATTGGAGAATGCTTTTATGCTGTATAGAACAAGGGTTGTTTCCCTGGGCCACATTGTAGAAGACATGGTGTTTTGGGTCACAATTACATTACCATAGCTGACGAGCAAACACTACATGACTGTGCAGTTCGGGGTAGGTAATTGTCTCTGGGCAGGTATGATTTAGAAAACTCCAACAATGAGACGTCATCAAATATATATATATACTTACTTACTTAGGTGGCGCTATACAGTCCGGGGTGGACCTGGGCCTCAAACAACACGCCTCTCCAGTTAGCACGATCTTTGGCTAACCGCCTCCAGTGCGCGCGACCGCGCGAGGTCTTCTTCTACTGCGTTGTTCCTCAGGGTTGAATTCGAAGACTCTTCGGGCCAGAGTGTTGGTGTTCGCTGTACATGTCCTAGCCATCTTAGACGACTGATGCGTACTTTTCTGACCAGGTCAATGTCGCTGTACAGCTCATAAAAATCTCCTCCTCCAAAGCCCGTCAACGCAAACGGAACCGAAAATCACTCGAAGAATTTTAGGTTCGAAGCGGCCAAGGAGATCTTCATTCGCCTTTGATAACATCCATGATTCTTCGCCATAAAACAGGATTGGGATGATGAGGGTCTCATAAAGAGTCTCCTTGGTCTTTCTCGACAAGGCCTAACTAATCAATTGCCTTTTTAGGCCGAAATAACAGCGGTTGGCAAGTGCAATACTTCGTTTGATTTCTGTTGTGATGTCATTTTCAGAATTAATAGCGGAGCCGAGGTAGACAAAGTCCCGAACTACCTCAATGTTATAGCTGTCTATCGTGACGTTCTGTCAGAATCGGATCAACGAAGTATGGGTGGACGAAATTATGCCCGATGACTGGACTATCAGCTTCATATGGCCCATCTACAAAAAAGGCGATCCTACGTCTTGCAAGAACCATCAAGGAATGTCCCTGCTTAATGTCACATACAAGATGCTATCTGTTGCTATTTCGATTCGGCAAAACAATTTATTTTTTAAATACTTCTTCCGAGAAAGGCGAACCTATAACGTTTCAACAGCGCCCCGAGATGCTTGCAGATGTATGGTACTTCTGCACTTAAATTGCTGCAAATTGTATACTTCTGAAAAAATATCCCCAGAAAGCGAGTTCCAGAGTTTGCTTGTCCTGTAACAGAAGGAGTTTTGGAAAGTTGATGTCCTCGCGGTTGTCAAGTGTACTGTATGGTCATGAGCATTAGCAGCCTTTGTCTAACTCGAAGGACGGAATGTGTACAAAACCCTTATCGTGCCAGTTTTGCTTTATAGCTATGAGAGCTGATACTGGTCTCTTTCGATAGAAAAATACTTCGGCGGTTTTTTGGTCTTGTGTGCGAGGTGGGCGAATAGAGGAGAAGATACAACAGCGAACTCTATTAGCTGTACCACATCGAGCGAATGGACAATAATTCTTCAGCTAAGAAAATCTTCGAAATCCAGCCGCCAGGTTCGTGAAGACAAGGAATACCGAACATCCGTTTCAAAGACCAAGCCATCGCGGATGCCAGAGCGCTTGGTCTGGAAGCTGGAAGCAGCATGTGCGGGATCGTAGAGGATGGAAGGCTGCAGTGTCTCAAGTAGAGACTCTACACGTATCGGGAGCCCGATAAGTAAGTAAGTAAGCCTTGCAATCATTTTTTACGGCTAAAAGGATTCCACCAAGCAGCTCGTAGACAATGGCATCTGATGTGCAGCTATACAATACACATGCTAAGCAAATATTTCACCTCTATGGCAAACCGTTGGCAAATAGTGGAGACTTAAACCAAAACTGTTTTTCCCTTCTTTTGTGTAGATAGATGGATATAATTTTTTTGAGAATTGCTTGCTTACTTAGATCGCGATACATTCCGGGTGGACCTCAACCATTACGCATCTCTAGCTTTAGCAAATTGCATCCAGGTGCGCACTCCAAATTGGTTAAGGACCCCTTGTAGTTGTGCGCGCCACCTAAGTCGAGGTCTTCCTCTTCTGCGTTGTGCCTCTGGAATGGACCTTTGCGCTGGTGTTCATTCGCTCTACATAACCCACTCCTAGCCATCTCAGATGACTGATTTGCATATTTTTTTTGCAACTGACAGCTCGCTGAGTTCTTAACCAATGATGTCAATGTTATCCATGTATATGCAATTAATTGTACGGACATTTTGTCTTTGGCGGTGACTACTGAGTTTCCCCAAATTCCTAGAGTGATGTTGAAGAAGCAACAAGATAGTACATCGCCTTTTCTAAATGTTTGTCCATACCTTCTTTAAATAGGTAAGCCCGCAGTCCGTACAGTACAGTCCATTAGCCTATAGTTGTTTACTTTACTTGGTCGAGTGGTTGGACATTTTGACGCTCTAATCGTTCATATTGAATGGTTCCTTCTGTCTGATAGCCGAATTACCCAGTTTGCTTCGACATTTACCAGTTTTTAGAACTTTGTTTTCATGTCCTCAACACCGCTCTACCGCAAGGTTTTTTTGGTCGTCTCTAGATTGGTCTGATGGTTTTTTTTTTTGGCTGGAATGTTTTTAGTGGGAATATTATTATTTTTATTTAGCACAGCATTCCATGTTCACATAATTTTTCTATATAAATATTTATATGTATATATGTAAAATATTATTACAAAATGGCCTAACTCTTTATTAATGAATTACATTTCTTTAATTTTCATTTCAGGTAAGCTCTAATGATAAAAGTTAAGTACCATTTCTTGGTAAGTCAGACGAATGTGTATGTGTAGTCCTAGTACCTAGTGTCTACGGAGTACCTAGCTGAAGAATCGTTTGTGTCTGCAAAGTTTAATAGAGCGGTTGTCATCATTTACATACATCATATCTATAACCAATTTAAAAAAAAAACATAAGGCAACGAAGGAACTTGATATAGTCAAACAAAACAGCTCCTTGGCAGAAGGTGTAGCATGCTGCATGCCTCATATATTTTTCTATATTGTGTTCCTCGTTTTATTCAGATTTGATCTGTGTAAATGTTATACACATGCGACTTGATTTATTTTGTACATTATTGGGCTGTCTCACTAGATATCCTCGTCCTTTATGTGTTAACAGCAAGTCAGGGAAACAAAGAAAGTTATGGATTCAACGTTTTCTTTTTTGTGGTAGCTAAACATCATGCACGATTCTCTGTAGGTATGTATTACAGATTAAAAAAAAATGCAAATCATTGTGTATTCTAATACGTGTACTCATACATAGCTGAAATTCACGAAATATTTTTTTTCCATGCAAATCTAAGAAGGAACGTGGTCTTACAACTTTGTATTGGAAGGGATGTAATCTTCAGGCAATTTTGTTATAATTGGTCATAGAACGTTATTTTGGGTTTCGAGGACGATGACATTTTTATTGAACGGCCAACCGTAACCTCCCTTTTTTACTTTTGGCCTTACAGAAACAAGCAGTTCGACAAAGTTCGACTAATAGGCATCATTCACTACATAACATCAAATCTTTAACAGGCTACCTACTTCTAGCTTGATGGGATATTAAGTTTTCAGATTGTACTTTTGACAAGTTCAAATTGTAACTTTTAGGGCTGAAGTGTGACTTCATCGTTTTGGAAATTGGTAGCTATATTGGTAATTGTATACTTTCGCGATAAAAAATCTAAAATTTGATCTATCTTCAAGATTTTTTTTTAAATGTTCGTCTAATCTGTCAAATTTATAAAAAAAAAATTTAAAAATTTAAAAAAATTCAATATTTTCATTATTTTTTTTAGAGCTTCACATGACGTTAACTAGAACGACTAATATCTATAATATACAAAATCTCGAAAATCAATTTTATAAATCTGGATTGTAAAAATCTCGAATGGAACAAAATCTAAAAAGTACAAAAATTTCAAAAGACTAAATCTGGAAAATAAAGCTGCTTACGAGATTTTTATAATTCCTTAAATTTACTCTGAAAGTAATGAAAACAAGTCTAAAATGAAAATTCTGTAACTTTTTATAGAAAATAATACATTTTCAACAAATAGTTATAAGAAAACACATTATTTCGAAATTTAATACATACAGTGAGTGATCAAATTATTACGGCCACCTTAAAAAATAACTAATTTCCAGGATTTAGTGCAAATAAATTCATTTTATAGCCTTAGTAATAGGTGTTTTTTCTTGAAAATGGATTTGTGGGTAATAAGCTTTCAAAAAAATAATCAGAGGTTACACTAAGCAGTGCTTATTTTTGTGGCAGCCATCTTTTTAAATGGACGCTTCATATTGTTATAGGTTGAGGTTTTCATTTTTTGAGCTTTTTAGCGGTTTTTTTTTTTCGAAAAATCAAAGGTTACTGTTTCGGAATCGGTATTCACGATAGAAACGTGATGTGTGTTTACTTATTTTTAAATTTGTGTGCATTCAGTTTGTGTGTGGAATTTTTGTTCGACCTCCAGTTGTTAAGGCATCGCTCAAGACATGGGTAGACGAAAGGACCTCTCTCCGGCAAAAATTACGGAAATTAAGACTCTGCTATTAAACACTGAGCATACTCAGAGGAAAATAGCAGCAATTGCAGGAGTGGCAAAGTCCTCTGTGGACAAAATAAAAAAAAAATATACGAAAATGCCGTCCTTACGCCCTTGAGAGCTGGAAGATCTGGACGAAAAAAAAGTACAACGCCACGGGATGAGCGCAGAATTAAAGAAATTTGTGTTTCTAATAGAAAGAAGCCACGTAAGGTCCTGACGAATTTGATCCATTAGTCAGGAATTGGGATTTCGGACATGACAGTTCGACGTCGCCTTAAAGATATGGGTTTTGCTTGCCGCCGTCCAGCAAAGAAACCACTACTCACACAGGCGATGAGGGAAAAACGCCTTAAATGGGCTAAGGCCCATAAAAACTGGACATCTGAAGACTGGCTAAAGGTGAGAACGAGCTCAGTCGGCTTTCAATACGTTTTTTTTATCTTTGTAACAATTTAAAACAAGTAAAAGTGTTATCAATCAAACTATTTTCAAATCATAAACATATTTATGATATGAATACATTTTTGGAGTGTACGATTGTCATCACAAATTTTTAAATTTGAGGTGGCCTCGACTCCAGTAATGCGTTTCGCCCCGATGTGGTGGGTGGGCTCATCAGTAGACGACCACCACATCTGATCTAGACGCGCTGTTTACTCGATTTTCACCGAGACTAATGATTTTTCAATCAACAAGTGACTGTGAATCATCATCGGCCTGGCCGATGCTTTGATACCCTCCACTGTATGCCACTGTATGTACTGTACAGGTACACGCCTGTGTCTAATATTGTTTTTGTATGGGACGTACCAGCGAACTACTTGACCGACATAGACAATTTTTAATACCAACCTGACAACGGTAAAAGGAAGTCCTCCCACAAAATTTTATTCATTTAAGTCGGTTCGTTTGGACGCTATGTTGTTTCCAACAGCTAGAGAGATAAATTGGTCGAATATTGACTTTGTATGGAAAGTAACGGAACTACTTTACCGACATGGATCATTTTTATTACAAACCTGACAACCGTAAAATTAAAATCTCTCACAAAATTTCAGTCGCCTTAGTCGATTCGTTTGGACTCTATCGTGATTTAAATAGATAGAGAGACACATGGGTCTAAGAGTGGTTTTGTATACCAGGTACCAGAACTACTTGATCGACATAGCCCATTTTCAATACAAACCTGACGACGGTAAAAAGAAAAAGAAGTCCTCCCACAAAATTTCATACACCTAGGTCAATTCGTTTGGCCGCTATCGTGTTTTCAACAGACAGACAGACAGACGGACAGACGGACATGGCTAAATCGATTCAGAATGTGATTCGGATTCAGAATATATATACTTTATAGGGTCTCCAGTGAATCCTTCTTGGCGTTACAAATGTAATGACAAAGTGAATATACCTTCCTGTGGAGGGTATAAAAAAATTCACGTTAGCCGATGCTACTGTGGCGACTTTTTGCACAAAATAAAGTTATGATCATTATTTTTAACCTTTTGCATTACTTTTATCCCACTTCTCTCATATAAAAAAACAAAACAAGAGCGCGCTCTGATATTCCAAAGCACCACAAATATATTATTTACTCACATTTATAATACACGCAAATATAAAATATCTATAGCTTTTGCCCGCGGCTTCGCTCGCGCAATCCTCAGGATTTGGCATACAGACTACAGAGATTCATTCACAGTCATTCACAGTCAGTTAGTTATATTTATAAATATATCGCGCAGTAGGTTTCCTGCGCGATATATTTATAAATATAAAAGAGGTAACTAACTGACTGTGAATGAATCTCTGTAGTCTGTATGCCAAATCCTGAGGATTCCTAAGGAGCATTTAGTATATCTGAAAAATATTTTTAACGCCCTATTGGAGCAAACAGCTCAAAATTATATGATAATTTTTGCCACTATCTACTATCTACGGGACAAAACATATTTCTTAGCTGGCAAATACACTATCTTTAGACTAAGGTAAGGTGGAACTCTTACCCCTTATACCTATATATCCCACACCTCCCAGATCTTCCCATACTGTGCAACATATGCAACCGGAAAAATAGTGAGGAGGATGTGTACCACTTTCTAACAGTAGGTAAGCGTATGCTCCATTCTTATAGAATTTCGTTTGAATATCTTTGAAGTACGTATTAAACTGCGGCAGAGGTTGGAACGCATTACAAAGTTTCAAATTGATACGCCGAACGGTTCGTGAGTTAAGGAAAGGGCCCCCTTAAAAGGAATCATCACCAATAACTCGGGCCCCAAGAACAATTTCCAAAATCGAAAAGATTGGTTATCTTTATTTCTTATAATAGACTACACAAACCGAGTTTGAAGTTAATCGGATGAAAAATAAAAATTTTCCCATACAAACTTTGACCCCCCTTTTTACCCCTTTAGGGGTTGAATTTCGAAAAATCCTTATCCTTAGTGGTTGTATACATCATAAACGAAACCTCTGTGCAATTTCAGCTTTCTAGAGCAAAGGGTTTAGGCTGGGCTTTGATGATCTGTCAGTCGGAATCTTCATTTTTATTAGACTAACATTTATCCGCGGCTTAGCTATCTACAGAAGTAAATAATGTGCTTTGCTAAGCCCTCAATGCAAAAAAAAAATAATGTCCGCGTAGAAACTTTTTCCCGTAGCTAATAACTTGGTCCTCAAGCTAAATTTCCAAAATCAGGGAAACCTATTTTATTTTTTTTTCTTATATACAATACACAAACCGAGTTTGAAATGGCTCTGCTCTTTCAAGCCTTTTGAAGCTCGAATTTCGCAAAATCTTCACCTCTTAGTTTTTGGCATAAATTTGTTGCAAAATATCTTAGCTCTTACCGTTTTGACTGGGAGTTGATTATCAATCGGCAATCAGGCTCAAAGGATAATTTCTCGGGACCAGAACTTGTTCTGGGTCTTAATGCGTCCTCGGTATTTCATTTCATTTTCATTTCATTTTTATTTATTTGTGAATGCTTAAAAACAGTAAGATACAATATCTTATAATTTTGTCTTAAGCTAATTTTACAAAAGAGGTATGAAGGTATGAGCCTCCATAGACGAAAACTGGGTTTCTAACGAACACAATTGTGTATAGCAAGGCTGTGCGCAGACTAAACGCATGCTCCCAAAAGTCAGTCAGAACCAGAAGTCTGCGGCATTCCTGTTGTCTTTCAGCAGAAAAGACTGTAGGTTGATAACTTATTGGCGTTCTTACGGGACAATTTTCTCCGTGTGCTATAGTCTTAAGTGATACTACAATTTTCTGCCACGCTTGTGGAACGGGAGACGATATACTTTCGAACATTTCCTTTGTTATTGTCCTGCCTTTGTTCGGTTCGGACCAGGTGGCAGATCTTTGGCGCTAATGTGGTGAGACTGAGTGTAAGGGCTGCAAGCTCCTCATCGCTCAAGTGACTTCTCGGCTTTCTCACAAAGACAAAGAAATTCCAGTAAAATGGGAATGGTCCCCCAAAAAAATTTTTTCTTTAAATGTCCAAGTTTTTTTTTGTCTTTTTTGGGTTATTTTACTTAGCCGACTATACTGGTCCTTGAACGATAGACCTAAATTGTGTCTAAGTGAACTGTGCCGAATGTATACCCGGAAATTGCCACTAAAAAATCACATTTCACTTTGGAGAAAATTATTTATTTTTGTGAGAAATAGCAAAGAGGGAAATATATACAGTCCTTAAATTGAAGCCTTTCAATATTATTTAAACAACTTTCATAATCGAATCCGATTAAAGAAACCATTTGGCCTTCAAACTTAGGCCCCGATCCGAATTCCGAGAACTTTTGAACTCTATGCCTATAGGTAGGTATATAGTATTTTCTCAAAACTTTTCGCCTTTAATCGAATTATTAAACAGAACGAAACAAGCAGTCGCTCATCAAGTTAGGTGTTAGACGAATGCTGTACTCTATTGGCAGCCATTATGCGTCTCCAAAATCAATCTACAATAAATGCCAAATTCTATAAATTACGTGACATTTAATCCAGAGGAGCTAATCCCCCAGCAGCAACCATCAGAGTGGGTACAATACACACGTAATACCTACATCTGTATAGACAATCTTCAGCTAAAACAGAGTGTTGTGGAGCTTTCAAGACAATCAAAAATACGTGACCAAATCAAATTCAAAAGTTTAACCCCCTGCCATTGTTCCGGTGACTGGATGTCGGTACCGGGGTATAACGTATATAAGTGTGTTTGCCGCATAATTGCATTTATAATAAACTGAGCGCAAGGACGAGCTCGGTGATGGAATACCCATTTAGGTATTCCTGCGGCAGGAAGTGAATAGGAAAACAGCCTTCGCTGTGCAAGCTACAACGGGCGGGTGGTGTTTATGTCAAGTCAGTTGGATATGCTTTTGTGTGACCGTGTAACAGTAGATTGATAGCCAGCCGCAGACAATTCCCATTGATGACAGCGAGGCTTAGATGAAAGGTAGTTGACAAAAGTTCACACATCCGGTGTACATTCTGCAAGCGATCAATTAATGGCCGCACATTGACCAAATGAGTTTTCTCTGCTTGTATAATGAAGTATTCGTCTGTCGAGCGATATGAAGCATCTGCCATTTGCGGGGAGCACCAAAGTCCTAATTGGTATTGGTGGTCAGTCGTTAGTGGCCAAATTGCCAAAGGGATAAACGCCCGAAGTTTGTATGCACAAGGCTGATGTATGTGCAATGTGCATGTGCATTTCAATTCAGTGATGAACACTCAAATTGCAGATACCGTTGGTAAACAGTGCACACATGCTTAGCGCCAAAAACAACTACACAGTACACATGCCCCTGGCCATCAGAAGACCCCCCCGACGCGGTGATACAAACCACTCGCTCCAACAAAAGCATTACTAAGCAAACATTTGCCTTAGTTTATTGTTCGTACCATCAAGTATAGAATAGAGTAAACTGTTTGCAGAGCTTGGTTTTGTGTGCTGTTATTACTGGAAAATTAAAAATACAGTACAGCTATTCGTATTGCCATTAATTAAATAAGAGAGTGCTGGTGGCACGAACGGTTAGTATATTCTATATACGGGAAGGTATCATAAACAACCGACAGTAATTGCTTTTGGTGTAGGTAGATAGTGGGCTGTGTATGTGTAGGGGTCTGCTTGAAGTGATTTGCTTGCACTCGATATTGTCCGATTATTGAGAGACAGGGAGAATTATCGTCTAATGTTTGGGTATTATGCAACTGGATATCTTCTACCTAGTCAATAGTCCAACAGCGTTTACATAGACTTGTGTTATGAATAAAGGAAGAGTAATGACAACATTCTCACTGAAGTGGCTATTGGGTCCTGATGTGAAGCAAGTTCTGTCCGAATAGATAACCATGATGGGTCTTAAAACAATAAAGTTTTTCAATAATGTAATGAAAATTCGAAGATTACTCGTTTACTCCCAACATCTCTACTAACGGTTGAAAATTTGGAAAAATGAGGTCTGCTTCCGAGTCCTTGCTGATCGTCTTGGTGTTACAACTTCAGACTCAAGTTGGTCCAAAGTTCGTGGAATGAATCTTCTCTGACTTGTTGAAGCTTCTTGAATCGCTGAATGTACTTCAACAGGTATCTGCGGTGCTGTTGGATCTGCTGAACTTCTATGAAATTCTCAGTTTCTTGACCAATAGGAACATCATTGTTGATTATTTGAGGTTCTGGTGCAGAATAGTTAATTTCGAACTCAATGAGTAGCATAATCTAGTGGAAGTGATGTGCTTGATTTTGTTTCTTCGACGAATCTTGGTAGCATTTGATTGATATGTGCTCGAACAAGCTTGTTCTTATTTTCCATCCAAACATTATAATTAACCTTTCCTACTTTGTTAATTATTTCACCTGATTCCCATTTGAAATCGTTTTGATGATGATGACGTTTCAAGCTGACTAAATCACCATTTTTGAATGCTTTTGGTTTGGCGTTGTTCATCCTGTTGAACTGAACTTCTTGTTTGTGTTTGAGTTCTTCAATATTTGGGTAAACATTATTGTTGAATTCGTTCGGTTTGAGAAAATCGAGATGTGTACTGTTGTTTCTTCCAAACATGACTTCTGCAGGTGACTTGTCATCAGGATCATTTTTATTTGGAGTTGAAAGATACAGATAAGAATGTTTGAAGTGACTCGTCAAGTGTATCACATTTGATTTTCTTCAAGGCCCGCTTGAGTGTGTCCACAAATCTCTCAGCTTGACCATTTGACTGAGGGTGGTAAGGAGGAGATCTGATGTGTTGCAAGCCGTTCATTTCACAGAATTCTTGAAATTCGTTTGATACAAATTGTGTACCATTGTCCGATACAATTTCTTTTGGTAGACCAAATCTTGTAAAACAATCGTTGATAAGTTTGATAGTCTTGAAAACTGTTGTAGATTTGGTTTCGAAAATCTCTGGCCATTTGGATAGAGCATCGACAATTACGACGAAATATATGTCCATGAATGGTCCTGCAGAGTCGATGTGAAGTCTTTTCCATGGTTCATTTGATTCCAAGCAGTGTTTAGTTGGTGTTTTTCGATTTTCGGCACAAGGACTGCAATGCTTGCTAAGTTCTCGATTTGTTCATCTATATGAGGCCAATACACATAACTTCTGGTAAGAGTCGTTCTCCAAACATGATGCAATCTAGAACAACTGATAAAGATGATTTCCTTCTATGAAGTGATTTGAGTTCTTCAATTTTCAGTTTTTTCTCTTCAGGGCAAGAACTTTGATTGAATTTCTTCAATTGTTGGAGAATTTTGCGCTTCTTTGTTGCGGATTTCACCATATTGAATGTTAATAGTAATTTCGAGCAAATTTCCTGTTGGATGTCTGCTAAATCGTCGTCGACTTGAATACGTGCAGTCACAGCTTCTTCTTCAGGCTTTGGATGATTTATTAATCAGACGAGATAATAATAATAGGTACATCTGCATGACCAAATTCTTTTGTGGAAACATGCTGAATCTCGAAGTCGTATGATAACAATGTTAAAGCCCACCTTTGTAGACGATTAGCTGAATATGTTGGAATAC
Organism: Cheilosia scutellata; assembly: GCA_955612985.1. Classification (NCBI taxonomy): domain Eukaryota; kingdom Metazoa; phylum Arthropoda; class Insecta; order Diptera; family Syrphidae; genus Cheilosia; species Cheilosia scutellata. Next base: position 56,050,448 of record OY015313.1, on the reverse strand, counting down.
CCTTTCTTGAACTGAAGATTGAAATGAGAGGTTTATGGTCTGTCAAGAGTTTGAACCTTGAATACTAGTGCTTACCCCTCCTTTTCAATTTGACTGTAGTTCTGCTCAGCCTTCGTCAATGTGCGTGATGCGTGTGAAATCGCTTTTATTGAACCGTCTGGAAATTGATATGAAATACAAGCTCCTACACCGGTATTTGATGCGTCTGTAGATACAATTATTGGAAGTTCTGGATTGTAGTATAAGTAAGCAAAAGATCGGATTGTAGAATTTCTTTGAATTTTATAAGGTGTCAATTTTACGTAGAAGCAATCTCACCTTTGATGGGTCATCAAGTCCTTGAGCGTCCTCGACGTCCTTCATATCTCTTGTACCATGTTTCGAAGAAAATATCCGAATCTGGCTCGTATATGAATTCATTTATTTGATTTGATATGCTGCACATGCTATCCTCAGCTGTCTTGACAGCAGTCTGCGATGTTGAGTCGCGCTCTTGAAGTAGTTGTGCAATTATCCTGTTTTGATTTTCCAAAGCAGCTTGAAATCCTTGAATAAGTTGTCTTGTGGCTTCATCCATGATGATTTAATTTTCTTGAATGAACGCCGTGAATGATTAGATTAACTTGATTGATAATTTTTCAATCCTCGTCGACAATAATGTTACGTCTTGGAGTGTTTAATCAATGAAAGATAGCATTTAGAACTAGTAACATTAAAAGTTTATTAAAAACTAAATGAAAAAACAATAATATTTTTCAATAATGTAATGAAAATTCGAAGGTTGCTCGTTTACTCCCAACAGTTTTCAAAAATTAATACGTACTAGAAAAACGATGAGACCTATATCTAGGTTTATTATGCGGTTTTAATTTTTTTTTTAATTACAGTGTCGAGGTCGAGTGACAATTAGGGGATGAGCAGTGCGGTTTTCGTCCGCCCATAAGCACAGCCTTGAAGGCTTGGGAGTAGGTATGCTACACCTGTTTACACATGCTTCGTGGATTTAAAGAAACCATACGACCGAATCCCTCGAGGTAAGCTCTGGAGTGTATTACAGGTATATGGAATTGACGGTTTTCTCTTGAGAGCCATTCAATCTCTTAACACAAACTGTACAAGCTGTGTTCGGGTAAACGGCGTTAAATCAATACCTGACAAGTGGACTGAACTGGATGTTACAGCGCAGTCTTGGCGAAGGTTTCGAATTGGAAGATCTGAGGATAAGTCATTTGCTCTTCGCTGATGACTTGGTCATCCTTGGGTCCTCTCAGACTGAACTTCAACGCGCTCTCGATCGGTTTGTAGCCGTTTGTGTTGAAGCTGAGATGAAAATAAACCTGAACAAATCTGCAGTGAAGGCCCTCTCCAGAACGTGTCTGTTCAATGAGCTCTCCATGTTAGTTGAGTCCCATTGAAACAGGTGGACAAGTTGAAGTGTTTCGGGGTCTTATTCACGAGTGATGGGTAGAATTGGTCAGGCTAGGTCAGACGGCTCGGTCATTCTGTTATTAGGATCACAGAATTTGGTGCCAAACCTAAGTTGTCAGCCTTAAATGGGGTTTTTTTTTTCATCTCTTACCTATGGTCATGAGGTTTGGCAATGACCAAAGGAATAAGATGACGTATACAAGCTGTCGAAATGAGATTCTTCCGTTGTATTGCTAGTGTGAGTGTGTGACCCGTGTAGAGATAGTAGAGATTAGAAATACTAGAATACGTGACGAACTCAATGTCGAGCAGCTGCCTTTACGGTCCATGCTTCGGTGGTTTGGTCATATTAAACGCATGTCCCCGACCAGGATCCCACGACGTGCTATGGAATCCGTACCATCAGGCAGGCGTCCTCTAGGTAGACCCAGGATGAGATGGTTACATCAAGTCCACAATCTCTCCTCTATACCCGTATGGGGTTTGCCCTTGATGATTTAGAGTCGATGGCAGAGAATCGAGAGCTTTGGAGGATACACTTAAGCAACCTATACCCACTTAATGCATAAGCCGGCCATCGAAAATGAATGAGTTAATGAAACAGTGTGGTTCACCTGCTTAGACGCACCAGAGTTACATTTTTATAGATCTTGTTTTTTTTTCTCCGTATTGTGTACCTACATATATGAAAAAAAAAATAAAAAATTAAAAAAAAAAACTTCTGCAGTAATACAGAATAATGCAGACTTAATTTAAAACTTGATAAGAGACCCATAATGGTAATTTTATTCACGTTTTTTATTCACCTAGCATGCAAAATCGTATGAAATTTTTCAGTTCATTTGAATAGACGCACCTAAAAAAGTCGAAAAACAACAAAACAAATTTGTTTGGAATAATTTGACGTTTTTTTTTTATTTATTTTAATAAATTTTCTGTTATTTTAATAATGTGTACTGCCTCCGCCCGTTGGATATAATCTAAAAAAGTCTATGCTTCAAAGAGCCATATAAACTTTTAAGGCTTGGCAAGAAACATCAGTCATTTTATTGGAATGCGCCAAAGTATGTATGAAATCTCACCCCATACCGTAACTCCTCCTTATTTCGAAAGATACTGATTCAATAATATATTTTCTTCGCGGAGACCATAAAAGTGATAGTTTTAGGTAGTTGCGGGACTATCCAAGCTACATTTTTTTTTGTTCGAAAAGACACGACTTTCCTCCAATTTCTAAAGACTACTTTAATGTTCATATCACATGCCATGTGAGACCTTGCAAATTCAAGGCGTGGGTTGCTTGCGTGCTTGATTAGGCGGTGGTTTTTTTTTCTTGCAGTTTTGTAAATTTTAAGTGTGAGTCATGGAAAATTACACAACTCGAGTGGATTTACTGCAAGAAAGTCAAACAAGTTCCATATTTTTTTTTTGTAAATTCTTTGTTGTCTAGTGGTGTTAAAACTTTTACGAACCTTTCTTTGCAGTTTTTTTTGATAAGATGTCCTATTTTTCACAAAGTTTCTTATCACTTTGAGCAATTTCACTGTTTGAAAAGCTTTATGACAAGTAAAGTAAGCTATAACTTTTACCTTTTCTCCAAATTCAACAATTCTTTAGTTCTTTTCTGCCCATTGCCACACTCTCAAATTAACTTTTCACTTCTCATTGTCGGAGCACTTGTTGATAACTAACCAATTTAACCGCTGCGTGTAATCAAATGAACCAAAAAATATAAAAGAGGATCTGAAATGTAACTCTGATGCGTCTAATCAAGTGAATCACACTGTACATCCAAGTGATTTCCATTTAATCGCACACACTCTTGGAACCGGGCCAAGAAATGCGAGATGTTGTAACTTCATTAGCTTTGTAATGGTGGTATTTTGGGCCTTGATTGGGCTAAAAGAAAGATTTTCTTTTCTATACCAATCTAAGCCTTTCTTAATGGTGCCTTGTATGCGAGTAATACGACTTCGTTGGTCCTTTTGTCCCTAACGATGGTGAGAAAGCCATCGACAAAACCTACTGCTACTATGTTGAAGTCTGAATTTGACAACATTTTGAAGTAGGTTATCAAGGTACCTGGTTTATCAATAACCAAATTTAAAGAGGGCGAATTTACCTACCTATTGCAATTTTACCTTTTTTTCTATAAAAAGTATTTTCTAGTCCTTGTCGAGCAAGACCAAAGAGACTCGTTATGTTTAGGCGGATGAAGATCTCCTTGGCCGTTTCGAACGCAAAATTCTTCGAGTGATTTTCGGTCTTGTTTCTGTTGACGGGCCTTGGAGGAGGATTTTTAACAGCGATCTCTACGAGCTGTACAGCAACATCGACAAAGTACGTAACAGTTGACTAAGAATGCTGGGACATGTATAGTGAATGGACACTAACGCTACGGCCTGAAGAGTCTTCGATTCCAATCCGGAGGGACAGCGCAGTAGAGGAAGACCTCGCCTTAGGTGATCCGCTCAAGTGGTATTGAACCTCAACCAACTTGGAGTGCGGGGGTTAGCCAAAAATCTATCCAACTGGAGAGGCGTGTTGGTTATGGCCCAGGTCCACCCCGGACTGTAGCGTCACCTAAGTAAATAGTAAGTCTTACAATTTTGGTTGCTAAGCCACAGAAAGCTCTGTAGAATAATTGTTTCTATTCTACTTATATTTTCGAACTAATTAATAACATTTATTAGCAAGTATAAAGATGTTCTCTTGTCAGATACAGGATACTGGACAAAAAACCTCGAGAAACCTCGAGAGATCCATAACAAAATGTATTACGCTGTCAAACTCTCTGTTGTATTCAATAATAGGTATCCTAGTTCTGAGTCCTCTGTTAACGCAAGTACCTAAAATAAATAAATAAGTAGTTGGCGCAACAGACGTGAACTATATACCCTAGTCTAGTTTCTCACAACCATTCGTTTGTATGGTTTAATTTTTTGGACGAATGGAAGGGACCTATAATTTTATGCCGGGTCCAAACGGCTGAATCAAGAAGCTTTTTCAGGTCAGTTATACTCTCGGATGTTTGTCAGACGTTCGCAAGAGGTGGCGCAGTCGAAAAAACCTTAGGCTAGTTATGAAGGTTAGGTTAGGTTGTACAGATGGCGAGATCATCACCTGTGGGCTAGGTTCTATATATTGGGGCCATCCCAGAGGAACTTTCACTTTCAAAACCTAAAAACCTAAATCCAAATACCTAATTTCTCTACAGACCTTAATGGTTTTAGTTCTGTTTGTGAGGCCAACCGCCAACCTTCTCCAAATTATCAAAGAAGTACCTTCCACGGTTATTCCTTCTATTCCCAGCAATAGCTAGACAATCACAGAGAAGATGAGTAATATCCTCTACGACATGTGTAGGTCCTCGCAGTAACTGCACGTGTCCGTATTTGTTGAACCTGATATCTTAGCGTGCTTCCTAAGAAGGCAGTGCCCAAAGAGTATCCCTTTCGCCATTCGTAATTTTGATCTGCTGAGTTTTAACAATTTTACAAATTTTTTCGATCTATCTCTGCCCACAAGGCCTTTGAGACAGAATACACCACCAGCTTTGCCCAAAAATGAGAGATCCATAGAGCCAGTTTCAAAAAGTTATTAGGTGGTTAAGTACATTATGTGTGCCATGCTAAAGTAAATGGAGGGCGAATTGGTCACGCATACACCGGCACCTAATAATATTTACAGTTATTTCTGTGGTACAACACGTATTCACAGATAGAAAAAGAGGCGGCGCTACTCATTTCAAAACTGGCTCTATGGAATTATCTATTTTGCCCGAAGCTGGTGGTCTATTCTCTCTGGTTTGTGTTTGAGACCCTGTGGGCTTCTATATATGTGACCATCGTAGGTGTCCCCTTCTTGGTTTTCTCGAATTACTTAAGGGAACCTAATGATGAATGAGTGGTGTTCGAAACAGCTATATAATTCCAACGCAAGTGTTTCTTAACAAGATTGTTGTTCTCTGAAACAAAACGACAAAATTTCAAATCAGAAATTGGTCAGTGTGGCTGCTTCTCGAATTTAAGCAAGGAACGTTGTTAGGTACTCTTTCCTTGCTCCCTCTTCAATTTTAGAAATTTGTTTCTGTTCTGTTTCTACATCCTCGGCGTGGCGTTTCATTTTTAAAATATAATTTCTTCTGCTTCGTCGCGATAGTCAAAAGAAAATTTGAACTTATCCTTTCTGCTCCCCTATCATCGACTTAATTTTGCAATTCCAAAGAAATTCGAAGTTGCCACCACTTAATGTTGGGACACTGTAACTGAGCTACACACTTTCATATAGGTTAGGTATATACCTACCTTTCCCTGTTTTTCAGGCCCCGTATTAGTCATTTCTCTCAATAGGGGCCGCAAACCCATAAATTTACCAAATCTTTCCTCTACCCTTTCGATATACCTACAAGAAAGTAAACAAATATATAAAGTTTAGTTGGCCCCCTTCAAGAAAGATTCCTTTATAACAAAAACTTTTTCTTATTAAGGGAAGGTAAGGTCATAGGCACACAGTTGATAACGATGCAATGGTCTACCTCTATAGGTTCTGAACCCATTTATCTTCCAGATTTTAATCTTTACATATTTACATATTATAAGATCTATATTATACAGACTTGTTCAACCCTTCTCTTATTTTATGGAGAAATAAAAAACAACTCAGGATACCCAGCTCAAGAAATACAATTAATTTGACGCGGCCATTACTAAACCCTTCATCAACCACATTTCAGTTACTCTCTACTGATTAATTAAAAAAAAATTCCAAAACTTACCTGTACAGTAAACCGTCATTTAGCTCTCAATGGTAGGTACCTATCCTTGTTCAATCTGTCCCTTAGGTGAATGGTCCCAATCTTAATCATCGTAGCCGGGTATAGCTGCAAGATCGACCTGTTTAAAACTGGGAAAGCTTAAAGGAATGTATATTGTGTCTGTAGCTATATTTCAGCTGTATGGGAATATTAATAACAAATTTGTCTGTGCGTCTGGATAAGTTAATGATTTACGGGTACATAAATCACTTTTGAGTTACCTATACTCCATACAGTCTGCACTGTTGCGACCAATCACAATTAACTTCTCCGTGTCCTTGGGCTGCTTCGAATAATGTTCATACGCATGATATCCCTTTCTTCGTACAAACTAAGGGTGAAATTAAGACCTCTGGGTAGAACATATACATATGATTTATTTGCCCAAAGCCATTGGTGAAGATAATATTCTGAAATTGCTAAAAACGGCCGCGTAAATTGTAAAACCCTGCAGCAAAAAATTATTCTTTCCCATCATAAGAAAGTTTGAATAGTCAAGGTTTGGTTTTTTTTGCTACCCCAATATGACTTGACTTTATTTTAGTAGCAACACCTGTGAAAAAAGCCTCCCTATAGAGCCAATTTTTGCGAGTGTATAGGGAATGGCTTTTGTGTGTTTTGTTTGAAATAAATAGGTCTCCTGGCTTACAAGTCACGCTCGCCTCTGTCTCTTTTCTTCTATGATTTATTAGAAAATGATGGTGTCAGGTGGATTGAAATTTATTGTGTCTTTTACCCGAACACAAGCGCTTGAGCTGGATTGTATTCGGCTTTTTGTTCATGAAGCTTAAAATATTTATCAATAATTTACAGCCTCCTGGAGACTTTCTTTGTGTTCACAATCTAATTGCAAATGTATTAACTTGATACATATCATTTTGATGGCTGATAATAGCACCAAAGCCATTTGGGAATGAAAAACGTTTTCATGAATAAGGTACATAAGTTTAATTATTGCTTGGATATTGTATCTACCTAAAGTTCCTTTCACTAGAAAAGAGACACATTTTTTTGTTTTTGCGTTTAACGCACATTATTTGTCACCTCTACAAAATGTTTGCCATAAATCATGGACCCTTTGACAGATCAAAATAAGTTCAAAAGGGAAAGGACGAATTTGTATTTTTTGCTGATAGTGCCAAATAAGCAATAAAGAATTCCTTTAAATTTAGTGTATCCGGAGAATGCAGATACATTTTGAAAAGTTTGTTAAATAAATCATTATTCCAGGAGCAAAGAATTTTTAAAAAGAAATTATTGTCGTCCTTACTCTGATGGAGAGTTATATCCAATGAATCACGATGAACAAATTTATTGAAATAATGCACTGAAAATATTGACTATTTATATCTAATTTAAAAACTCTACAAGTTTGAAATTATTACATGTAAGATTTCTTCTACTAGTCTTACTTACTTACTAACTTATCGGGCTCCCGACCCGTGAAGAGTCTATGCCTGAGACACTGCAGTCTTCCATCCTCTCCGATCCCGGGCACGCTGCTTCCAGTTATCCAGACCAAGCGCTCTATAGCATCCGCGATGGCTAGGTCTTTGAAACGGAGGTTCGGTCTTATTTGTCTTCTCGAACCTGGGGGCTGGGATTCGAAGATCCTCTTAGCTGGAGCATTATTGTCCATTCGTTCGATGTCGACGAGCCAAATAATCGACGTGTTTTGTCTTTTCGCGGTTGTATCTTCTCCTCCATTCGCCCTCCTCGCACACAGGACAAAAAATCCGCCACAGTATTTTTCTTTCGAAGCAGCCCAGTATCCGCTCTCCCTACTTGCTTATCGTACAGCACTCCGCGCCATAAAGCAGAACTGGCAGGATAAGGGTTTTGTAGAGCACACATTTCGTCCTTCGAGTTAGGAGTTTTGAACCCAGTTGTTTTGCCAAACCGAAGTAGCAACGGTTTCCTAGGGTAATTCTTCACCGGATCTCCACTAGGGTGTCATTCGTGGAGTTCATGTTTACTCAGAGGTAGGTGAACTCCTTAACTACCTCGAAATTGTTGCTATCAATAGTGACGTTTTGTCCTAGGCGGTGGACAGATGCTTGTTTGTTTGTTGATAGCATGTATTTAGTCTTGTCCTCATTTACTTCAAGGCCAACGGATTTCGCCTGTTCTTCAATCGCCGTGAACGCTTCTATCACGGCACGCTGGGAGCGACCGATGATGTCAATATCGTCCGCATAGCCTAGCAGCTGGACAGATCTGTTGAAGATAGTGCCTTCCGTATTGACACCTGCCCTGCGCACTATCTGCTCCAGTACGAGATTGAAGAAGTCGCATGATAGCGCGTCTCCTTGCCGAAATCCGGTGCATGTTTGAAATAGTTCGGAGGAGCTACTTCCAAACTGCACGCTGCAGAGCGTGTTTTCCAACATCACGCGACACAGCTGAATCAGTTTTGCCGGGACTCCGAATTCGGCCATCGCCATATAGAGCTCCTGACGATGTATGCTATCATATGCGGCTTTAAATTCGATGAATAGGTGAAATAGTCTACAAGTGAGATTTATTTGTTCTACACTTGTAGCTCTAAGTTACAGAAACAGGATAATCACAAAATGGCCCACTTGTATAGTATTGACCTGGAGTGTGATACACTTGTATAAATTCACTCACCGGCGCGCGTCAGGCATGCAATGTTTTTTTATTTTGTATGGAAGGTGCCACGCATCTTTGTCCAATTTTGACTAATTTTCACAGGAACACTCCCGGACTAATACTTAGGATTGCCAGAAAGTTTATGCCCAATCTGTTCGGTATGGTGTTTTTTTGTATGGGCGGTCCCACACCCCTTTTTCTAATTTTGCCCAAGCTCATAATAACCATCTCGGGCCAATATCACAGATTGTCTTGAAAGTTGAGCTCAATTTTAAGGCTAAAGCTGACACAAATGTCAAGATAAATGTAAAGTAATTTTGAGATTTGGGTATTCCGCTCCATCTATCGGAGTACTTGAAAGCGTTTGAGTTACGTATGCACTTCTCACTTCATAGTAAATAATAAAGTGTCATTCCTTTTTCGGTTTCGAAATTAAAGCTAAATAAAACACACACAACGATATATTTTTGATTAAAATTTTATTTCATTATAAAGTTTAAACTTTGCCATTAAGTTTGAAAAATATTATCATTAAAATGGCCGCCTCGGGAAGATTCGCAGCAAGCGATTCTTTTGAAGTAATTTTTAACCACTTTTTCGCACATTTCGAGCGGTATCTCAGCCATAACTTGAGTAATGGTAACACGGCATTTTACGTAGCCCCACAGAAAAAATTTAACGGTGTCAAATCGCATGATCTTGGTGGCCAATTGACGTCGCCAAAACTTGAAATTACGCGACCAGGAAGCTTCTCACGCAATAAAGCCATAATTGGTCGTGTTGTGTGGCTTGTTGCCCCGTCTTGTCATAATCTTCATAATCTTCAATAGCAGCCAAAAAAATTGGTTATCATTCGACCATATCGCTCCGAATTGACAGTAACCGTCTGCCCATTGGCATCTTCGAAGAAATACGGACCAATGACACCTTTCGACCATAGAGCACACCAAATAGTCACTTTGTCTGGATGCAACGGCACCTCTTCGATCACTTGTGGGTTTTCGGAGCCCCATAAGCGGCAATTTTGTTTGTTTACAAACCCACCGAGTGAGAAATGTGCCTCATCAGTCATCAGCATCACTGACGAAAATGCTGTTCGAAAAATCGGTGTTTATTGTATCTTGTTGCAACACCCAAAATGCGTATCTACGTCGTTGTGAATGGTCAGTAGGCTTCAATTGTTGCGTAATTTGAAGTTTATAAGGATAGAGATGAAATTCCAAATTGCAAAATACGCCATAGTGAGATGTACAACACGTTCAATTGCTGCGAACGCCGGGAAATCGATAAATTCGGATCATCAGCAACACTTGCACTTGCAGCAGCAATATTTTCGACTGAGCGCGCATAACGATCATGCACAGGCCTTACGACATCAGTAACGCATCCACTCTCTTCAAATTTCTTCACAATTTTACCAATTGCTTGCGTAGTCGGTCGATTATGACGACCATAATCATCGCGTAATGCGCGAAAACTGGCTACGTTTGAATCGCCACTTTTGTAGTAAGTTTTAATAATGTTAACGCGTTGTTCGATTGTAAAGCGATTCATTATCGTAAATGGCAAACATTCAACTGATATTATAATACTTCAAATGACAGCTGAGTTTGACAGGTATCAAATGCCAGCGCTACCAACTTGAAACCACGAAATGAATGACCCTGTATTGTATTGTGTAATGTGGTTTTCCATTGGGACATAAGATCAATCTTTTTTTTGATCCGGATCACTTTTCATGTTCCATTGGGACAAAAAATCAATCTTTTTTTTGATTCGGATCACTTTTTGCAGATCTCGATAATTTTCGAGATTTACACATACTCTCACTAATGCCAATATACCCTGCACACTGCACAGCTGTTTTACGTCATTCAGAATTTGTTTTCAAAACAAAATTACGAAAAGCCTCGTGAAAAGCAATTATTCAGAACAAAAACGTAAATAATGGGCATGAACTTAATTTTGGAGCAATTACTATCATCTTCGTCATCTTCTTCTTCTTCCTCGTCATCTATGGATTTCGATTCTTCGTCGTCAGAAGACGAAAATGAATATCCATAATTAGTTCATATTTTTCGTATTTTTGCACCGCCAAAGGAAAACAATTTGCACAGCTGATGTACTGTCAAATAACGCACTAATACATTTACAAAAGCAGATCAATCTGCTTTCATGTTCCATTCGCCACGAAAAATCTGAGATCTGAAATAAAAATCTGATGGTCCCAATGGAAAACGACATAAGTTTCAGCTCAATCAACCGGTTTTCGAGGTGTCAAGGAAAGCGTTTGCAATATTTTATTTTGTCGAGAATTTTAACCAAACTAAGATTGCCTAAGCGCATTCAGTTCTGTACTTTTTCAGATAATTACATATATGATTTTTAATGTTTTTTTTTTGCTTGGGTGCCACGCCCCTTTGTTACCTTTACCACTTTCTCACAGGCCACTGTGGCTTGAGGATATCATCTTAACAAAATTAATCTGTTTCCTGAAATAGAATGCAGGTTCTGTCTTCTGGATGAAGAATCCTTAGAACACATTCCCTGTGATTATTCGGTTAAGAAAAAGAATCTTTAACTAAGAGTTACGTTTACCAGCAGAACTAAGGAATTATTGATATTTTGGCCTTCACTAGGAGGGTTAATCGTAAATAGTCTCTTAGACTAACTCTACCCGTCTATGATACAATAGATCTATCTTTATATGTCACAGTATCAACCAATTGGGCAGGGAATTACAAAAAAATATGTACTGAAATAGGGATGGATTGTAGATACATATCTACCTAAATTAGCAGCGTTCTTAATTTAATAACACTTGGATTTAAGAATAAGAAAATTAATTATGAACATAAGTACGTCTTGTTTAATTTATTCGAAAAGTTATTGAATTCTATGGTACATATTTCTAAAAGTAAGAACAGCGTCTTACCAGTTTCAGGCCGACGCGATGTGCTTCATTTAAGCACATATAGGGCTGCGATCGCGATGAGTATCAGTTGAACATTTATTGATTTTATCATGTTTTGCATTACTAGATATTACTCTGCTTTTCCCTCTGAATGTGTGTTCCTACCTAGTACCTCATTAACCAAAAAATAGGCAAAAATAGTGCCGGCCAAACCCTCTATACAGCACATACCAAACCACTGTAGCCACATTTAAAAATAAGCAAATGCTCCTATTATAGTGATTATGATTACCCACATTATCTCATACTAATCGTTTTACACTTATCTCGTTCTTCGCGCTAAGCGTGTTGATCCAGGAAAGGTCGTGGGTATTATTTTCCATTATTAATTTAATTGGGATAATTCTTTCCTGCCAACATTTCGCCATTGCCTGTTTAGTCCCCCATATAGCTTGACACCTCCCATGCACGTCAATTAGGCCCATTTTAACTTTCCTATCTTGAAGATACCTTATTCACTTTGCTTACAAAGTTCTGAACTTTTTGGCAAAATTCCCCCTCATGATAATGGCTCGATCTAAACATTTTGTTTTTTCTTTCTTTTATATAAACAAGGATAATTATTTAAAAACAGCCCACCTTAATCCTGGGTAATTCTAGGCATTCGCCTGCTCATTACACATTAGACGTAACGCACATTAAACGTGTAACATTATTAACGTCTGCGCCTCCCTAAGTAATTCAATCAGAGGAACACTCCCTGAAACGAGGGTGCAAACGGCAATCGGCAACGGCAATGGCAATGATGTCTTCCAAGCCAAATTAGAAATTCCTAATTTGTAATGTAAATCGGAACCGGGGTTGTACAACATTGACACATTAATTAGGTCGCATTTGAACAACACCGGGGACACATTCTACACGCAACGCAAGTGAAACGCCTTTCACCTCCCACCTATAACTCTCATACTATATATATGTATGTGTGTGTATGTGTGCTTTCATTTTAACTATCCGCCTCTATATCTGTGTCGGTTTTAACGAGCTCAATCAGAGTCATCTTAATATTTTGAGAGATTTATCAATGTCAATGCAAATTGGCACATCATCGATAAGATTATGTTTTCGCAGAGTCAACTCCTCAATCAATTCAACACATATGCGAACTTCCCGCCGCTCCCTTCCTCGGGGGTAGGTGTCGCTTAATGGTGCGGACAAAAGACAAACGTGTATCGCATCAATAAAATGTGGAGAAGATTAATTGCTCTCCCTTGTGACCTTTCCATTGCCTTGACATCTTTGAATTTCGTTTTGCAAAGGAAGAAGGAGGATTTGTTTCGTTATAAATTTTATTTTAGTATATCCCGGGCAAGTTTCAACGTCTTAGCGCGAGCATCCTAATTATATTATTATTTCAGGTTTAATTGATAAAGTTTTGATGGGTTTCACCACATAAACGGTGAATTTGTCCCTAGACAAATGAATAAGTTTTCACTTCAAATATAGCTCTGTAACTTTTCAATTTAACTCATCTCATGGTCGTGAAGGGTCTTCCGCACATTGTGTCCTGAGAAGTGAAAACTTGCTTAGCTTTTATTTAGCAGAATGGCTTTCGAGGACTAGAAATGAAATAATATTCAACACAATAAAAGCATTTCATAAAAAAAATAAGGCTGAAGCATCCTTTATTTACTCCTGCCACTCGGAAGGCAGGACAACAAAAAAATAACAATAAAAGCCTTTCTGCGTTAAAGCTGTCAGCGAAATATAAAAAGGAAACAAAAAAAAAACAGACTCCTTGCACATAAACAAAAGAAAATGCTTTGTTGTGCTCTGGGGCTGGGCTGGTAGGCAAGGCACCTACTCACGTCCAAGTCCGATTCCTATGTGCAAAAGTCAAATTGAACGTGAATATATGCGCAAGACAGTGGGATCGTAAACGTCATTATAAAAGGGGCAATAAAAACTCTCATCGGAGTCGTACGTAATATAACGACAGTTTTGCTGGAGAGGCACCTACTACAACCTACTCTCGGTTTAAAGGGTGCTTGAGAGGAAAATGTGTGTGTTTGGGGTTTGAAAGAGAATCACGATAGCTGGGGTTGGTTAAACAATATTTGATGGTTTTAATGGAATGCGAAGGACATAAAAAAGAGTGTTATAGACCTTCGACAGACAAACAAAAATGCTGTTTTGTAATTTTTTTTAACGCGAAGCAAACAGCTCGGAGGGGAGTCATTTGACATGGTCACGTTAAACATTTACAGACATGGAATAATGCTTACTTTTGGCACTAGAGAATAGAGATGGAAGTTTGGAAATCGACCTATTTTATAAAGGATATACGACACTTTAACAACTGCGCCAAATGAGGGCTTAAACAGCTATTTTCATTGACTCAATCTTAACCTCTTTATAGCGACCTGCGTTCCGAAAGACTAGGTACACATTTTGCTTTGAGAACCAAATTAGTCAAGGATAATCGCGATGTAGTGCATATTATTGTAGCAGATATATATATTTTTACGAGGACTCCAAATTCTTGATTACATTGACTCAAATACCAGTCCAAAGACGTCGTCTTGTTAGTACAAAAAGGGGTTTTGCATCGTCTTCTAGGAATCCCCTTAAATAAGACGCAGCCATGCCCAAAGCGGGAAGCTAAAAAAAGACTAGGGAATCTTCTTGAGTTCAGCAGTCCGAGATAATCACCCTTATTCCGAGTGGCGTTTTACTTTCACGACGTTTGTCGTTATTGGAGGCGTTTCATTTTGGAAGACTTATTCCCTAACTTCCACGACAGGGTTCGACGTCGTCGGTAAGTAGTTCACATTCCACATACGATCCAACCGAGCTAATCAGTGCTGCAAGATAAATTGTTGTTGGTTGTATCAGTGTTTTGTTGTTTATCTTTTTCGAAAGAAATTCTCAGTTTAATTATTTTCGGATTCCATAATGTTTTTTAGAATGTAAGGAAATCTTCATTGGACGAAATAAAAGGTAAGCTCGTGGAAAGTACCTACATGGTCGCCGTCTGTGCAGGCGATATAATTCGCTGCGACTGCGAGATTCTTGACTGAGGGTAGCTACCAGAATGGTGTAGGAAAACATTTTAATTAAGGACGAGACGATCACAGCCTAAATTTATAAAAAATGTTTTAAAGTGATGCTCACAAAAACTTTCTGCCAACCTTTTCCATTTATTGATGGTGGTCTAGGCTGGGTCATCATTTAAGACTCCTTTTAAAATCCCTTTGCCAATTAATTAAATTCCATTAAATTGTTTCTGGTTTGGTACTTATAACCCTTGAAAAGAATCTATTTTCAGTCGATTTTCATTACTTGGCGTTCACTAATTTGTAAACGACAGAAATCGTCGTTTTTCTTGTCGTTTTGTGGCGTTCAACGCCTTACAGAATGGCAGTGAAGTTTCTCATATGACGTTCGTCGTACGCCAATAGGTTCCATATGCCGTTCAGTGACAAATGGCGTTCAACGACTCAAAAACGCCACTCGTAATTCCAAATTCAAATTAGCGTTTCATAAATCGTCGTAAACGCCACTCGGAATAAGGGTGAATAAGGGCCTTTTTCTAGATTTCTTTGAAAGTACTTAAAGGCTTGTTCAAGGCCTTAATTACAAAGTGAAGGTTCGCCACATATTTTGCCTGTTCTAGAAAAATTAGAGTGTAGCTAGTAGTGTCCCTGCTTTGAATAAATAGGCACGAGTACGATAACTTAGGCGCCAAAAATTGATAACGGTTTTTTGTAGAGGAGTTAAATATAAGTTAAATATAAGTTTACTATGGGAGGGGGGGGGGGTCTATCTGGCTTCGTTTAGTCGGGAGGGGTAATTTAAAAAAAAAATGAAACATGAAATGAAAATAAAATATTTTCATTTTTCATTTTTATTTTATAATGGCAACACTTACAATAAAGGACTTTAGGATTTTTGAAAGCCAATAGTCTGTTCTTTCAAATTATTTTTAAATCAAGTTATTTTTATTAAAAGTTTTTGAAAAAATTGTTTCAAACTTGAAATTTAAGGAAAAAAATTTAAAAAAAAATGTTGCATACTGATTTTTTCAATATTGAGAATATAGGCACTCAATTTTCAGTTTGTAGTTTTTACTGCCCTAATCAATTCTTCGAACACTGAAAACTAGATTGATTTATGTCTTCTAATTTTTGAAAAAATGGAAAATTACTTTTATGTTGTCACAACGTTTAGAGTACAAATTGTTACCCTTGCACCTTGAAATGGGTATGGGTGGGGGCATGCTGCCCCTGCAACCCCCCTGCTTGGGGTCACTGTTGGATTTTGGGATGGGTGCAAGGACGAGTATATGCAAACTTTCTTTAAATTATATTACTTTACCCAATGTCAACAAGATTCTTCAGTAACAGTCTCTGGCCTAAAAGTTCACATTATAGACAAAATTTTGCTGATTTGCACTATATACAATTTAGAAGAGATTCCTAGCTATGAAATATGCTATAGTACTTTGTTGTTAGTGTTGCCATTGATTTTTAATATTTTATTTTCATTTTAAGATTTATTTTATTTAAATTACACCTCCCTCTTAAACGGAGCGTGATAGACCACCCCCCCCCCCCCCCCCCCATAGCAAAAAATTCTTGTACCTACAGTAGTCCCTCGATAATTAAAACAAGGCGTTTTCGGATTTTAGAGGGATTCACATTACTGGAACTTTTTTTCAGTACTTACTAATCTGATTGAAACGATTTTCAAATCCATTAAAAATAATACAAAATGATTTTTTAAAGCACAGTTTCAATATTTCTCAATTCAGAAGAAAATAAAAGATTTAAAAAAATAAAAAAAAATAAAAATTTATATCGGCATAGACATTGGTATTCTCAATTTTTAAAATTCGGTTTGTTTGAAATGGTCTAACATCTTCTTCAAATTTAATTTTATTCCTGTAATTGTTGACTTTGACACACCATACGTTTAGCAACTAGCTAGTTCGCGCAAAATTTTGCACTTATCTTTAATCGATAAAAATCGATGCAATTTTTGTTTAGATGCCATAAGTAGGGATGAAACGATACCTTCAAGGTATCGAGTACAAGCACTCGATACTAGTATCGAAAAAAAGTATCGATACCTACTCGGGTATCGGGTGAAAAGTATCGATACCTACTTGCATCGAATTAAAATTCCAGATGAAAACATTTAATTTAATTTTTCAAGTTTTTATTTTTAACAAGAATAAAATACATTTTGTGGAATATTTCCTAAAAACATCAGTTTTTCTAGATGTTTTCCACTTAACCGGTTTTTGCTTTGGATGATTGTTGCCCCCGCCTTGGAAAACAATCTTTCACAAGGTACTGACGAAGCAACAACCACCAAAAACTTCTTTGCATGTTTATATAAAGGAGGAACAAATGGCTTTAAATCTTCCCACTCTTCGAGTGGATTGTTTTTTATGTGTGTGCGGAAATTGTGTGATTTATATTATGTGTGAAGAGGAATACAAAATTGCATGAACATTGAGTACACTGAACCAAATTTGGTAGTGATATTGACAAAAAAGCACGTAGACTTGAAGAAATGGTGATCAATATAAGGTCAACACCTCCTGTCCGTTGTTTTGACAAATATTTTGTTATATTTAAGAAATATTGTCACTTTGAAGAAAGTTTCATCAAAATTAGTGTTCTTCATTTTAAAAAAATATTCTTCAAATTGAAAAAAACATTCTTCAATTCGACGCATCGTGCATTATTAATCAACGAAATTTTCTTCATTTTTACGTATTCTCTTCTTTAAATTGAAAATCAATTCTTCATTTCAACCCTTCACTTTATTCATATTAAATAAATATTCTTTAATTTTATGCATCAATTTTCTTCAAAATAACTTATTTATTCATCATTAAAACATGTTTTAAGGTCAAAAACATTTTTTTTTTATTAGCATTAGGTATATATACAATTAAAAGTTTTATTTTAACTTACATTTTTATAAGTGATTTAACTTAAATACTTTTTTTGTCATAATTGGGCTTGACTTTGCAGGTTTAGCAGGTTTGGGTAAAGGTCCTAGCTAAATTTGGAAAAATTAAACAAATTAATTAAAGTTCGTTTAATGTTATGTGATTTACAAATACAACGACTTACTTATTGCCCAGTTATGATGATCATTGTCTGAATATTTTTCTTGATGCATTTCCTCCGCACGGTTTATCGAGAAAGATAGCTTAGAAAAGCATGTTAGCTTTGGGGAAAAATTATAATAAAAAGTTAATGTTTTTTTTAAACTCATTTAGCTGCGATTAAATAGGTACATTTTCTTCTAGAAAAGAAGTGATGAAAAATATTTATTTTACTTACCTACGTTTTTCTTATACAAGTGTGTTTGTGAAGTTTGCTCAGTTGCCTCACTTTAATTTATAATTTTCTTTACACGACTTCACTTTGTCACACTTTCAAGAATAAAAGTTATCACTTCGAACGCAATATTGAACAATAAAAATTAAACTTCTTCAAATTGATTAATTTCTTCAATTTGAAGAAAAAAACGAATAAAAATGTAAAAATATGTTATGAAAAATTCTTGATTTGAATAACTGATTCTTCAAAAATTGATAAAATATTTTCTTCGATATCACCTACCGGATTTAGTTCAATCAACGAATTCAGTTTGTTAATATGACGAAATTTCATTCGTTTGAATAAAATACTAAATCGGACAGCTGTTGAAGAAATTTTATTGATTTTGAATATTAAATTTTCAATAAAACGAAAAGTTTGATGAAAAATTGTCGATTCGAATAATAAATTCTTCAAAGATTGACAAAATATTTTCGTCAATATGACCTACGCGATTTGGTTCAGTGTATGTGTGTGAAACTAGCTTGGGTGCGATACTTTCATTCGATGCAAGTACTTTTAAACGATACTTACTTGGTATCGCAACCAAAGGTATCGATTACAAAAATACTTGGTATCGAATCAAAAGTATCGAGTATGTACTTGTATTTACTTGTATCGATTCATCCCTAGCCATAAGATACCAATTGAGCTTATTTTACACACAAAAGGGAAAAAGAAACACGAAATACACAAGACACAACTGACTGAAAAAATATAACCAAGAACTGATCATATAACAACAAATGACAGTTGTTGTCTCTCTATAGCCTGCAGCTGCATTTACAACTTAAAGACATATAACAGTTGTTTAGTCCATATATATCGCACGCAAAACGAGCAAGAGAAACAAGAGAAATATAAAAACTTTTACAAAAAAATTCAAATTTTAGAGGTTGGAAATTTTGGAAGTTCACATTATAGAGATGACAGTGTAAAGTTTTGCCGATTCACATTTTAGAGAAATTCACATTATCGGTAATTCACATTATCGAGGGAATACTGTATTTAACCCCTCTACATAAATCCATCATTAATTTTCATCGCCAAAATTATTGTATTCACCCCAATTTTTGTCCTTAAATTTCAAGTTTGAAATTGTTTTTTTTTTTTTTTTTTTAAACTATCAACAGAAATAACTTGATTTAAAAAAAATATTCAAGAACAGATTCCAGGCTTTCAAAAATGATATACCTAGTCTTTTATTATAAGTGTTGCCATTGTTTTTTAATATTTTATTTTAATTTTTTTTTAATTACCCCTCCCGCCTAAACGAAGCCAGATAGACCCCTCCCCCCCTCCCATAGTAAAAAATGCTTATATTTAACCCCTCTACAAAAAATCGTTATCAATTTTTGCCGCCTAAGTTACCGTACTCTCCCTAATAAATATACTAATGCATGTTTTCCAAACGAATAGTGAAGTCAAAAGTTGTCGGCCTCCGAAAATATGAAGGGTGTTTTTTTAAGACCTGTTGGATTTTAGATAGATATGAAATTTATCTACAGAGTTTGGGCAAATTAGAGGAATTTTCCATTCGATCATTTTCTGGCGATAAATTAACTCAAGCATATACGTGGTGTAAGTGACTCAGGAGCTGCAATTTATGAGGCTCTAATTTCCAACCACATTTTCGAGCATTTGACGTCGTAGCTCACGAATAGTGGGATCCTTGTTGGCTTGTCCGCACAGACCAGCGAACTAAAATAACAAATAAATTGCCGACCGGCGTCAAATTAAACAATTTTGGAGGCCTGGCTTGGACCATTTCTGGAGGTAAAGTAGTCATCAAAAATGGCCATCATTAACTCCGGCATTATGATACTATCCATGTTCCGTTCATACACTTTTAGAAACAAAATATTTAGATTTGCACCAAATATTACATTTTTCGCGACGCATCGGTTCGGTATGTGCAATTGCGAAAGTTTTGCTTACTAACAAAGCAACAGAAGTGAATCTCATCACTGAACAACAAATTGACTGCATTATCACGTGCGATAGACCATCTCGCATTCTGTCGCTGTTACGTTTCATTGGATTTCGTTTTATCAGAGCTCGGAATTACTACCCAATGAGCCTTAAGAAAATTTACTTCAGCCTGTCGCTGGGTCGTTTCATAGTAGGACTTCTATATTAAACGAGCCATTAGAAGTTCCACTTCAACTTACCGCTTATTTGTTTCATATGTTTCAAACTGTCGCTTTTTGGTTTCATTTAAGTTTGGAACTACTGCCAACGAGCTATAAGAAATTTCACTTCAACCTGTCGCTTTTTCGTTTCTGGAGATCAAAATTACTTCCCAACGAGCCGTAAGAAGTTTGACTTAAAAAAATCTCCTTAAAAAACACCCCTAATAAAGCTTTTACTAAATTTGCCGCCGTAAGTAAACGATTCTAGATCCTACCATTACCAGGGTGTGTAGAAAATGCTGCATCCATATTGGCCTATGGCCATCGTCAAGTCAGTCTGCTCAATGTCTACAAATATTGGAGCTCTGGTCTAGGTAGACGTAGAACAAGCCATTGGGTAGGCACTCTAGGAAGACATGCCGTGAGGTTATTAATCCCTACAAAAAATGTTTTTTTACAGTTGCATGTAGGACGTATGTATGATAAGCCTTTGTACTTGAGGCATGCATAGGCTGACCAGACGTCCAAATTTTCAATTTGTCCTCTTTTTGGGATTTACGGAATTCTTCGACACCAAAAAACTATAACAACATTTTTTTCAATACTAATTCAGAAATTTTCTGCATCTCTCTGGTATGATCACGACCTAAAATTTGTAGTTAAAGGTGGAAATGAAAATGATGCCTTAAACGTGGAAAAACGTATTAGATGTTTACAAGGTGTTTAAAATATCTTCAGAGGTGGGGCGAATCTCTGGATGAGTTTGATTGTTTTACATGGATCGATTTAGACAAAATTCCCAACAAATTAAACGAAAATAAATTGTTTGACCAATTTTGTAACCTAAAAATATTTGTTGAGCAAGAACAAAACAATTATAACTTTCTAAATGCACCTATGATCATGGGTACGAAAAAGGGGTAGACTACTTAAAAAAAATTTCAATATTGAATTACACATGTTTTTTCAATTCCTTAATGACTTAAAGTCAAAATTGTAAAAGCAATTTTTTGTAAAAATAATTTTAGAAATATGCTCTGCTCAGAATTTTACGACTCTATTCTAAAAAAAAACCGATATTTCAATTTTTTATTTGAAATTTTCGAAGGTGTCCTCTTTTTGGTGGACATGGATCTGGTCACCCTAAGCATGCAAGTATTTTTTATAATAATACGTCAATCGCATAGTGTTCAATTTGACCCTTAATCCCTAAAACTTTTCAGAAGATTGTCGTCGAAATTATACACTACTATGTAACATCCTCGACACTCTATACCAATCCATTCTTTGAGGATGTTGTAGGTATTGGCTTGCCGCAAAATACGGAGATATCTCCAAATGTTATAAGGTTCCATGATGGGATCTATAATTTGGTCTAAGTGAATTATTCCGATGGTATTAAATGATTCCTATACCTAGCCTAACCTTACTTATCAGGTTGACGATTATCAGGTTAAAGCGTTCAGAGTTAATTGCAGATCAGTTTATCTTCCAGCCTTAGAACGTACTAAATTTTCATCCAATCAAATTGTACCAATGAGTGAATGGTGAATGTTCCAGCTATAAAGAGCTCAGGGGCCAAGTTGTGATCTCCCTCAGCTTTGTTGGATTTATCTTGAGATATGGCTAATCTCACTTCATTCACAGACGGAAAAATTGTAAATGAAAAATGTTCGTCAATGTTGAATGACTTCTACTGCCCGACAGCTGAGTCTTGCTTCGTCATTGCTATTTGGTCCTTCCGTGTTGTCAGAACCGAATATAACTCTTTTACACTTTTTCCTTGTTTGTAGGGTTTTCTTTTCGCCAAACTTTCGAGCCTTATTCCTAGAGTGGCATCTTCTGTCGAATAAATCGCTCGGTTCTCCTCGGAATATATTTTTTCTTACGGAAAGATTTGTGCCCAAAGGTGTCCATGTCCATACGCATTATTTCTATCGGTCTTCGTCTTTGTGTGCTGTGTGCGAGATTTTCTTCTCACCAGCGTTCGTAATCGCTTGTTGCAACAACAGAGGCGACACTTTCTGGCGACGCTGCTTTTAGGAGTTCCAGACATGAATCTGGCGACACGCGAATTCTTGAGAGTCATGCGCTCTGCAAAAGTTCTGACAGTCCCCTAGCAATCCCAGCTGTTCGAGATTGAAGTTTCACATAGCATTTTCTCATTTCTGGAATAGTTCAGATATCCCTATAAGCATACATCGGAACTCTATAGTGCTCCGAATCGATGTTGGCACCTCGGAATCAGCAGACGTCTTTAACACTGAAAATATGCCTTCGGTCAATCGGAAATGTTTTCAATTTGGCCCCTAATAACCAAACTTTTTATACAAGAGTTGTGGAAATTATAGACCTTCTGCACTATGGAAAAAGGGTCACTATTTTCGGATAATCAAAAAAAGTGCCTACTCCAAAAAATTGCTTGTTATATGGTCGAAATTTCAAAAGCATGCCAAAGATGTTCTTTTTCTACATTTTTGGCAAACTTACGATTTTGGTTAATGTCGCACTTTGGACACCTCTATCGGTAGCTATGACAGTTTTTCATAAAATTTTTACTCGCTCCATCCAGGTGGCGGTGAAGTCAGCTTTGTAGGACTCCATCGTCTTCTCTTCGTTAGTTATTCAGCAGCCTATTAAGCCTAATAAGGTTCAGCAAGTTCCATATGCATATCCGAACGCCGTTCTCCTTAGTTCGTTTGCATGGGTCAGCAAACAGTAAAATCAGTCTTATTGCAAAGATGATCCTTTCATTACATAATTTCAACCTAAAACCTTGTTTGATAGCTTCTCCACTAGGAGCATACTCAAGATTTTAGAAGAGGTTGGTCTTGGTACCTACCTCAGAGTGCTAGTTGTCGAAGACTTCACATCGTTCCTTTGCTGATCTGTCATACTCCACTATAGCACAAAAGACGTCATTTGATTTTAAGAATGAAAACAAAATTCTTCTTAACAACAAGTAACAAGTAACAAGTAACTAATTATAACAGTTAATTAAAACTGTCAAACAGTTTCACGCATATATCTACAAAATCTTCACATTGATCCAGATAATACTGCGAAAATTGTGTGATTTGACTTCCACGCGATAAATTGCGGATGCGAGCGGAAAGCTTTCTACACAAATCATGCTCATGCCATTTGTGTCAAGTCTTAAAATAGCGATATATTATTAATAGTCCTCTTCTTGTCCTACACCCCCTAAAAACGAACTTGAAAGTACCTTTCAGAAACGTAAGCGCACGTGCACTCATACCAAAGACGTCAAAAAGCCACACAGTTGATTCGGATATCCAACCAAAGAGACAGCAAATCAATTTTTAATCTCCTTAAGGCTCTTATTTTATTTTTGGTGTTGACAGAAATTTGTAAGGTACATGTTTTCATTCATCACTTTGGAAAATGATACCTATTCGAAAATACATTCGCCTTTGAAACAATCAAAAAACCACCCCATCGGATATAGAGAAACAAACATAGATTGTCTGCCAACAAGAAGATAGTTTGTTACAAAAACGACACATGATAACGGAAACAGATCCACCTGTCAGTTATCATCACAATTGACCTTCCGGCATGAATGTAAGGAAGAAAGCGATATCGTCAATATAGCAGATCTCGAAACGAATTGAATCGGATAGCAGCTATTGACACCCCACTTGGTATTTCACAGTTCAGTTGATAACTTATTTCCGCCAAAGAAATTATCGCAACACCAATGTATAGGTAGGATGGCGCTAGAAGCAAGGATATTTCTTTTTTTTTATCTTTTCCGCTTTTCTTTTACTTTATTGCAATCATCCACACAGTCTTTCGTTTCATGTTTTTCTTCATATCCTAATTGACTACCTCGAGGTTTAAAGGAGAGCAAAAAATAAAACGAGAAAATAAAATTCTCCTTCACAAAGAATTGAATCCAATTTTCGTATAATTTGCAGGAAAATACGAAACACTTGCAACAAACAGGAAAAAAAAAATTCCTACGGATACTGATATATATGTACATAGATACAAAAATACGGAACGGATACTTACTTTTGTATAGATGTACGCTGTACGCCCATCCACTTTCGACGGAATATGTATACGTACTTCATATTTCCAGGATATATTTCAACATGCTTCAGATTGCTCGTAATATGTTTCAATAGATTGAGGGTCGGAGGTCCTTGGTTTATGTGTTTTCATGAGCAACATGGTCACGAGGGACTAGCACAGGACAAACAATGTAAAATAGGGAATAACTTCAAAATAAATTGATTTAATTAAAATTTGTGATGGGGAAAAATGAATTCCTCGTTGTTGTAGAGACTCATTTCTGTGTACGGTGATAAATGCATTAAGTGCGCTGCGGGAATTTTTTGTTTCGATATATTTGCGAAATTCCCTAATTAAAAGGAAGAACTTTTTTTTTCTATGCCTGCTGTGGTGTTGGGTAATTGGTTTTAAACGGAGAGCTGGGTCGAAATGTTTATAATGAAAAAGTTACTAAGTTGTACAGCTAATGCGTTGGAGCTGAGTAAAATCTTTAAAAATTTCTTAATTAGTAGATTATGGACCACCAAGGTTTTGGCATCAAAGGAGTACCTACTACCAATCAATGTTTCCTAAAGAAGTGGGTAAATATTTTGTGTAATGATTTGGAGAACAAAAACTTTAGTTAAAGTAGTAAGCCTGGTGACAATTAATCATACAAGCCCCAATATCCATAATCCATCTAACACCAATATACAGTGGCCGGCACAAGTATTTTGACAAAACTAAAGTTAATTCTGCTCAAAATTTGAACTTACTTCATGTAAATTTTGGCACCAATGGAAAGGTTATTTAAATTCCGTTTGAATGATACAAACACAAATTACATCTTAGTGTTTTTTTCTACTGCGCCACCTCTCGCGAACGTCTGACAAACATCCGAGAGTATGACTGTCCTGAAAAAGCTTCTCAATTCAGCCGTTCGGACTCGGCATAAAATTGTAGGTCCCTTCCATTCGTTCCAAAAATAGAAATTCACACAAAACGAATGGTTGCCTGTTGCGCCACCTATTTATTATTTTTTTTTTATTTGAATGATACAAAACTTTCCTTAACCCATTAAGTATCCATTTAAAAATTTTAGAATTTAGAATTTTTGTGAATGTCTACTTTCTTGACTTTTTTCCTCGGTATAAAAAAAAAAAAAATGTTTTGATGCAAAAAGTTTCTCCAAACAATTCTAATAGTGACTGCAAAAAAAAATTCAAAAATCTCTTCGCTAATATTTTTTATGATTTTTTGAAAATTGCTAAAAATGACTATTTTAGCCAATTTTTCCTCCTTTTCATACAAAATTTTTCTGAGATCATCCCATTCAAAAAATCATAAAAAATATTAGCAAAGAGATTTTTGAAAAACATTTTTTGCAGTCACTATTCGAATTGTTTAAAGAAACTTTTTGCGTCAAAACATTTTTTTTTTTTACCGAGGAAAAAAGTCAAAAAAGACGGAATTTAAATGATCTTTCCATTGATGGCAAAATTTACATGAAGTAAGTTCAAATTATGAGCAGAATTAACTTTAGTTTTGTCAAAATACTTATGCCGGCCACGTAGATCCGAGCACAAAGTAATTTCTGGGCACAATTTTATCCGATGAAATGTTGCAGATGAGGTAATGAAAGGTTTTCCTATTGGAACGAGTCGATTTTGCCAGCCTCTGGTGGCCATGTTGTTTTGGTGGAGTCTGTGGGGCCCAGCGTTACCGATGGACAATTTGAAAATGTCTCCAAAAAAGGTCGCCCGAGCCAAAAAATGCGTCCCACCGAATTTCGTTCAGGCTTAAATTATACCTACAGTTTATTGAAAAAAAAATAGGAGTGAATTTATTTTCTTACTGAAATAAACTTAAAGTTAAAAAAAAATAATGAAAAAATAAAAGTTCATGTAGGTATATAGTTGTTTTGTTTGGTGTGCGCTAGTCCCGTAAATCCTCAAAGCTTATTGGTCTTGAATCAGGGGTGGTCTAGAAAATTCTGAAAATCCCAAATGAAAAGCCGGAAAATCGAAAAAATCGAATTTTCCATTTTGTATGGGAATTACACCATCAATGAAAACAAAACTCGAAAACCACCAAACCGATTGAACTCAAATTTTGGGAGTATCTTTGCTCTATTAGCTCAATAGAGTTTCTGCTAAGTTTGGTGAAAATTAGAGAAAGAGGCTTGGCACCTCCCATACAAAATATTCTTTAAAATCGTATATCTCGAAAACCACAGAATAAATTGATCTCAAATATTGAGAAAATCTTTGTTATTGGCCCGAAGGTGTTTCTGTGAGATTTGGTAAAAATTTGACGAAGGGACGTGGAACCTCCCAAACGATAAAAATTTATTTTAAAAGTTGTAAGATTATTGACATTGATGTGCATTGTACTTACAAATTCGAATAGGGTGGGATTGGAAATCGGGGAATGGCACGGCCCATACAAGTTATTTAAAACACTATATTAGCTTTAGCTTTTGAATTCATTTGAATTAATCGAAAGTGTTTCATTTAATCACTAAACGAAACTTAAACTGTAGACAGTGCGGCCAATATTCCCGATTTCAATTAGTTTGGTACCGTATTACCGTTTGGTACTATGCGCTAGAATTATTAAAGCAGAAAACACACGCAAATATGAATGTATTTCTTTTTTCGAAATTTTTGGGTGTTATTTGAGAAATAAATTGAAGCTTTGAAAATGCGTCCCAATGTCACCTGTATTTGTGAAAGGGGTACAAAAAACGATTATTTCGAATTGTGGTCACCACGTTTCCTGACAGTAGAAAAGTCGCCATTTGGCGACATATGTCGCCCATCGGTAACACTGAGTCTGTCTTCTAATCTGGTGTTTATATTAGGTATTCAGTCACTGATGTCAAATCACCAGGGCAAGGTACAATTGATTAAGCATCATGTCCAAATGACAAAAATTTATTATCAAAATAAGTGTTCGTCAGTGCAAAATTTGGCCATTCAGAGTCGACTCTCCAACGTTTCGTGCAGAAATTCCAGACAACCGATTCAGTAAACAATTATCAGCAACACCCGTACGTCAAAGAAGCGCCAAATCGGCCGAGAACATTGACGATAGCCCGAATCAGTCAATTTCCTCGCCCTGCACAAGAAGTCTGCTTTTCGCAGATTTCAACTTGGAAATTTTGCATCGGGACTTGGGCCTATGCCAGTACAAGATCCAAATGACGCAGGAGCTCAAAGTTAATGACCATACATATATCCAAAGCCGTTTGTTAGCTGACTGGACTGTGAAGAGTTTTTTGAAAGAGGACCCTATGTTGGTCGAAAAATCATCTTTAGCGATGAGGTGAATTTTTGGATGAATGGCTATGTTTAATAAGCAAAATGCCATACTTGCCACAAGGATTACCAGGTGGCAATACATCCACATGACCGATTTTCTTGGTCCCAAATTGAACGATATAGAGGTAGACGAAATGTGGTCCAGTGGCTACGTGCCACACAGCAGACGAAACTATGGACATTCTGAATGAACGATTTGAGGGTATGGTTATCTCTCGCAGAGGTGACGTGAATTGGCCACCAAAGATCATGTGATTTGCAACTGATAGACTTTTATGGGATGCGCCACCCCCTTTGTCCAATTTTAACAAGAATTATCCCGGACCAATACCTAAGATTGACTGGAAATGTGAGCTGAATCGGTTTAGTGGTTTTCGAGATATACGGATGTTTTGATTTTTTTTTTGTGTATTGCCGGTCTACCCCCCTTTGTCCAATACTGTCCAATCTTCACAGGAACACTCCTGGGCCAATACCTAAGATAGTCTGTAAATGTTAACTCAATCGATTGGGCCGTTTTCAAGTTTGAAGTAGCCGAATACAAATCACGATCCATTCTTATATACCTACATATAAAGGCTAGCGGACCCGGCGAACTTCGTCTCGCCCCAATTTAACGCCTTCAAATTGGAGTTTTTTTTTGTAAACACAGATAGTGGAATCGAAATCAGTAGAGAGCGATGTGGTATACAATGTTTTTCGATTTGTTTTCCGGCGCAAAAACAAACAACGAAGACGGTTTGCCAACACACAAACAGGCAACGTACAGCTGACCGTGCGAAAAACAGGGAAATTCGAGATTAATCCCACAGACTTCCAAAGATTGGTCTTGCGATTATTATTGATTGTCATCGTAAAAGCCAATCCGCTTGAATTGGAATGGAAGATCAGTTGGAATAATCGGAATTCGTGGGATAAGGACTTCCTCTACTTTGAATTTGCCCTTGATGAACGTCGCTTGAATCACATTGTTCATCAGTTTCTTGAAGGACAACCGCGTACCGTTGCACAATTTCGGATGATTCAGATTCCGCAACATGATTATGATCGATCCCACCTTCAGCTGTAAATTATGCAATGGAGTTCCTGGCACATCAAGCGAGTTCAAAAATTCCGTCGGATACCTAGTTGGTCGCTTCATCCTCGTCGGCCACGTTTGCAATGGATTTGTACGAATGCAATTCTCCAACGATTTGACTTTGAATAATGAAATTCGAGCTATCGACGTCCTTATTCTTCGCTGCTATAATTTTGCCCGTTCACTAATCCAATCGAGATTTTTATAATTTTGTACAATTCCGGGAAACACTTTGGTGATGAGTTCCTCCTTCGACGATGTGAACTCGCAAAAAATATCCGGGAACGATATCAATCGAGTCGAAACATCAACGGGAATTTGGCCATTGCCCAGCGCCAACAGGTTAAATTCTCCACCCCAAATGCACGCAAAACGGGTTTTATCACAATGAATTTCACAATTATCCGAAATTTTCCAAGCTTCCAACGAATTGTCCGCCTTTACATCATTTTCCATTCGAAAATCCATTCCGGAACAATTGCACACAAAATTCCATACAAAAAATCAATTTTCGCTTTTTCCAATTTTGCGACTTTTCCGGAGGGGTTTCCCAAAATGTTCTTTCGGAAGAACCTTCTCCTGGCAATTACGAACAACTGAAAAAAAAAGTGGAGCCAAATCGGCCCAGCCGTTCTCAATTTTTCCAATTTCCCGATTTTTACGGAGGGTTTTTCCCAACATTTTCTTTCGGAAGAACTTACTCCTGGCAATTACGAACAACTGAAAAAAAGTTGAGCCAAATCGGCCCAGCCGTTTTCAATTGATGAATTACTATACATTTTTGCCACCATTAGATTTTCAATGACTTGTCTGTCATCGACAATGACAATATACTATTTCAAATAAGCTATTTATTTATTATGTACATATTTCTGAAGAAAAAATAGTTTAATTGGTAACTATTTTAATTCACAAGAATTGGATGTTTTTTCTGTAAATTTGTATCTTATTGCTTTTTTGATTTGCTTGTCCCTGAACTTTTAAATAAACAGAATACATATTTCAATATAATCAGAGTTCCTATACATAGATACTAGGCAAAATCTGTACCTACATATTCTTGTATTTTTTTTTTTTTTTTTTTTTTTCAAGAATCATTAAAAAAAAAGGTAAATTCTTGCCTTGAATTATTTCCTTTGGCAAATAGAAATTGATTGAGTCCTCTAAACTAAACAATAAAAAAATTTTTTTTTTTTTCAATAAAAATAGAATAGAAAATAGAATAGAAATAGAAAACTCAGGAAAATTTTAAGTTTGCATATAAACCGATATTATCGATACTATCGATTTTTTTGGGTCGATTTTTTGTTTGCATCGATATTTTCATCTTGATAATAAAATATCGATGTATCGATGCGGTTTTGGATTATCGCGCAATACTAGTTGTTTCTTTTAACTAATTTCTAATTAAGTATCTACCTAAAAAATGTTCGCCCCAAAATTAAAGACTCAAACAAATGATTGATTGTGGAAATCTATTTCTATAGGGTTCTATTATGGACCCTTACCCCAACTATACATATTTTGAAGAACTGAAAGGAAACATTTTGCGAGGACACACTATTGGCTATATATGGATTGTCATTTTTATTTTCAATAAGGTATCCACCAGGACTGTTTTCGCGTTCTCCTAGGACCTAAATATTTCAGTTTTTCCTTGATGGGTAAACTTCCTTACTTCTAAAAAAAAAGCTTACATCATTACAATAGAAACACTAAAAAAGTTTTATTAGCCTTTTTCGCTAAATAGTGATATTACAAAAAATGTTTAAACTATTGCAAATTTTCATCTTAAAAACACGCATAAAAAAAAATTTTTTTTTTTAATTTTTCTATAATACAATTTTATTTCATTCCTTAATATTAAATATATTTTTTATTTTGTTATTTCAGGTAAAATTAATTAATAATTATATGAGAATTTGGGTGCTATTAAATTGGTAAGCTTTCTGAATCGATTAAATTACGAATTGTGAGTTTGAGTAAATAATACTAAATAATTATATGACAAGTACCTACATATCTACTTTCAATTTTTATCTAAGTATTCACTTTTTTTCAGAACTATAATTAACCTATTTAATAAATTCTGTAGATTCCGTTGCTTTACATATTTTACAAATGCATTAAATAGAAAGAAATAAGAAGTCAGAAAAGGTGCAAGTGGGATATATAAAACTCCACCAACTTCCTATAACTGCACCTAACCTACCTACTCATTTTGTCCCTCAGATTTTAACATAAAAATAAAATCCTCTCGCACGCTTTCTCAATTTTCCAGTCTACGAATACCTACGTGTGAAAATGCAAAATAATATTAATGACCGCAACAGCTGTTACAATGTGGTGCCATTGTGGTAGGTTATGTAAATAAATCATGTAAGTGGCCATTATCGGGGTTGTATTAAAAAAAAAAAAAAAAAACACTGGGAATAGTGTGGGGGAATAGTGTGGACGATTAAGTTTGGGTTTGGGTCCGCGCGCGCGAATTCTTTTCAGAGGTGATTTTTAAAATATAACTGCAGTAAAAGGGGAAATCAAGTTTTTCTAAGCATACATATGTGAGCTGGGAAATACTCGTAGCTTTTGCACTCCTACTGGGGTAAATAAGCTACGGTGCGAATTTACCTTACGCTTCATTTTCTGTCATCAGTCTAAGCTGCCTGCTGCCATCAGTATAGTCTGGCATCAGTATAGTCCATATGGAAACTTTTCACATGCGAATCTGCTACCGGACCGAATCTGTTAGGGACCTGTTAAACCGCTGTTAAACAGCTGTATCCATCAGGTCCGTTACAGCTGTTTAACAGCGGTTTAACAGGTCCCTAACAGCTGTTAAACAGCTGTATCCATCAGGTCCGTCCAAATTAACAGCTGTTTAACAGCTCCCTAACAGTTGTCGCATGACTCTCGATTCCACCTGTCACACTTGTTGCAAACTCAAGGCGCTGGATCTTACGTGCCGTATTAAATGGTGGTTTCCTCTTCATTTTTTGATGGCGAATATGGCTGTCCTTCTGTAACAGTCGATCTGCTAGCTGTAACTCCAGTTTCTGCCTCAATTTTACTTACGGAGAGCCTTGAATTTGAAACAGCTCTCAGTATCACCCGCCTTTCCTGACATGTTATTGCTTTGCTGACTCTTCCCTTACGGGTTTTTCCATAGTTCTCCAGGTCCTTAATAAAGCTGTGAACAACAGTGGCGCCTCCTCCAATCTTGCTGGCTATGTAACAGATGGATTGTCCTTGTGCCCGGCAAGCTCGAATTTGGCCTATTTCCTCCTTGGTTAATGTCTTTCCTTTACCCATAGTTGTGAATTGTATGAAGGTATTACTTAAACTAAGCTCCCTAATACTCAAAGTATCCTTTTATTTGATTTAAAACATGGTAACAGGTGGATAAAGCTACTGTTCCTAATCAAGTGACACGAAAAAAACAGGTAAATTTTATGAACCCTTTGGGAAAAGTGTCAAAAGTTGCATTTATCTGGGATTAAGTTGATAAATGCAACTTTTGACACTTTTCCCAAAGGGTTCATAAAATTTACCTGTTTTTTTCGTGTCACTTGATTAGGAACAGTAGCTTTATCCACCTGTTACCATTCTTTTTACAATATAAACATAATATATCCTTCATTCCTTCTGCAATTGGTTTTTCCCAGATTAGCAAACGGTTTGAAAAATATCGTAAAATTAAAACAAAAAACTGCCTGTTCCTAATCAAGTGACACGGAGTGTACATTCGCATGCATGCGAATTTCTACATCGAAAAGTTTACACAGTGAATTCAATATTGTAAATTATTACTTTTTAAGTATTCTACCCATTTTTAGTGCATAGGTGCATTTAAGGAGTTATTATTGTTTTGTTCTTGCTCTACAAATATTTTTAGGTTACAAAATTGGTAGGGAGTATGTATTTCCTCCAATAACGAAGAGATTATTACACATTTCTCTTGAACAGCATTGCCACACATAACAAATTGAAACATAAAATCTTAGAGTACCTATTTTAAGATAAATATTATCTTATTGCACTAATGGCAATTATTAATTCTCTAGAAGTCGGTGGCTTAACTTAATTTAACCCACTATTTAAGTGAAGTTTATCGTTAAACCTGCACTGTGGAAACCAAATTTGTGTTAATCCTGAGTTTATCCTTGTATCGACACTTAAGATCGCAGAGTGTGAAATCGGGTATTACTATTGTAATTGTAGACCTGCGCACTATTTCATAAAAACTCGCATTTGACAATTCTACAATTTTTTCGCACTTATCTGACAAATTTACTGACAATTAAATACGGTGAAACATTTTTCTTGAGTATTTGTAACTAGTTTTCCCACGTGGTTTCGCTCGCGCAGCCCTCAGGATTACACAGAGCTTCCTTCACCATTAGCTAGTTTCTTATTTTATATTTAAATATCGCGAAGGAAACCTTCCTATGAAAGTACCCGATGAGCAGTTACTAGACAATGGTTCAAATTGATACGACGCGACGCACGTACGAGTACGGTTCGTGAGTTATGAAATAGGCCTCATTTGGGATCATTGCCAATAACTCGGGCTCAAATCAAAATTTCCAAAATCAGAGAAATTGATTTTATTTATTTCAAACCGAGTTGATAGAATGAAAAATTATAATTTTCCCATACAAACCTTTCGAATTTCGAAATAACCTTCCTTATTGCTGGTATACATTTTAAGAGGGACCTCTATGCAAATTGTCAGCTTTCTAGGGCAAAAGGTTTGGCCTTATTTGCCAATTTCCTTTTGAAAACACTTGCCGAGCAACAGTTTCATGAGTTTTTAACCATGAAGAAAATTTAAATATATGAAAAAGAGGCGTTACGGAGTCAGTGATGAGGGTTAAGATATAATGATTGTTAGATTATGACAAATTTATTATTTTAATATTAACAAATTTATGTTGAGGAATACAACATTAGCTGTATTTTTATTTTATTATCCTCTATGATTGATTTCTCCTACTTCATGATACTCAGCTACACTTAAAAGACAGTCTAAAATACATATATTTCCCGATCTGGGTGAAAAATTGAGCGAGTTAAGTCATTGTTACCCACAGGAATACGCAAAGATACAGGGAGGTTATTCCCAAATGCGCAGCGGATCGTATTGAAAGCGATACTTCGATTTCGACCATCTTCGCTTTTGCTTATTCTCAAATGCGAACTGTGCCTTCCAGTTTTTCAATTAGACTTCCAATTTTCCATTTATTTTACAGCTTTTTCCCGTCACAATAAATTCGCCAGCAATCCGTCACTTAAATAACTTTTGAATGTATCGATTCATTCTCGAAATACAAAAATACTTATCCGCCATGAAAAGCGATCCCCCAGGGTACACTTGCTCATTATGTGTCTTTCGTTCCCAATATTCAGTTTTGTATCATACTCGAAAGATTTGATCTGAAATATAGGATTACCTAGAGTATATCGGTTTACCTTTGCCATACATTGGTGATGTTACATTTGTGAGTGGGTTACCTTATCTAGGTACTGCCTACACTTACTTTACATTTTAACTCGAGTTGATGACATTTCTTTCACAACTTGTTCAGTGCTAAGTTCATATACTCTTGTGATTTTTTATTTGACAACTTATTTTTGTAGGCGCAGTGACTCAGTGGTTAGTGTGTTGGACTACTGTGCGAGGGGTCCCAGGTTCGATCCCCGGAAAAACACAAATTACATCTTAAGGTTTTTTTTTCACTGCGCCATCTCTTGCGAACGTCTGACAAACATCCGAGAGTATAACTGTCCTGAAAAAGGTTCTCAATTCAGCTGTTCGGACTCGGCATAAAATTGTAGGTCCCTTCCATTAGTTGTGAGAAGCTAGGCCTAGGGTGTCTACACGCCTTTTGCGCCAACTAACTATTTTTATACCCTCCACAGGAAGGTATAGGTATTCACTTTGTCATTACATTTGTAACGCCAAGAAGGATTCACCGGAGACCCTGTAAAGTATATATATTCTGAATCAGGATCACATTCTGAATCGATTTAGCCATGTCCGTCTGTCTGTCCGTCTGTCTGCCTGTTGAAAACACGATAGCGTCCAAACGAATCAACCTAGGTGAATGAAATTTTGTGAGAGGACTTCTTTTTACCGTCGTCAGGTTGGTATTGAAAATGGGCTATGTCGGTCATGTATAGTTCTGGTACCTCCCATACAAAACTACTATTAGACCCATGTGTCTCTCTGTCAGTTGAAAACACGATAGCGTCCAAACGAATCAACCTAGGTGAATGAAATTTTGTGAGAGGACTTCTTTTTACCGTCGTCAGGTTGGTATTGAAAATGGGCTATGTCGGTCAAGTAGTTCTGGTACCTCCTATACCAAACCAATATGGCATGGCAAACATTTTGCATGACTTTTATGCAGTGGAGGGTATCAAAGCATAGGCCAGGCCGATGATAACACTTTTACTTGTTTTTTAACTTGTTTTTGTATATGCTTCTTATTGCCAATTTAGTATTCGTCGAAAATTGTTTAAGCCTTTCAGCAGATGTTCTTCGAAGAGATTAGGCTTTTGTATCGGGCCTCCGATGTATCTGCTGATCATAGTGGAAGATCCTGTTACATTAGCCTTTTTATATGCTTGGCTGATTTCTGCAAGAAGTAGTCGGTGATCGCATCCGTCGTTAAGAATTGTTTGAAACTACGGAAACCGTCCTTTTCTAATTCACAAATTCATTATGTAGGTACGACGGCTAAACACAATTTTATCACCTGGCAGCCATTTCTTTTAAATATCAACTCCATTAGTGTCTTGTCTCAGGTTGCCACTGTCACTGACACTTGACGAAGAGCCAGACATTTCAGGTTTCTTTTTATACTTGGAAGGGAACATCTACCATTGATGGCAGGCATAGGTAGGGTAGCCTTTTTTAAGGCAGCAGTAGTTGTAGATTCATTTCATAAAATGTTCACAAATTTTCAAAAACAGTTTTGTATTATTGTTACAAAAAATGTACGTACATAGTAAATTAGAGTAACCCACGATCAATAAATAGTCGTCGTTTCGTCAATTGTTGTCAGAAATCTTCTGGAAAAAATGTGGCTCTATTCGTTTTATTCTTGTTTAAACTTCTTACAAAATATGAAAAATATGGAAAACATGACACAGTAATTTTTTCCTCACATCCTTTGCAAATGGAAACATATGAATAAAACCTTTTTTTTTTGTTGAACAACAGTTATGTAGTTCCGTAGTCATATCCGGTCCTTTTATCCTGTAATATGGATCTTATCATATTTACATCTAAAATGAATACTTCATTTTAAGAAACACCCTCTTCTACGCTTGAGTGATTGAACAATAAAGTAGACAAGTTTCCTCTGCCTTTGTATATATTTTTGATTAATCGGCGATGTATCTAATATCCCATTTCGAATGGAGAGGCTAGGATTGAATTCGCATATATTATATCCATCGCGTCGTATGTACTTGTAGGTACTATGACATCGTTTGGTTATTTTCTTTACCAACCTTTTTTGGCTGCAGGGAGAATCATTTCTGACAGGCATCAATCATTTGAAATTGCTTTGATAGTAAATACAATATATTTGGAATATAGCTTTCAATTCCAGAAATTGAAATATCGTATAACAAACTGGTAGAATTCTTTCCTATTGACCTACATCAATTCGATTCTGACAATTATTTACTCAATATGGTGAGTTGACCAGTTAATGAAGATTGAAGATGTATTGAATACCTGTCCCAAAGGATTCAATATTTCTAAGAAGACTTTCTGTAATAACAGACGACAAGTAAATCATATCTTTTCCAAGAAATATTCCCTTGCTTGCGTTTTGGATTGCAAAAAAAATATATCATAAGAGCTCTGAGAAAAAATCTATATGTGTGGAGTAGCTGAAGTTACAGTTGTCGGAAAAGGTTGACCATAATTATGAGGTGTACCGCTTTGATATCATATATCAAGAATTATATCTTATTTAGGTTTGCCATTTTTATCAAGATTAAATTACACAAGAAGGGGGATTTTTCCCGATTACAAATCTTTTTTTTACAAAAAAAACCAACACGTGTGTAACAAAAATCGACAGACAGAATGACAGAAGGCCGGAAGTTCTTCATCTTCTTCTTTTTTCTTTATAAATCCAAAGTTGGGTGCAGTCTTCTGCACTCATTGGATGCGTTCAGCCGATACTCCAACCAATTAACGCCACTAACAATAGATGGCGCTCTACAATAAAGGTTTACACCATACTTTCTTATAATATTTCAAAACCAGATTTGTATTATGAATGATAGGTTAGGTTAGGTTTGTGGGTTGGCGTGCCACACTCAGGTCAATACTGACTCATTGTGATCAGGGTTGCCAGAAATATTTCTCAACAAATCGGGAGGTTTCCGGAAAAATATCGGGAGATTGAGAATAAATCGGGAGAATGTGATAGTTTTATTTCATGGTTTTCTTCAAAACAACAAAAACAAAACAATGGATTTAACAAAAATTAAATATATTTGTAATACACTATACAAAAGAACATAAAAACATTAATTCGTATTATTATATTTTTCAGCCGTTTGGCTTTGAATTTCCCTGGGGCCAAATCAGGTAAAATGAAAACGATCGAACGACATCATTTTGACAATAGCAGTCTCTGTTTATTGCCACAGATATGATAAAGACAGCACTCGTGAAAACGATATCGTTGAATCGTTTTTATTTTACGTGGCCATTGCCTTCTTCGGTTTTAAGAAACTCAACAAATTCATGACGAGAAAAATTAAAGCTCACTTTTGTACAAATGATGTTTTTTATAATATTCATTTTTAACCGATTTCTGTTATTCGACCATAGAGACTCTATCATGGAAAATAATCGTTTAACAAATGCATTTGACATGGGAAAAGAAAAAATAATTTGAATTATATTTTTAATGATCGGAAGCTTGTTGTTTTGCAAAATTTTGTACCACATCTTTTGTGCTAGTGGTTCATCAAAATTGTTGTTTTCCTCTGAAAGCATATTCTCTACTTCGAATTACATAATATTTACTTCATCATAACAAAGAAACAAGGTCACCAGATATGTGAAGGGGTTCCACAACATTTCTCACATTTTCGAATAAAAAATAATTTTGAATATTCTTAAACTCGAAAACATAGAGATGTTTGAAAACACTTCTTTGAAAATAATATATTTTTTAAATGTTCTAAATTATGGCAATGACATTTTTGGTTGACTTGTTTTTCTTAAGCACTTATGAGTTTTTGCTCCAAAAAAATTGTACTTAATTCTACTAATTTTATGTCAGTCTTTAATTCTGATACAGCTTAATTGGTTAAATAACAACCTCCTAAAGTTAAAATTTTTTTTTAATATATTAATGTTATGACTTAAGAAGTACAAAAATATTTCAGGTTTTGCATTACTCTCATAAATAAATTGCTAAACAACTGGATGACAATTGTTTCCACTAAGGTCTTGAAAATAAGACCGAACCAGTGGCCCAATAACAATCAGCCTATCAAGAGCAGTACCAAGTGACAGCCAACGTGTTGGATCATGCCAAAGTATTTTCATATACCAAAAATGTTTCAAGTCAACAATAAATAATTCAAAAAATGAATACGAATGTTTTTATAGTATTTTCATATACTCCAACCTAGAATAACTTTCCGAAAGGTCCATGAATGACCTTACTTAAATTTGTAAATACCTCGGGATGGTTTACCAGTCCGCATAGGTTTTCCATAGCTTTCTAGTCATAAACCCCTATAAGACAAACACGACGGATCGGTTTCTTCTGTCTTGCCAACCTATTGAAGTTTATTCAAATGCCTTTACTCCGAAGTGGGGTTTGCCGCGATCACTGTGGAATAAATGGGTCAGTTGTTGATCAAAAATCTATAACTTTTTTGATTTTGAATATAAAGACTTGAAATTTTGTATAGACATAGTAGTAAGTATATGAATTCAGTCGAGTATATATTTAACAAAAACTTATCTTTGCTTGTGGCCTAAATTTGCCAAACTACAGTCTCAGGATCCGAGATGAGTTGAGTCATTTTTAAAAGATGTAGAGTGTCTTCATCTAGCTCCTTGACATTTTTTACATAAGGTTTACGGATGCTTGTAATATAAGGATCTGATGTATATATTAATGTATGGAACACATCTTCGTTTGTTAAATATCTTGAGCATTTTCTAGCATGATGAAGTCGAAAATATTTGTAATCTTTGTTGCGAGACTCTTGAGCATCTTCTCAGAGTTGTCCAATGGGTAGTACAGCAAAATGGTTTATTACGCTTTTTCCATGAATTAAAATTTTATGGACTGATGACGGCATATAATACCAGTTGTATTTATTAACATAAATTCTTGCCGTTTCTAGAGCATACTCGCCGAACTTTTGAGCATCAATCATAACACCTGATGACAAAGCTTGTAGAATTACATACAATCTGCGTATTAGTGCTTCATCAACACCTGTTATTTCTGCAGAACAACTGGCATTACTAAAAAATCTTCTTGCCGTATTACCATCATTAGAGTTGCCGCTTACTTGTCGTGGCTTATCTATGATTAAACCCAATTCCTCTCGAAAACGTCTTTGAACTATATGTTTCTTTTCATCTTTTGATCTCTTGTTTTCATTATTAGTCGCTGACCATTTTTTGAAGGAAAGATTGTATGATATGTGTAAAATCAACTCCATACACCTAATCCAGGCATGTAATGTGGATAATCCATACCGAAAACAATTTTCGTCTTCTGGCCTAGCAGTAACTTTCGCTAAATCGTTCATTAGACGTGGAGTGGCATTACAAATAGTACATGTAGAACTTGAAGGAGTGTCAGTTAATGCCTGGGCCACTTTTCCGTCTATCATTGTTAAGAAAAGTTTATGTTTAATCTGGATTTCTTCACCATGTCTTTTAATCAATAATGGATTCAAGTTGTCAATTTGATTTTCAATATTAACCACATAGCTCGTTTTCTCTGGAGTTTCTTTGGAAAACTCAATCGAAATAGGCCGAAAAAACCTTACAGACGAAGGCACAGGATTTTGCCAGATTATAGCGCCAGTTGCTTCATCAACTAACCTTATGGGAACAAAGGACGTTATGAACAAATTTGCATCTGAAATAAGTTCAGACTCCTCGGGAAGTTTTTGTTTGTATTCACTTTGCCCAGATGAGCCATCACAGCCCCACTTGCTATATAAAATCAAGTTTTTTGACCCAGTTGTACACACAGTGTCAATTAATAGAATTCTAGCTGCTGTGTGATTCAACAAATCTTGTAAAAAAATTATTTTTGCATATGTGTTAGTGATTTCAATCGATGAGGCAGGTGGGTAACAACTTTGTTTACAGTTCTGTATTTTGCTATAAGGTGGCAGCAAAAAACAATTCCTTTCAAGTCAATGCAAACACTTAATGCTTCTTCGTCGGACAAAATTTCAGTTTTGTCTGAAGTAGTCAAATCTAAAAATGTCTTCTTTTTTTCTGTGTCTGCAGTCCTTATAATTTCCACAAGATTTGCCTCGATTCCTTCACCAATCGATCGTAATCCTTGCAAATATGCTTCGTAGATGTGCTGAAATCCGTACTCTTTGAGTAGTGTAGTATTTTTGCGCCTTTTACTCGATTCTGAAGAGTCTTCATAAGGAACACTAGGCCTTCCTCGTTTCTCAGAAGAAGTTGAAAGAATTGATTCGTCTTCTGCCATTCTAGTAGGCAGACTTACAATATACTCCGTCTCAAGCCAACTGCTATCAATTCGAAAAAATTGATCCTTCTTACGTGAAGCTTGAGCCCAACGTTTATTGAATTGTGGTATGTAATAATTTCTTCTGGAAATCACAAATTATCAATTTTATACTGTCTTCCGAAATTTGATAGTTTTCACGTAAAAATGTATACAGGGCCGAAACATTTTTTCGGTTCTCAATATAGAAAACTAACACTTCCCGTTTTGAACAGATAAAATAACTCATTGTAAACGATCTGAATGATAATATTCAGTATATTGATGTAATATTATAATTGAAAACTTATAAAAAATATTAATGTATTGTATAGGTACAATAACGTTTGTGGCACACGATTGAAAACTTCACGTGATAATACACTGTTGGACCTTTTATTAGAAAATATCTTATAATTTCAAAAACCGCAAATAACCGCAAATGATTCTTACACATGCTATAGGTAGACGCCTTGTGCTCGAAATGAAACAAAATTTAAAACTTAGGCAAGCTTAGCTAACTGTCAAAAGTCTTGTCGAAATTGAAAAAAACAATTTTTTGTCGGTCATTTTATGAGAAACACTACGGCAGCAATATTTTATCTCCAAATATAACGGCAATAACTTGTTTCTAATCTACAGTCAATAAGCTTTCCATATATGTATCACACAATATGACTTTTCTTGGAGCTAATGCTCGCAATTTAACTTTGAACATATATATTTTGCGAGGCAAAATTTACAGAATTTGCATAATGTAAGTAATCAACGTAATTTACTATGTATTTTGTGTACTAAGTACCTACATAAAAAACGAACTAAATATTATAGTATGACATCTTAACTAACAAATAAAACCAACAAAATATGTAATTCTGAATATTTCTAAAAAGCATTTTTGATCACGACTTGTACTACCATATTCCATAGTAGGTACGATGTGCGGTGGGTGTACAAATATTGTGTCGTATTGTTCGAAATGGTTCTTATTCCAAACGAAGTATTTGGTAACAAGTCGCACAAACAACAAATCTAATAAAAACTCGTCAATAATCTCAACAACGGAAATGCTGCTACTCCATTCTTTGGCCCATTCAATGTTTTGTTTATACCCTATGTCTTTAATATTTAAATTCAGTGCAATTCACTGTAAAAAGATGCAGATACATGTCCAGTCCATGGCTCCATAGTACCTACCAAGATACTAATCTAGGTAATGGTAATGGCCGGAAGTTCTTCATCTTCTTCTTTTTTCTTTATAAATCCAAAGTTGGGTGCAGTCTTCTGCACTCATTGGATGCGTTCAGCCGATACTCCAACCAATTAACGCCACTAACAATAGATGGCGCTCTACAATAAAGGTTTACACCATACTTTCTTATAATATTTCAAAACCAGATTTGTATTATGAATGATAGGTTAGGTTAGGTTTGTGGGTTGGCGTGCCACACTCAGGTCAATACTGACTCATTGTGATCAGGGTTGCCAGAAATATTTCTCAACAAATCGGGAGGTTTCCGGAAAAATATCGGGAGATTGAGAATAAATCGGGAGAATGTGATAGTTTTATTTCATGGTTTTCTTCAAAACAACAAAAACAAAACAATGGATTTAACAAAAATTAAATATATTTGTAATACACTATACAAAAGAACATAAAAACATTAATTCGTATTATTATATTTTTCAGCCGTTTGGCTTTGAATTTCCCTGGGGCCAAATCAGGTAAAATGAAAACGATCGAACGACATCATTTTGACAATAGCAGTCTCTGTTTATTGCCACAGATATGATAAAGACAGCACTCGTGAAAACGATATCGTTGAATCGTTTTTATTTTACGTGGCCATTGCCTTCTTCGGTTTTAAGAAACTCAACAAATTCATGACGAGAAAAATTAAAGCTCACTTTTGTACAAATGATGTTTTTTATAATATTCATTTTTAACCGATTTCTGTTATTCGACCATAGAGACTCTATCATGGAAAATAATCGTTTAACAAATGCATTTGACATGGGAAAAGAAAAAATAATTTGAATTATATTTTTAATGATCGGAAGCTTGTTGTTTTGCAAAATTTTGTACCACATCTTTTGTGCTAGTGGTTCATCAAAATTGTTGTTTTCCTCTGAAAGCATATTCTCTACTTCGAATTACATAATATTTACTTCATCATAACAAAGAAACAAGGTCACCAGATATGTGAAGGGGTTCCACAACATTTCTCACATTTTCGAATAAAAAATAATTTTGAATATTCTTAAACTCGAAAACATAGAGATGTTTGAAAACACTTCTTTGAAAATAATATATTTTTTAAATGTTCTAAATTATGGCAATGACATTTTTGGTTGACTTGTTTTTCTTAAGCACTTATGAGTTTTTGCTCCAAAAAAATTGTACTTAATTCTACTAATTTTATGTCAGTCTTTAATTCTGATACAGCTTAATTGGTTAAATAACAACCTCCTAAAGTTAAAATTTTTTTTTAATATATTAATGTTATGACTTAAGAAGTACAAAAATATTTCAGGTTTTGCATTACTCTCATAAATAAATTGCTAAACAACTGGATGACAATTGTTTCCACTAAGGTCTTGA
This sequence comes from Cheilosia scutellata, assembly GCA_955612985.1. NCBI lineage: Eukaryota > Metazoa > Arthropoda > Insecta > Diptera > Syrphidae > Cheilosia > Cheilosia scutellata. Next base: position 56,007,365 of record OY015313.1, on the reverse strand, counting down.
AAATAAGACCGAACCAGTGGCCCAATAACAATCAGCCTATCAAGAGCAGTACCAAGTGACAGCCAACGTGTTGGATCATGCCAAAGTATTTTCATATACCAAAAATGTTTCAAGTCAACAATAAATAATTCAAAAAATGAATACGAATGTTTTTATAGTATTTTCATATACTCCAACCTAGAATAACTTTCCGAAAGGTCCATGAATGACCTTACTTAAATTTGTAAATACCTCGGGATGGTTTACCAGTCCGCATAGGTTTTCCATAGCTTTCTAGTCATAAACCCCTATAAGACAAACACGACGGATCGGTTTCTTCTGTCTTGCCAACCTATTGAAGTTTATTCAAATGCCTTTACTCCGAAGTGGGGTTTGCCGCGATCACTGTGGAATAAATGGGTCAGTTGTTGATCAAAAATCTATAACTTTTTTGATTTTGAATATAAAGACTTGAAATTTTGTATAGACATAGTAGTAAGTATATGAATTCAGTCGAGTATATATTTAACAAAAACTTATCTTTGCTTGTGGCCTAAATTTGCCAAACTACAGTCTCAGGATCCGAGATGAGTTGAGTCATTTTTAAAAGATGTAGAGTGTCTTCATCTAGCTCCTTGACATTTTTTACATAAGGTTTACGGATGCTTGTAATATAAGGATCTGATGTATATATTAATGTATGGAACACATCTTCGTTTGTTAAATATCTTGAGCATTTTCTAGCATGATGAAGTCGAAAATATTTGTAATCTTTGTTGCGAGACTCTTGAGCATCTTCTCAGAGTTGTCCAATGGGTAGTACAGCAAAATGGTTTATTACGCTTTTTCCATGAATTAAAATTTTATGGACTGATGACGGCATATAATACCAGTTGTATTTATTAACATAAATTCTTGCCGTTTCTAGAGCATACTCGCCGAACTTTTGAGCATCAATCATAACACCTGATGACAAAGCTTGTAGAATTACATACAATCTGCGTATTAGTGCTTCATCAACACCTGTTATTTCTGCAGAACAACTGGCATTACTAAAAAATCTTCTTGCCGTATTACCATCATTAGAGTTGCCGCTTACTTGTCGTGGCTTATCTATGATTAAACCCAATTCCTCTCGAAAACGTCTTTGAACTATATGTTTCTTTTCATCTTTTGATCTCTTGTTTTCATTATTAGTCGCTGACCATTTTTTGAAGGAAAGATTGTATGATATGTGTAAAATCAACTCCATACACCTAATCCAGGCATGTAATGTGGATAATCCATACCGAAAACAATTTTCGTCTTCTGGCCTAGCAGTAACTTTCGCTAAATCGTTCATTAGACGTGGAGTGGCATTACAAATAGTACATGTAGAACTTGAAGGAGTGTCAGTTAATGCCTGGGCCACTTTTCCGTCTATCATTGTTAAGAAAAGTTTATGTTTAATCTGGATTTCTTCACCATGTCTTTTAATCAATAATGGATTCAAGTTGTCAATTTGATTTTCAATATTAACCACATAGCTCGTTTTCTCTGGAGTTTCTTTGGAAAACTCAATCGAAATAGGCCGAAAAAACCTTACAGACGAAGGCACAGGATTTTGCCAGATTATAGCGCCAGTTGCTTCATCAACTAACCTTATGGGAACAAAGGACGTTATGAACAAATTTGCATCTGAAATAAGTTCAGACTCCTCGGGAAGTTTTTGTTTGTATTCACTTTGCCCAGATGAGCCATCACAGCCCCACTTGCTATATAAAATCAAGTTTTTTGACCCAGTTGTACACACAGTGTCAATTAATAGAATTCTAGCTGCTGTGTGATTCAACAAATCTTGTAAAAAAATTATTTTTGCATATGTGTTAGTGATTTCAATCGATGAGGCAGGTGGGTAACAACTTTGTTTACAGTTCTGTATTTTGCTATAAGGTGGCAGCAAAAAACAATTCCTTTCAAGTCAATGCAAACACTTAATGCTTCTTCGTCGGACAAAATTTCAGTTTTGTCTGAAGTAGTCAAATCTAAAAATGTCTTCTTTTTTTCTGTGTCTGCAGTCCTTATAATTTCCACAAGATTTGCCTCGATTCCTTCACCAATCGATCGTAATCCTTGCAAATATGCTTCGTAGATGTGCTGAAATCCGTACTCTTTGAGTAGTGTAGTATTTTTGCGCCTTTTACTCGATTCTGAAGAGTCTTCATAAGGAACACTAGGCCTTCCTCGTTTCTCAGAAGAAGTTGAAAGAATTGATTCGTCTTCTGCCATTCTAGTAGGCAGACTTACAATATACTCCGTCTCAAGCCAACTGCTATCAATTCGAAAAAATTGATCCTTCTTACGTGAAGCTTGAGCCCAACGTTTATTGAATTGTGGTATGTAATAATTTCTTCTGGAAATCACAAATTATCAATTTTATACTGTCTTCCGAAATTTGATAGTTTTCACGTAAAAATGTATACAGGGCCGAAACATTTTTTCGGTTCTCAATATAGAAAACTAACACTTCCCGTTTTGAACAGATAAAATAACTCATTGTAAACGATCTGAATGATAATATTCAGTATATTGATGTAATATTATAATTGAAAACTTATAAAAAATATTAATGTATTGTATAGGTACAATAACGTTTGTGGCACACGATTGAAAACTTCACGTGATAATACACTGTTGGACCTTTTATTAGAAAATATCTTATAATTTCAAAAACCGCAAATAACCGCAAATGATTCTTACACATGCTATAGGTAGACGCCTTGTGCTCGAAATGAAACAAAATTTAAAACTTAGGCAAGCTTAGCTAACTGTCAAAAGTCTTGTCGAAATTGAAAAAAACAATTTTTTGTCGGTCATTTTATGAGAAACACTACGGCAGCAATATTTTATCTCCAAATATAACGGCAATAACTTGTTTCTAATCTACAGTCAATAAGCTTTCCATATATGTATCACACAATATGACTTTTCTTGGAGCTAATGCTCGCAATTTAACTTTGAACATATATATTTTGCGAGGCAAAATTTACAGAATTTGCATAATGTAAGTAATCAACGTAATTTACTATGTATTTTGTGTACTAAGTACCTACATAAAAAACGAACTAAATATTATAGTATGACATCTTAACTAACAAATAAAACCAACAAAATATGTAATTCTGAATATTTCTAAAAAGCATTTTTGATCACGACTTGTACTACCATATTCCATAGTAGGTACGATGTGCGGTGGGTGTACAAATATTGTGTCGTATTGTTCGAAATGGTTCTTATTCCAAACGAAGTATTTGGTAACAAGTCGCACAAACAACAAATCTAATAAAAACTCGTCAATAATCTCAACAACGGAAATGCTGCTACTCCATTCTTTGGCCCATTCAATGTTTTGTTTATACCCTATGTCTTTAATATTTAAATTCAGTGCAATTCACTGTAAAAAGATGCAGATACATGTCCAGTCCATGGCTCCATAGTACCTACCAAGATACTAATCTAGGTAATGGTAAGTTCTTCAACAATTTGCTAGGATTTGTCCCTGTTTGACGTCGTCATTGGGAGTAGAGACAAATTGGTGCAGTTTAACCCGTGCGCGATCAATTTTACAACCTAACCTAGTAATTTCTGCACAAAAGCCTTTTGGATAATGTAATGCAATCTGTTTCAGACACGTTCCTCATGAAAATGCTGACAGTAACGCTGCACAGTAGCACTCATACCAAATCGATATACGAATTGCCAATTCTCTGAAACCCAATTTATACCGAGACATGTATACTTTTCTTGTGCAATCATTCATGAAGCCAATGCAAATTTATCAGTTTTGAGTCGTTTCCTTTGGCGCTTCTTTCCAATAAAATGCAAGATACGTGACGAAAGCATTCAAATTTCCTCATAACGAGCTGGAAGGACATACCGTTTAAAATCTTTTCAACAAATTTCGATAAATTATTATTAAACCGCACTAGGACATCATTTGCACTGCACTGTGCTAAAAGCTAAACCATCGACTGGCATTGGCTGCTATTCCTGATTCCAGGAAATGTGACGGTGACCATGCATTATGTGATTATTATATACATATACAAGCCTTGAGATACTATGAAAAGGTGACCAAACCCCATTATGAAACTGTGCCATACCCAACCCACCCCCAAATGGGGGTAAACTACATGAGTGCAGATAATGTTGCAAAAAAAAACAGAAGATAAAATAAGAAAATGAAAGTCAGTTGGCTGGCAGTCATGTGGAATAAGTAGGCCATAGATATAAAAAGGTTTGTCGGTATTCAGGCTGCTACTCGTAAATAGTTTGATTTCAGCACCAGAGTAGAGTATGGCTGTGTGTGAAGTTGATTTTTTTTTTCTCATGCTCGTGTTTTGTATTCCGGCTACATTTGCACTGGAAACATTGCGCTGTCGTAAAGTATATGAAACATGTACACTGTACAGTTACAGTAGCGTTTTCCTGTTCAATGCACTCTCTTGATAGTTCTAGCAGTAGCTGTCACATGTAGTTGGATTGGAGGCAGCAAATAGGCGCTCTCCATGGGAAACATTGTATTGCTGACATTACTTTGATGTCACCCAACACAATATACATTTAAATGCGTAAAGGATTTGCGGTCGGTTGGGGGTACGTAATACGTATGCCATGCGGTGCATTGGTTAGCATAGCTCCACGATGTGAATGTGAGGTTAAAGTCCTGATGGCGCGGCGCTGCGCTGTGGTGTTACGTGTCAGTTTAAAAATAGACTTGACATCACCATATCTGTTCCGTTTGGATTGAATTTTTGTTTAACGAAAGTGATTTGTCACTAATTGGGACAGATACGTGAGAGTTCAACAATTGTCAATCAAGATAAACGAGTGAGGTGGATCTTTTTTATGGCAAGTTTAACAAATTTTTGACGACAGGACTTGGTTTGTATGCCAATTTTATCAGGAGAATGTCCATCGATAGATTCTGATGAAATTACATATAATCTTTATATGTTCAGGTAGATTAGGTTAGGTTGAGTAGGGTGTGAGTTCATCACATTGAACTAGGCACCATATTGGACCCATCGCCATCCCTGGGGAACCTTAACGGTCAAATAACCTAAACCAATTCGCCCAAACAATTAATTTCCCTACAGAACCTGAAAATTGTTTCAATTTTGTGTGCGAGGCCAATCTCCTCCAAATTGTTCCTATTCTCATGTTTGTCTTGCTTAGTGCAAGAGTTTTTAGTTCAAGAATCTTTTGATAATTTACGGGCGCAGAGGCCTTCTGATGCTGTGCCCTCTGTACCGTGTACCAAATTCACCAGTAAAAACAAGAATCTTAGGTTAAGAAAAGACGGGTCTTATGTCCTATTAGAATAACATCCTGGGGACCCGACTAAAAGAGCTACAAAGCACTTCCACAATGAATAAAGAGTATCCGTAAAACTAGAAAGGATGATTTCCTAAGGCTACAGTGGGTTTTCAACGAGTAACTTCCAGCTTCGATATCACTTTTAATAGGTGTCATTTCAGAAACCGACTATCGTTTCTTCTAGCCACAGATTGCTCCTAATGAAAATCGATATTGATTCGACATTTTTAAAAGGCTTCATTAGGACACAGAATTGACTTTAGATTTCCTTTTCTTTATCTTTTTTTTTTTTCTTCTATCTACCTGCAGTTCGCTCCCGTCAATGATTTTTTTTTTCTTTTTCATTATATTAATATCCTCTTTCCGACTTCTGACGAGGTACATGAAATCACATCGGGAAGCTGTATTCCCGATTAAATTATTCTCATTTCGACGACCATGCCTTTTAAAAAAATGCAAAACCTTTAATAAGGACAATGAGCTGAGCAGAGTTCTATAGTGAACCAAGTGCGAAGTGAAAAAATTCAAAAGCAAAACATGAAATAAAAAATCCTTGAAAGTACAATTGCATTTTATTTCCTTTTTTGCCTTCTTACAAAAAAAAATCCTTGACAAGAAACTAATTAAATTTCAAAGAAACAACCCAAATCAATTTTGTTTTGTTTTTCTGATCCACGGTTGGTGTGTAATTAAGTTACTCCTTGATGATAACGGCAAAAACGACGCCAAAGAGAACCAACGGCTACCGTGTCCGTAACCGTAGAAATGGCGACATCGTCAACGATTGAGAGAAACATTTTTATTGATTTAGTGCGCGCGGTGGCTAACGAATGACACAATAAATGTTTCATTGAAGAAGAAGACTCAGAGGACTTTAACTTGAAGAGAAAAAAGCTTCGAGGCTTAAGGACTTGTTAATTCCCGCCGTGGAAACTTCTTAATTTATGCATGGAAATTCAATTAACTCAATTGATTTTATTAAGGAGCTTCACGCAGCACAAGTTCTACTCGTTTTCCAGTATGCCTTTAATAGTGGGGATGGATAGTTTAAACGCAAGTTTCAAAGTGACGAAATGTGATAAGTATGAATCTAAGTTTATTCCTTTGCACAGAGACAACTTCGAGGGTCACTAATTAAAAAAATGTAATCATATTCAAGGAAACTGTTAAGTCAAGGAAGGAGTATTAAAAAGTTTCAAACCCATTAACTGTTGGGAAATTAATTTTTTTCTTTGTACGAGATCACGTTGCTGTTGGACTTGAAACAGTTTCAAAAACTTTCTCATTAGACTATTCAATAGCTCGCAATTTCTTTTCGTTTATAAATGCAAGTTTGTACATCAATAAAAGTGAGAGAATCACTTTGCTCTGCGAATAAAAATTATATTATGCAAACGAA